>JAUBNY010000362.1:24032-39120 GCA_032275445.1 Crypturellus soui | reverse complement strand
CTGTGAGGGTGACAGAGCCCTGGCACAGGCTGCCCAGAGAGGCTGTGGAGTCTCCTTCTCTGGAGATCTTCTAAATCTGCCTGGATGCCACCCTGTGCCACGGGCTCTGGGTGTCCCTGCTGGAGCAGGGGGTTTGGAGTAGGTTATCTCTAGAGGTCCCTGCCAACCTCAACCACTCTGTGATTCTGTGAAAATTCTACAACAATATATTTCACAGCACTGGAGCATTTTTGTTTAATTTTTTGTACAGTTGAAGTTCTTGAAGTTTTTTCTTAACTTTCTCATTTTTTTTTTCTTAATATCTGTGGATGTGTACAGACTTCAGGATGCTTATGAGAAATGTAGATCTCTGTAAAAAGAAGTCCACACAGTGATTAGACTCATGATGCCTCTTACTTATCCTAACCTTCCTCTCAGCTCAGATGTCATGCAGATTCTGCAGTGATTTTCTGATTTTTGCCTTTTTTTCTGATATGCTGTCAAATTCCATTAATGGTCTTGACTGAAGTGTTTTTTCTCCAGGGGTCCAACTCTAGCCTGAGTTCTAACAACTCTAGCCTTTCTGTACTGGTTGCTTTCTCTTTATATTTGTATTGGTGGTAGGATGATCTACTTCTGAAAGTTCAGTAAAGCATTTAAAATGATTATATTTCAAATCCAACTAGAAATGAAAATGTAAGCTTCCAATAGATCCTGCTGTGTTTTTAAATACTTCACCATTTTTAGTGACACAGAAAGGAACATTCTGAAGCTTCTCAATAATAAGAAAACATACAAGAATCAAAGGACCTAGGACTGGAACAAATATCCTTGGATTTCTAATTGCAGTTTTTTAGTGATAAATGTTAATGTCATAGTCTGAGTATAGGCATGTAGAGTTGAAAATCTAAAGAAAAAAAGCATAAATACACAGTAGGGAAAAAAAATTCCAGTCTGGTAGCGAGAAAGGATATGAATGTAGTCTGCTAAACTTCTGTAGCATGTAGGTCAGCTGAGAGTTCAAGTTTTATTTAGATTCTGGGTCAGCCTGGGTCAAGATGCTTTGATCACTGGACTTTTAGATATCTTCTTTGTATTATGAATTTATGCTATTTTGTTGCAAATGTCCTCCTTGCCTTTTTTGTGATGTCACTATCCATCGTTTCCCAGGGCAATAGCAGAGACTCAGGTGACATGTAAACATAAATTAGTTAATGTCCCTCCAGGACATATTGAAAAGAAGATCTGCCATGTCTTTGCTATGTTTTTTGACACATTCCTTTAAGTAAGGAAGTTTCTGTTGATAATGTTAGGAAACAATTATTTTATTGTGTCCCTATCTATTGAATTGCTTGATGGTGGTAATATAGTACCAAACCACTTCCTCTTTTTCTACTTGGCAAAGCTTTTCAGAATGGCTACATGATTTACCTACTGTAAATCTTTATTTTCATGTATATCTTATTCATCTAATGATGATTGTTTTTTTTTTTGCTTTGAATAATATGGAGAGCCTGGAGATTCTACTCTGGTATTACTAAGGAACAAATATTAATACATTAGTTTCTGAGACTTGTATCTTCCATTTTTGGAAATTAAAATTCTGCACAGGAATGCTGTTGTCAGAAAGAGCAAAAGGAAGACTAACATAACCAAACTGGAAACTGATTTAAATTTCACAAGAATATTTTCAGAAGGCTGTTTGCAGCAGTCGCCTAGCTCTGAGCATTAGTCAGATCACTAATGCAAGGGATGTTTTTCAATATTGTTACAAGAATTCGAAGAACTTAGAGTAGGACCTGTTACTTTTATTGTACATGTTAAATGATGAAATCAGAGTTTAATTAAAACTTTTTTTTGTCTTGCCTGACACAACTTGTTGGATTTTGCTCCATGCCTTGGTTATTCAGATGCCTTTTTGTTTATTAGAATGGCAGTCTACTTCTTTTCTGGTGTTATTGAAAATCATCCTGAATTATTGGATGCTTTCACTGAAAGATACTTTTTTATATCTGATTAAAGACTAAGGACAATAGGTTGTGTTTTATCTACCTATATATGGTTAAATCATCTTGCTGAAATTAGTAGTAGGAAGCAATTTGTTTATTAGTCTGCTCTCTTCATGAATTTACCGTCATGATGTTTCACAGTTATTAATTGAACACATTGCCTGTGAAACGTAGTTGTTCAAATGGCTTTCCCATATTCTCTCAGGAAGGGCAGATAAATCAGAAGCTCTTGCATCCCAGTGCAGTGAAGCCTAATGAGATTTAATCCTGATCCTGCCTGGAAGGACTTAAGCCAGTGATCCTGCCAGTAGTCTGGATTTGTCATATATCATAAAGGTTGCCAGAACAATACTAGAACTGTAAACTATAATGTAAACAAATCTGTTAACAAAACCTTTCAGATGAGAGGATATAATTTAAATAAAATGTTTCAATAAATTGATCCTTTAATTTGGGCATTTCATGAGTGGCTGAGAACAACATGACACAACTACTTTATTCCTAGTGCCTGAGTGAGCAGCTGCAGCTAAGATGCCGAAGTCATCACATCCCATGGACTTGCACTAAGAGCAAGATGAAATGCAAGGTACGTTGAAAATGCAAGGTACATTGAAATGCAAGGTGAAATGCAAGGTACGTTGCATAAGGAAAAAGACCTTACACTGATGCATGAAAGAATATCAGAAAATCACAGTGCTTAAGTTAATTCTGTATCTTATTTGCCAAGCCATGGCGTACTTATTTTTCATTAGAAACAAGACATACAGTTGCATACATACACTCTGTCTAGACAGTGCAGCTCATTTGAGGGGAAAATAGATTTTCAAACCTCTACCTGTCAGTGTAATGCTGCAAGATAAGACCTTGGGGATCCCTGGAGGCTTTTCATGTGGCTGTTTCACTGTTCCAACCAAAGCATTTTGTTTATTTCTCAGACCCATCTTTATATTTTTGAAGATAGTAGGCTGATAACATGACATGGCACATTTAACTTAATCTTCTGCTTACTAAAGAAACTATCACTGAGCAAGCTTAGAATAGTAAAAAGAGGGAGAGAACATAGCATTTGTGGGTATTTTTTTAGCAAATATGATTCAATCAAAAATAAGCATGCAATTACTTTTTTAAACTTGTCCTAAAACAGTGCTAAGTTCTAAAGAAACAATTTATTATTGGAGCATTTGTTACAGCAGGAGCAGAATGATCAGCATTTCTGCAATCAGCTCTTATGGTTGGTTGTAACATGAAAAAAAAGATTTTTTAGATTTTGTCAGACTTCCCCACTTCCTGACATGGCTAAAGGCTGGAAGAGAAGATACCCTTTACACATTATTTAAATTCCATCTTGTAAGAGAACAGGGGAGTTAATACCTGGTCCTGTGACACACCAGCTTTTATTAAACTGCATCTTTTTTTTTTTTTCAACTGAGCTTTCAGAAGGCTACAAATAAACTATTTTTGTAAGAGAACATTAAAAATACAGCTGAGATATCAAGTCAGTTTATAAGGATATGTAAGAATAAAAGGGACTAATCCTTATGACTCTGATGGAAGATACAATTCCAATATAACATACTGCAGCATGTAATAGGTACCATAAACCTATATCAGTGTAGGAAAGCCAAGAACTGTAATTAATCAGTCAAAAGAAAGTGTTTCCAAATGTTTATACTTCCTGTTATGATATGCTTAATTGATTGGTTTTCGGTATTCCAGATAGATAGAGGATGAGTCAGATAGAGGCAGAAGTGACAAAAGAAAATTGTTTTCTTAACTACTGTTACAAATGGCTAAAGGAGATTTCAGGAGAGAAATAGCTGGGCTCACACTTCATGGAGTTCAGTTTGAGAACAAGATATATTAAAAAAAAAAAAAAAAGAAATATTTTGAATCTCCAGAACTTCAGGGTTGCTGGTATATTGTTACTTATAAGTACTATGGCAGAGCATTTCCCATATTTGAACTACTAGCCTTGGATAGATTATGTAATTTGACAAGTGAATAAGCTATTTGGTTAAGCTTTTGCCCCTTCCAAAAGAAGGATTCACAAAAGAGGGATTTAGTTCAACAGGTTATCTAGTAAGATTCAGGTTTCAGCAGCACTTAATTGGTGTTGAAGGCACATTGGCAAGCTACAGTGTTAAAACAGGGCTGGGGTTTCTTCACAAAGACTTGGGACTATTTCCTTAAAATGGCAGTCTTTCAAAAGCACTAAAGTGACAATGTGTATATGAGAGACGTGTGAAGTTGTGTTTGATTGTGACATTTTTCTGTTGACTGTTGTTATGAGAGAAAATAAATAAAAAAACTCATTGTACCTTTTTAAACTCAATACTAATAAACACTGACCCCTTTTCAGCAGCATTACCATAGCTTCAAAGAGTGCAGTTCCTACATGTGAAAAGTAAAACTCGTGCCAAGTTAGCCCATCTTGAATGGCAGGCGTGCTCGCAGGACATGACACTTCAAAGGCACAGATTCATGTAGCTTGCCCAGATTTTGTGTTTCCTCTAGGAAACTGATCGAATGAAGAGTAAAATCACTGTTTTTGGAAGAGAAATGAGCAGTTCCCTCACCCTCCGACCCCTACACCCACACCTGCGCTGTTTTACTCCCAAGCATTTGCTGAAGTACTGCAAGCTGGCAGAGCAGCCTTGCGGTGGGCAGTGACATCAGACATTTCAGAGGCTGTTGAGGGTATTTGATTTAAAAAAATGCATTCTAGGACCATGTTTTGTAGTTTTTATTACAATTTTATGTATCTGTATTATTTATTATTGTATAATTTATTTTTATCAATTTTATTATATTTGGGACTTTTTGTTTTTATCTATTAATTTATTATTTCGGTGGTTTATTCTTACTTTTGCTGCATCATATGCTTCCTGCTTGGCTCCATCTCTATTTAATTTTGTCCTGCCTTTCTAAAGGGCAATCCTACTGAAGAATAATGTAACAGGCTATTTTAAAACCATGGTAGTAAGAGGTCTTTCTTCTCTAGTTGATGCCTTTCGCTTAGTCTTCTGTCTCATATTTTACTCCTTATCTTCCTGTCTCACTAAGATGAATGTTTTGTAATATTCTGGTTTCTGCTGTCTTTTATTATTAGCTGGTTCTTCTTGCCTTCTCCTCCTCCTCCACTCATCCTTCTTAAGCTTTACTTCTGTAAATTGGATCTCCTTTTCTGCTATCTCATTTGGATATCTAAGTCTTCTTAAAATAAATCTCGGATAATCACTTAATCTCTTCTGTGCTGATGCTTTTCAAGTCTCACTCTTTCACCCACAGCCTGAAATTACTGATGATTAAAAACATCCAGCTCTTTTAAACCCTCCGCTCTTTAGCTTTTGCATAGAACAAGAATAAGGAGGTAGGAATTAGAAAGCTAGATAGTGCCAAAGAGAGCAAGAAAAGAGCCTACCTTTTTTACGTTGCATAAGGAACACACAGCAAGCAATGGAGTAAAATGCATTCCAATTCTGGGAAAAAATCTTTATCATACATCTTGTAAGTGTGGAAAAGATGTTTTGTGTGTACAGGGGCTGATGGTCATTTGCCTTCTGCTCAGTCAAAAGTCAGACTTGTCTTACTAGGATTAGACCTTTTGTTTTTAAACAAGTTGCCAAATCCATGGAATTGTTTGAAACCATGTTAATAAATCTGTCTTGGTCTTCAGAGTTGTGAAACTGGAAGTTTCACATGATAATAAATCATCACTGATAAAGATGAAAAGTATCAAAATACTTGTATATTAATTGTATGTTAATCAAGGGAGAGCCTAAAATAAGATGTTTGATATTTTTGACTAAGGGAAAAATTGACCAACAAAGTAGAATCTGATCACAAAGGGTGAAATGCTCTTTCTAATGAAAGACATACTTCCTTTTGGCCAGATTTCATCCTATGATTCTGAGCTGCAAGATCAAAGCAGGGTTGTTATAGCACCAGTGTTAGGTAGAAGGCAATAGGAAACGTAGGAAACAATAGCCATTATATATGAAACAGGCAATTTGTGCCCTTATATGAATAAAATAATGAGATGAAAAGCATTATTTTTGAAAAATAGATATAACTTCATACAAGATGTCTCGTAGGAACTTTAGTAGCCAAATCATTAAAAATAGCCACAGTTGATGAAAGAGTGAAGCTCATACTTGATTTCCGTTAATTCACACTTTATTTTCAAAGTGCGTGCTCTAAAAAGAGAAAGGCAGAGACGGAGTTTTGTTTACATATGGAATTTTCCTAGTCATACTAACAAAACATTGTTTGGACGCATTTATTAAAAATGTGACCTTTTATAATGTTCACTTAAACTTCGTCCTACCTGAAGTAAACCAAACTGGAAAGAAATAGCCCTCATATGAATAAAATATTTCATACAAGTTACTGTGCATCACCAGAATTTTGAGAGCAGTCTAAATGCCCCTGCATACCCCTTGGCAGATGGAATCATCTGAGATAATCCTTTTACATTATAAATTTATTTCATCTGAACAATTATACATTTGTCAGGAACTAGAATGGGGCATAAGCACAGTTGCAGTCAACAAGCCTTCTGAAGCGACCTGTTACTCCATTATGTATTTCTTAGTAAATCTTCCTAGCTTTAGCATAGAGGAAGAAGGGATTAGGTCAGAGCGACTGCATTTGTGGTAATTTAAGCCTCTGGTTGCTCTAAAATGTTTTGCGTGATCTCAAGACCTAAAGAATTTTGTCATAGTTGATGTATGGTTGCAGATGGAAGGATCCCTATAGGTTCTCCTGTATAAGTATTCAAAAAAATTGAATGCAGCAGCCGAGAATATGAAATGTTCCTGCATTCTCTGATCCTCTCCTCTTTTTCAACATATAGGACTGAGAAAAAGATCTTTTTACCATCCTTCACTGCTTTTTCTCAACCAATTTCAGGAAAATAAAGATGTCTGGAAAGGACCAGAGGAGTGCAAAAGTAATCTGTAATGACAGCTGATTGAATGCAATAATATTCACAGCTAAGGTAGAGTGCATCTCTGAAAATGATGTGCATGGATCTATTTTATAGAGTAACATTCAATGGGTCACATGAATTTTCTGAAGAAGAATTGTTTTGAATAGCATATTCCCATTAAAAAATCGGTATGTTTTGGAGTATTTTTTTTTTTACTTGGGGTTTTGTTCTTTCAAAGTGAACATTCCTTGTTTGACATGTTTGGAGCTGATGTATTTGGGTTTTTCTGGAGAAAAATAACAAAAAACGTATGCTCAGTTGTCCTCCACATGTGTTAGTTTTAGAGAAGCCAATCATCACAATATGTAAATATCTTTGACTGTTTGATAGAAACTAATTAATGTTATAGACTTTGTATGAAAAAAAATCCACCGTAGAATAAATAGGAGAAAAATCTCCAAAACCAGCAGAAACTTGATGCTGAACATGGTTTCTGCCCATATAAAGAATCAAACTCAGTCGTTCAGGTGAATTTTCAAGAAAAAGAAGGCCAGCAAGACATAGGCTGTAAAACCACCCACTGCTCTCATTGTATCACCTCTCTTTGCTACACTGAATCAGCAGCATCATTCACTTGAAAAAGGTTTGCTGCTGCAGATATTTTTCAGCAAAGCAGAGTAGGAATATGAGACAATTGGAGGGAAGCCTTTGAAAAAATATAAAAAGAGAAAACAAAAGGGAGATCAAAAGAAGAAAGAGAATACAAAAGTGGAACTGTGGGGTGGGTTGGTGGGAAATAAAAGAAGACTGTGCATGGGTGTGAAATGACTAATTTTCTGACAGTTTATAAAAATAGCTTGAGAATCAGGAAAGGAACCACCATAGAATGAGCGAAGAAGAGTCTGGGTATCCTTATGCATGGGTTTTGTATAAAGGAGAAATGTTGTGCTGCTGTTAAAGAGGCTGCCTAGCCCTGGGCTACCCTCTACTACTTGTAGCATCTCTGCACAAAAGACTGCAAGAGGCACGAGACTAGAATTGTTATTCTCTATTGTTTGGCCATTCTGCACTGAATTGTAACAGGAAAATTGGTATTCAGGAAATATTTTTTATAACTCTCTCTTGGGAGTTAGGGGTTTGCTTTTGTTTACTTTTTTTACTTTTGCTTGAAAGCAACTAACCTGAATATGTTTGCAACTTAACCATAACATTCTTGCATTCATTTGGGCAAATTTTCCTCGGTTACTGATGTCTTCCTAGAATCAAAATCTTAAGCTTTTAGATTTTATCCCTTTTTTTTAAGCTTGTCGCATATTTACTGTTCCTTGAGGGGCTGATTATGAATCCTAAATAAAACATGATCTAGAAATTTGCCACGGGAATAGCAGAGTCATAGCTGGACAACAGGTTAGAGGAGAAAGTGGGGTGAAAAAAGAATTTTAGGAGCCATCCTGTCTGGGATTTTGTGCCATTGTGGATGTAACACTGTGGTATCAAATTAGGGTAACTCGTGCTATGGAGACCCCACTTGAAAAAGGCCAAGGGGAATGTTCTTATTTTGGCCATCAAGAAACATATGAGTTTTTTCTGCATGCCTTCTTTCCCCATACTACCAAGAACTGATGGTATTAAAAACACATGAAGGCTTTATCTCATGCCAGGAGAAGATAGCACACCCAGGAGGAAGTGCTGGTCTATTACATAGAGGTATTGTATCCTTAAATTATATTATGACAGGGTTTGAACTTCACAGCCATGACATAAAAATGATTTTAATCGCAATATGGTTTGTTTCAAGGCATCTTGGGAATCTGCTTGCATAGAATTATTCACACAGAATGTAGTGTGATAGCTTGTCCTGTTTGTGAACCCTAATATTTTCTATTCCATCCTCATTATTTCAGTATGCCACTCACTTTATCTAAAGGGCACATTAACTTCCCTTGCCTTCAGTTAACCATGCAACACAACCCAGTTTGCAAACAGTCTTTTCCTTTTTATGCATTTTTTCATTGTACATGTTGTATTATTATTTTTTTCATTCTAGCTCTGTCAAGATTTTAAATAACTGTTAATTTACGGACATGGTGAGTTCCACACTGCAGAATAACAATCATTTGCTTGAAGCTAAGTACCTGCTAAGAGTTGTTGTGGAATATACTTTACTGAATTGAGGCTGGTTTCTTTATTAGGTTTCTCTCAAGTATTATTTAGGAGTTTGGTGACAAACAGGCATCCTTTTGAGCAGAGGTTTGAGAAACTAAATTCTAGCAAATCTGCAGTGAACTAGTGTTCATGGATAATATGTATACTGAGAACAAATGGAGATTAAGGAAGCTTCTGAGAGTCTTGAATTCTTGATGCTGGAAGTCATGATTTGATTGATGTGATAAGCTTTTCTATTAAGGTGAGTTTACATAAAATGAACTCTTTTATGGAACTCCTAGCATTATGGGGTTAATGACATCTAAGTTTTGTGAATATTAGCTCAATGAAATAGAGGATAAGGAAGTTTACATATAAAAACACTAAAACTTAACATGTTCTTCCTCATATGGAAAGAATAGAATTCAACTCTGGACTTTATGTCCTGTAATTCAGCTATCATTCACCATCATACTTGTAAATAACAGAACAGGATAGCAAAAAATCCTCACTGTCATTTATTTTGATTCTGCTCTAACTGAAAAGATGTCAAGACCATTACTGTCTTCTTGTCTTTGGTTTCAAATGTCTCATTTAGAATGTTACTGTGTGTACATTAATTTCTCTGCAAATCAAATCACTTCATTTTGTGGACCCCGTACTCCTTATATTCACATTGTGCACTTCCTTTTGTCTCTCTGCTCACCTGAATGGACAACAAATGAGTCTGAAGTCTTTCATTTTATGAAAATAAAGTCATTTCCTCAGCCTCATTTTTGACCTCTCAAATTTTGAGCAGATTTTAAGGAAGAAGGACAATTAGTGTTCTGGCAACCAAGAGGAATTCGAACAGAATGTATCCAGTCAGCTGGATATTTAAGAATTGCCTACAGCAGTGTTGAGCCAAGTTATATCTCCATTACTACATGGCTTTTCAAAGGAAATGGTAGCAGTTCATTACATGACAATTGTGCTAGAAGACTGCTATTTTTATAGAGATGTTATTGTTAATATATTAGAGGAAAACTGTTCGGATTTCTGAGTCCCAAATGTTGGTTTATGCTGCTATGATAAATTTAAACAAATGTATTAATACTTTGGGATGGGTGGGTTCTTATTATGGCATTCCATAAAAGAACTAAGAACTACACTTCTTTGATAATGAGTTTTGCATGAAGAATTTTCTTAAATATTAAGGTGAGTTATGTTCATACATATAAGGCTTCATATGTATGTAGACACCAAATCTTTAAACTTAGACCACATCTAACTTAAAGCAAGTGCGAATACCACTGGAACTGTAAGTCTCTGTTTAAATTTTCCACACATTTAGATGTTTTAGCTTGCTGAAATGTAATGCCAGAACAGTCAATAGATCAAATCTTCACTATTAAAGGTAATTGACTTCCTTAAATAGAACAGTTTATGCTTTTTTCTGTTTCTTACTCATGTGGAAGGGAAGTTCTGTCATTCACTGTTGTGCAGAATTACATTTTAATCTTTTGAGTCAGGAGCTTCTCTTAATGCTCAATGGAATTGGGACTATCCCGATTACTGTCTCTGGGAGATACTGTGTTCCCTATAATTTATTAATAACACTAATGTATTTTTAATTAGAGCAGTGTCATATTTAAAATGAACATACAAATGAATGTGTATGAACATAAATGAAGAAAAAACTGAACTATCATCTCACTGCAAAGGGGGGTGCTCTTTGGTGGTATCACCAACTGCAAAGTGAGGTGATGTAACGCAAGTAAATGCTAACATAAATGTTATATTCAGTGTGTTGAAACTTAGCATGTAGCTTGAGTTGTTTGTGTAATACCTTTAAAGCCGCATCATTGACAGTTCTCATAGCGACAGATAATAGATGATTAGACCAGGCAATAAAAGATGGGAAGATACACAACAAGGGCAAGAAAAGAGGGAGAAACAGCTGGGGATACAATCTGTGAGAGAAAAATACTCTGAAAGAGACCATTAATATGTAAGTGTAATCAAGAAAAACAGATAGACTGTCCTAGTTAATATGATGGTATGCCTGTATTTGTTTTATAAGATTATTCAGTTTAAATTAGAGTGTCTACAACCACTTCTCGAAGAACTTTCAGTTCATCACAGTGCCCTTCTGAATATTTGTACTTACCAACATCTGTGGACAAAAACCAAAGATTAAGTCCTCATAATATATGCCACTTTCTTTCAGAAAAATGCTGTGAGTCATGCTGACAAAGAAGTCCCTCAAAAACATAACTCCTTTCCAGTCCTTACTGGGCAGAAGTATGGGAGGGTGGGAGAGGTGCAAGGATTTGTAGTTGTTTATTCTTAAAAGCAACCAGTTTGAAGACTGTTTGTCAGAGTTGTTGGATCATTACTAATGAGAGAAAGCTGATCTAATAATTTCTATTCTTTTAACCTGTATATTGCTGTATTTCAAAACACTGGAGGAAAAGCTGAGGGAAATATGGAAGGTTTCTGCATATCCTTCTCTCAATAATGTTAAGCAATTTAATCTGCAATATTAAGTGTGGAAGCTACCAGTTATTGGTAGGTGATGGGGCTTTTTACCATCAGCTACTTTTACAGCAACCATTAAAAAAAAAAGTCTTTCTAGAACATACTGAAACCGGGAGAACATTGCTGGTTGGAGGCACGTGTTGTGGAAGTGATGATGGTGATCGTTCAATGATAGGGATCTGAGACACGTAACGGGTACTGTTCCTTTTGAAAGCTTAAGGTCATGTGAAGGAGGGGCCAGAATACCTTCTAAGTCAGAAGCAGGCACTTAGGCAAAACATCTCTATGTCGTGTCATCTAAAGATACCTTAAAGTGCACGTTTTGAATAAGAATGGGGTTAAAAATGTGGTTTATGTTATTTTCTTGAATACCAGTCTAACTCAAGAAGTATTTATGCATAATGAAAATTGTGTTGTTTCTGTTGTTATTTAGTTCAGAGAGATGATAGACATCTGCTGTGGAAGTCCCAGGTGGGGATTATAAGAAAGCATGGCTTTTCTGTTGCCCGTCTTTCTGAGTCCACCTCTTAGCAGGGTTGAGACACCCCTGCCATATGCAGAGCTGCCATCTTGTCTCTCCTACAGGCAGCAATCACGGCTACCAAGAGGTGTTGTGGACTGGAACAGGGTAAAACAGATGGACATCTGGCCTCAAAAGCCAGAGTGGCTTCTAGTTGTCATTGTAAATCCCTTCGTTCTTCTCTGCTGTGGCTGTTCTGCTGGTACTTCTTGCACTTTCTGCTTTCTAAAACTGACTACCTTTTAGAGAGAAAATCTGGTCTTTTCAGAGGAAATACCACAGTTAGTAGTGTGAGTATTGGTTAAAAGACATTTATTCTGAGGAACAATTTAAGAAGGCTGTCCTTCAAATGATGGAAAACCTCATATTTCATTCAGTATAGAAGGATTCAAATGAAAGGAAATCTCTTCCTCAGTCCTCTGGGGTGGCTTTTGATCACTGGTGATCAAGGTGAAACACTAGCTAAGTTTTATTGTGCTCTGAGGTTTTTTAATAACTATTTTTAAAGAAATAATATTTTTAATATCAACTGAGAGAGCACCAAAAAGGAAACAATAATGACATTTCTTCTCTGTTTCTTCTCATCCCCAGACTGATTTCTGCAGACAACAGTCCAGCAAGATGCTGATAGGAAGGATGGTCAACAGTGAATGATAGGGAATACAGTTTAAGCCCCTGCCTTCAGGGCTTTGGTTCTCTTAACATGAATGTTTGATATAAATTCCTATAAAATTTAACAGACTGACTTATTTGACAGCAATGACGGTTCACTGAAAGTTTGACTTTAGTCAAATCACGGAGTTAGTGATTGAAACTTCATAGTATTACAGAAGTTAATGCCTGATTAGAGGATTAAACTAGCATAGCATGAACTTGTTAGTATTTGCAATAAATAGTATCATTACTCTATTACAAAGCAGCTGGTTTCAAGTCAAGAACTTGGCTAAGCTGCAAATATAAAGATTTTTAGAGCTGTTACACACTGACATACCAACTGTCCTCATTTTTTATTCTGTTACAGCGAAATATTAATCATGTAGGGCAAAATAAAAATTTGTTTGAGTAATTTAGCCTGTAGAGATGTAAAATTCGTAGTCTTGCCATAAACTATATGTGAAGGAGTGAGCCCTGAGGATGGTGACTAATTAGCTGCTACTTGTCATCTGTGGCTAGAAGACTAGATCAAGAAGAGCTGGTGCTAGGAAAGGCCAGAAAAAGCTCCGACGCAGCTGCTGTAGAAACCACTGGGTTTGCTTCAGGAAAGGAACTAAACAGAGCAGACTCCAAAACTAAGAATGAATTATGAAGTGGCTGTGTAGGTAAAAACCTTTCTTGCTCATTTGTGGTCAGATATTGATGATCACAAATATTAAGCTTTTATACCTTGCCTGTGCAATATCTTGCACAGATATCAGACAAAAAGAAGAATTATGTGTGTGAGATGAACAAAGTTTTATCGGGCTGAAAAGAAGACTGCCATGTGGAGCCATGTCAAAAAAAAACATCCTTGAAGAGGAGCCATTTGGAAGGAACACAAAAGCTCATAAAGCTTGAGGAGAGTAAGTCAAGTGTAAATCAATGACTACTGGAGTACATTGTTCTCCAGTAAGGTAATGGACCTGATGATACACTTGTGTTAGCTAACGCTGCACGCGTGCCAAAATGTTAGACTGACTGATGGTACTCAGGATTAGCTTTTTAGGCAGCTGATTTAATTTTGGTGTTTATGAAAATACCTTTTGTTAGTTTATGAAAATATTCTGCCTCATGTGTAAGCACTGGCATCAGGGAGCCTGGCAAGTCTGCATATCTTATGTTAGCAGGACCAGTTAATTTACACTGTGTATAAGGCTTGGTTCTGCAAAGTATTTTTGATTGTGTTTAGCAAGGGCTTTCTTTTTTGTGTCACTGGAAAAAGTGTGTATTATGTTCTTATGTGGAAAGCTACCATAGAAGTACCAGCTGTAAAAATACATGCTATAGGTTACCAGATATCAAGAAGAAAAATAGAATTTTGTCATATTCTGCCCTGTGTCTAATTATTCTCTGACTACAAAGGTATTGTGTATCCTGTGCTCCTAACTGGCTGTGGTCCTTTATACAAATAAACTGATTCTAGACTGCATCAGATGATTGGTCTTCTGACGTCTTAGTTGCCTTAACTAGGACTAACTAATTTTCAACACCTGATAACCCTTTGACAAGAAACTCCTGCAGTCATTCCAAACACTGATCGTCCAGACAAAGAGTACCAACTTGTCAGAATCTGCTAATAGGCTGTGCACTGAATGTACTGATATCATGTGGGTGTCTAGATGACAAGAAGAAAAAAATCTTATTTTCCTTTTAAAAACTTAGGAAGATGTGCAAGGATATGAAGAAAAATGAAATTATGCAGTATTAGTTACAAATACAGGTTGTAGAACTAACTACTGAAAATTAGGAAATGCCATCATTCAGATTTCTCTTGATAGGGTCTTTAGCTACATGCCTTATCGTAGAAGATACGCTTTAAATACTGATAATTGTTTTATCAGTTCCCTAGCAAATATTTTCTATCTTAAATGGCTTGGGTTATATTAATCACCATTTTTTTTCTAGTAAAGATAATATTCTTGCAACCTGGTTTTGCTATTGATTTAATTCTGAACCTCTTTGCTTTTAGTTATAGGTCATTGAAACAAAACAATATGCTAAAGATTTTAGGGGCTGTGAGGGTCCTGTTCTAAGTATCAATAGCCATGCAATAGACAGCCATCTGGAAAAAAAAATACATAAAGTGGATTTTTTTCTTATTTTGTAGGAAACATTCAAAAGAGACAAAAGGACTCTCCAGTCTAGCCTTTCCAAAATAGTAAAGTAGATGACTATTTTGTTGCATTATGCTGTAGTGCAAAATTTATTTGTAAACTATATTCGTGACTATAAAAATAATTAAAGTTTTTTTTCTGTATATATCAATTTTGTTCTTGACAAGTTTTCCAT
>JAUBNY010000362.1:0-23932 GCA_032275445.1 Crypturellus soui | reverse complement strand
CATCACATACATTATTTTGTATGCAGTATTATTCCTTTAAATATTTTATAGAATTCTGAGCTTAATAATGGAATACAATATGGCAGTATAAATTCCACCTCATTTCTTTTATAAATGTTTCTAGAAATCTGTATCTCTGCATCTTAGTAATCTGGTCAAATATATCGTGGATTGCCCAAATCCTAATTATATTCTGCATGTCTGCATGTGAGATGAATGCTATAAATCATCTTTGCAATGCAAAGTTCAGATTCAAAAGCTATAAAAAGTCTATCTTCTAATCAGCTATATAGAAGAATGGTTTCTTTCAGTATTACATACCCTGCCTTTCAGTTCTCCTGGAAGCAATTTGTATATGTAAATAAAATCCCCTAATTGGGATGCCATCTGTTAGGTTAGCTCGTGCTATGTCACAGATAATTCTTTTATTTATGGCTAGTACATTGCAGCTTTTGTGGATATCTGCGGTACAGCAGGTATTTCAAGGAACCTGAACAAGATCAGACTGAATTGAATGCTTTTGTAATCTATAAAGAGCTGCCATAGCTCACCAGGCAAATAGGATTTTTGAGAATTCTCTAAGTTCACACTGGAAAATGATGTACCACAACCTAGATAAAGAGGTTTCTAACAATCTGAGAATCTGCCTTTGCATTTCGTTGCTGTACAATAAGAGCAAGCCAGGGCTGGCTATAAGCATAGCCATTGGTAAAATGAGCCATTGCCTGGGACAGCCAACTGTAGGATGGTGTCAGACAGGTATTCCTCTTAGAAATTTTGCTGCTATAAACTGTCTGCCTTTGCTCTGTGATTACCTCTGTCGTATCTCCTCACAGTTGGAGCGGGAGTTTGGACTACAGTGATTTACTACCAGCACATTGATCCAACATCACTGATCATTTGGCAAGTCATTCAGCTTCCACAACAGAAACCAGAGATGCGACAAGGAGGCGATAGCTTGTGAAATCTCTGGCAAGGTTGTGATCTTTGAGATGATGAACTGAAGTGCAGGTTTTCGGTGCTGGATTTTGCACAGATCCCCATGGACAGGCCTAGTTAAAAAATTAACATTTGCGGGGAGAATCTTTGCATAGAGTTATGCTCACCATCAATGCTCAAGTAAATCCCTTGAATAAGATGGTTGGTCACTGTCTGGGTGCTGACAGGAATCTACACTGCAAGGCCCTGGCATCTTCTGGATCCTGTGAAACTACCCAAAATGTTGTTCTGCTGATTGCTTATAGTAGGACCATAGCTATGTCCTATTTTGGCATTTACAGGAACAGTTTCCACCAACTATTGAGAAGCATTTTATCTATCAACAGTTAATTTTGTAACATGAACCACCTGGAAAGTTTTTGGGATGGCCCTATTCTCTACTCAGACTGTTAGTCAATAACTGCAGCACGCAGATAGTGCCTACCAGTACGTCTAGGCACCGCAGGAGCTGCCGGGGAAATCCAAGGCTGTAGCGGTTCCTCAGAGGTTTTGCTGTGATAGTGGATTCAGTCAATCGCCTTGTCTCAACCTCATCCTTTTGTCATCCATGGAGGAAGTTCCTGGACCAAGTGGGGAGCTAATAACTAAATGCACTGGGTGTGTGCGTAAGTACAGTTCTGATAGCCAGCTACACCAAAGTATAACTTTAGGGCAACTGAATTCTTCTGCCACATGAGATTGAGGACCATAAAGGATACGAAAGTGGCATTCCTCCCAGGAAGTTATTTTGTCCTCATTCTTGATGTGCAAGATTTCAGTCTTGTGAAGCCTGGAGGTGACTCTGAACATGGCCCTGAGCTTGACTAGGTGTCTTGGGAGCATGCCATCAGCCTATATATCACTTTGAGGATAATTAGAACAGTGGAACATGTTTTCCCAGAGAGGTGGAATCCCTGTCCTTACAAGTTAGCAAAACCCAACTTGACACAAACCCCCTAGGCACCTTGTCTAAAGTCAGTGTTTACTCTGCTTTGGGCAAGGGATTAGATGGGAGGATCTCTTGAAGTCTCTCCCAGCTGGATTTATTCCATGGTTCTGTGATTCTAGGAATACTAAACAAATAAGAAACTGAAGCAATGAGATGGCTATATGGGGGTTATGATGGAGAAGTGTGAAGATGAACGTCTCATATTTTTTCAGTTTTGGATTGATGTGTGAAAAAAATAAATATCTCTGTGTTTTGATCCTTTGTTATAACCAAAGTGGACTAGTAACTAGAATATTTTATGCAAGGTTTTTTTTTTTTATTTATTTCACTGGAGTAGAAGAATTGGTTTAGCTCTTTTTAAAGTGCATGTCCACATTGGACACAATGCCATTTGTTTAAGATGAAAAATGAAAATTAAGGACATCTATCAAAATGGAAAGCAAAGGGCCATAGAAAGTGGCAGTAATACTGTGAAATGGTTTGTCCTTTATTTACTTCTCCTTCTTCACTTTGCCAAGTTTTTCACAAGCAGTTTCAACCTAATGGAGTTACTTCCGCACAAAATTGGAATAACACTATGGTGAATCTAATCCAAAGAGGTTGTATTTTATCTGCTTTACAGAGCAGGATCAGATCCATAAATCACTGCAACTCTTCATCTGAAAGGAAAAAAGATTTTCCAATGTCATACACTTTCCTAACAGAATGAATTGCCTAAGGAAGGTATTTATGAAAACAGTAACCAAACGTATAAGCTAGGAGAAATCTGCTGGTGAAATTAGGGTAATATATCAAAGTGACAGAAATAAGACAGTAGGGTTTCTTTTAATCACCGAGTTCTATGTAATTAAATGTGTTCTAGCCAAACATGACTTTACTGCAAAGAAATGAAAATACAGGTATGTTTACATGTTTGCTATCATATATCCTTGGTTAGAGTGAAAAATAGGATTACAAAGGAAGCAAAAGTAAATTTGTTATCTGTGTAAGTAAAGCATGAAGCCACAGCTTTGTTCAGCAAATATTGTTAGACTAGTCACAGCTCTCCATGATACGGATTCTCTAGCTACAAAGCAAAACAATGTAGTGGCAACACATGATGTAAGTTGTCAAGTCTTATGAATCAAAAGCAGAGCCAGGTAATTGGTAATCATCTTATTGCAACTCTTGTAACCTATATGCCAATTTTGTTGTTCTTAATAGGTAAAGTTCAGTGTCAAGGAAAATTCTTGGAAAATTTCACTGCTCTTCTTGAAACTCAGCAACATATACCTGAAAAAAAAAGTGATTATCTTGGAATGGTTAAAAATGCTGTATTCCAAGTTATTATCATTAAAACCAGAACAGTTCAATTATGAAAGCTAAAATACTGTTTGGAAGGATAACAAGGACAGCAGCAGGTGGGTAAAATAGCTGCCTGATTTTTTGTAGCATGCTGTTTCGGAGCAAGCACAGTTTCCCGAGAATATTTCAAATATAGCTTGTTGAATTTTCTATGCAGTGCAAAAAATGGCTTGATGTCTGGTTTAATACATTATATGCAAGTGTTTGTTGTGTTCCTAAAACAAGCAAAATGCAAAAAATAAATAAAAACACCACCAACAAAAGATCTATACTAAATACACAGTCAGCTTCATGAAGTCTTAAGGTTATATTGACTGGTTACCTTGACTTATACCATCTGATTTTCATGGACTTCTAAATATATTTCACATCACATTCTGCTGTTCTTTCAAGAATGCTCTTTTAACCCTATTTAAAATAATCGTGGGCAAAATTCAAAGCTCCTTTTTCCAGGTAAAATCCCAAGTCAATAAGAAGTTAGTCTGAAGACAAGGGACTTACAGATTTAACTTCTTTCATTTTACCTTGTTTACACTAAAAGAACTAACTGACTTACCACAAAACTACTGTATAACCTGCTGCCTTTCACTTTGTAGTTTTATATCTGTCTCATTTTATTTTCTCTCAGCTGACTTGATTTATAGTGATGAAAGGGAGAAGGGCAACATTTTCATGCTAATTCATAGGTATAAAGCAAATGTTTTAATAACACTCTCTCACAGGGTTGGATAATTTCACCTTTATTTATCTCATAGGATTATTTGCTCACAGTGAGATGACACTCTGGGAAAAGAAATGATGATAACGGGAGATAATGCTGAAATATAAGCTAGAATTAATTTGGAAAATTGGTGGCAAAATTCTCTATTCTGACAGCTGTTTCAGAAGTGTTGTTTCAAATAGTCAACAGAAGAACAAGCAGTGACTAAACACCTCTGCGTACCCAATAACTCAATGATCTTTAGATGCATTTATAAAGTAGTCTACAGATTCGAAGTTATATTATCACCACTTTTGGTTGCCTGAGATTAAACTGCCTAGTTCCCAAGGAAGGACCATCCAGTTTTCATCTCACTGAATGAAAAAAGTCTTGGGAAACTCTTAAGAGTACAGAGTTGGTCAGTCTCCTACTGTTTTTTACCTTGCAAGCCTCTTTATAGCTGAACAAATCCACTAATTGGTATGTGTAATGCACAGACATACTGCTCAGTGTCTTCTATTACAGTTCTTCTATTACAGGATTTTGCATGGGCTGCTCTCTTTTTAAAAATATTCTGTTTAATTAAACCTAGAGTTTTCCAAATATAAGCGGTAGATATTGGAAGTAACTTCATTAACGCTGTAGGTATTCTTATGAGTTTATTCCAATGAACACTAAAAGAAAACCTTCACAGCTTTTATTTAATACAATTCAGACCCATCAGAAAATTCTGTAATTGGGTTTGGAGCATGCCGATCTTTATCAACAGGTTTAATGGCCCTGGCTTTGAAGATAGTGTAGTCGGGTAGGTCAAAAACCCTGGAAAAGCTAGGTTTCCAGTTGTACTTGAGTACTAGTGAGAGTTGACCATTTTGAGAATTGTATGTTCACTGACATGAGGATACATCTTTTTTACTTCATTTTGAATCTCCACTATAAATCATTTTTTTTTTTTAACGTGCTTTTCTTTCACAGGTTAATTATTTTACTGTTAAACTGGGGCAATGTGATGAATTTTAAGACTCACAGTTTTAGGCTTTTCATTTTTTTATCTTCTTCTCAAAGCTCCTTGCCTTTTTCTCCTTGCCCCCAAGATAAGCCTCTCTGTTCCTCAGACCTTGTCTTTCTTTTTCTGTTTTTTACAGCCTGTCTCTCACTCTGTTTCTTATTCTTTCTCTTGTCAGCAGGAGAAAAACAATGGGAGAAAGAAGGAGGACTAGCTAAAAAACAATGGAAAATCCATGCTTGTCCTTTTGGCTAAGTATGGACAACTGGACTTATTTTTGATGTCCTGTGGTTTTGCGGCCCCCACTACAGAAGGGCCCTAGGTATACCTTAAGTTATACATTAAATCTGCGTCTCTGTTTGTCTTAGATATCATAAGATGCCTAATACAGCACCTACTGCCAGTATTTCCATTGCTGTGTCCTAGCTCTGTCCTATCCTCAAGAGTCTTTATATAGGATTTTATAATTAATCCAAAAGATGCAACCTGAGTGACCTGTCCTGGACAAAAGGAGTTAAGCTGAACTTAAGGTCAGGAAAGAGCTTATGAAAGTCTTCACCATCATATTCAGGCTAAAATGCTAATGTGACATTTATGGATCATAATCCACTTTGCATGAACAGGCACACAAGCTCTCTCACCAGAAATTACGCTTTTATGGTATGATTTGAGACCATGGGGGAATAAGGATGTCTCTCTCTCCTAGCTATCTACCTTGGATTCACCTTCCTTGCAAATACAGACCCAAAGTGTTACCACCTGAACGATTAAATTCACTGTCTGCTCAGAGGAGTCTACTGATAGGCTCAGGAGAATTGCTTGCCAAACCCTGCTGGGACTGTACAAAATCCCAAGGCCAATATTAATATATGGCCTGTATTTGACTACCAGTGGCTGGAGCAGGAGTGATTCTAGAAATAGGGAAGAGAGAGCAATATAGGAAAACAGATAACATCACGATTTATGACCTTGATTTGTCAGCTGACCTAGAACATAGATAACTGTGAGCTAATTCTGGCAATAATGGTCAAAATACATTTTTAAGTGTCTAGATTTTCATCACTTCAGTCTTTTTTTAATATGCAGATTTTATTTTCTTAAAATAACATCCTGCATTTCTGAGTAAGTCTACTAGTGGGAGGTTTCTAATTTAAATAATGTCATTTCCATTTCCATAATTATGCTTTGTATTTAACACCTTATTAACAGGAAAATTCATTACTCCTGATACATTCTTCTAGTATAACTGCAGACTACAGTTATGCTTGTATTTGAGTAGAGGTATTTTAAAGCTATCAAATACAAGTAATGTCTCCAGTGTTACGTGTTACATTCCTTGATAGTAATGCTATATTGACTCATAACAAAGAAAGCATGTGGAAGGTTAGCCTCAGTGTAACAATAATAATAACAGTGTAATGATAATAATAAAATCTATTCTCACCAATCAGCTAAATTTGGGTCTATATTTCATTTAGTGAAATTTTGTTCACTCTCCAAAGCCTATCTGGTTTCTATGAAGAATTACAGCATGCTATATGGAAGTCTTTAACGAGTTGTGTTTCTAAAGGATCTCATTCACCACAGAAGAAAGTGTTTGCTTCAAGTATTTTCATCATAAATGATCTAACAGTTTTGTTGAGTGTTTAAGAAAATTGAGGTGTTATTTACTCACTTAAGAAAGCATATATCAGTCCTTACATACAGAGTAAAAAATACACTTCACCAGCAACTGTTTAGGTAATTTTTAATGGTATCATAATGCATCAACATTATCTTACTTTTCCTGTGTTGCTGTGCAGAAGGACAATATAGAGAAGGAGCAAGAATAATCAGCAGACATTGAAACTTCTTAAGAAAAAGAGATTTATATTATAATTCCGGGCTTTGATGCAATGGTATTCAAGTAAGAAGATTGTAAGACAAAGTCCTCTCAATACATTTTTCTTCCATGTGCACTTTAATCTAGTTTAATACCACGATGCAGTCTTTTATACAAGCATGGTGAGTTGGGACACAAGGCTGTGGACGGCAGGCTCGAGAAGACTCTTGATGTTCACGCCAGTAGTTGTGGAGACCAGAATTTGCCAATGAGAGAAAGAGGAAGGATAATAAACGCTCTGACGCTCCTCTCCCTCCCTGCCTTCTAAATCCTTTTAAATCTTTTTCTTCTCTCCCTTCTCTTCCCCATCCCCGATTTTGGAGGACAAAATTAGAGTTTGGGATTTCCCCCTAGCATTTAATTTTTTAAAAACAACTCCAAAAATTATGTGGAAAAAAACACTATTTTTGTCAGCATTTTGTTAGAATTATGTTTAGCAGTTCCAGGCGCACCATGTTGCCATCGTCTGCAGCTTGACACGAACGGACCTTCTCAGCCCATGATGGTGTCGTGTGCGAAATGTGAGGCTGCAGTCGGGGATTCCCAGGGACCTGGCAGCTGTCGCATTGCCCGACCAGCTTTGCTGTGTTCCCCGCCTCTGCGGCTCGGCGCGCCGCGGTCGCCCGCCGCTGTGCGAGCAGGGGCAGGAGGTCGGTGTAACGCGGTTCTGGGACTCGGGCTCTCTGGCAGGGAGCAGTCCGGCTTTTCGTTCCAGCAGACATGCCTCTGCCCAGGCAAGGCCCTGTTTCGTGGTCTTTGCATCAGCATCTGTTCTCTCTTTTGGCCCCCAGTACGCTCCCTTCCTAGGCTGCCATTTGTCTCCATCAAGTCGGGAGAAGAGGAAGAGATTAATTGCAATGCCCTCTCTTTGACTTATGCCTCATCCAGTTCACTGCACTGTTAAGTAATTCACACAGAGTATTCCCGCGGTAAAGCTACATATTTTATGAGTCTCCTTGCAGATATTTCTTTGAAAATTCCTTTTTATCAGTTCTCTTGCTGATATTATTTTTATGAAATACAACAGCAAAGTCTATAGGCTGTATTGTATTCAGGCAAATAAAATCAAAGTACAATCTAAGTACAGAAACATATTTCCCATGCAAATTTTCTCATTCTTTGTGTGCTTTAAATTCTATTAATATACATGTAATATGGGTCTTCTCTGAACATTCCTGTTAAATATAAGGCAATATATGAATTGCATCAGGTTGCTTCTTTTTTTTTGTATTATAGCACTATATCATGAATCTTGTTAAAAAAGTTTTTTTTTCTCATATAGCCCTTATTACTTCTTTTTCTTTTCAATGTTAAAATAATGCATAATCATTTCCCTACTGTTATTGCCCTCTTTGATCTGACCTTCAAATGTCAGACTTGCTGCTTTTTGATCATGCATATAATATGCACCTTGACTTGCTTAGGTGAAGCTAAATCAGACAAAGGTCCTTTCATGATTCAAGCCTCGAGTGAACTAATCATATTACATACATTATTTACACTGAAAGAGCAGATATTTTAGCCAAACTTAGCATCTTTCCATACTGATTTAAAATAAAAGTGACTGGAACAGAGATGCAACTTGGAGCACAAAAACAAATGTAGTACATGCTGTTATTCAGACAATAGTGGTTGAGCAAAATCATATAGGCTTCAGCAACTAAAGTAATTATAAGACAATTTCAGTCGTAAGGCGACATAGTGTTTCATGCCACAAGTGTTTTAAGAACTGGTTCAATGCCTGCATAATATATTTATTTAGTGCACATTAATCTCCCCAATTACTGCTTACTAGCATATAAAAAATATTTTCTTCCTTAGATAATATTTAACGTCACTGCCTGCAAATTATTGAGCATCAAATGTGTTTAATTTATTTGACTTAATTATCAGTTGCATTTTTATTTACCAATATAAAGTTTTATGTATCGCAGTAGGAAATCTTTCATTTCCAGGGCAGGTCAGTAAAATCTTGCTCCATAGTTAAAAACTGAAATGCAATAAAAATAACTGCTCCAATAAAGAAGCTTATATATGAAATCCATTTTTATGAAAAAGAAAGAATATTTTGAGAGGCAAAGAAGTCTCTTGTATTTAGCTGTCTAGATCAGAAATTACATTCTGTATTGAAGTGCAATGAGTTACATAGATTTAATAAGGGCATTAATAAATCTGGGGTCTTGGAAAATTTCAGGTTTGTTGGAATTTGGATTATTACCATTAATTTCTTTAAATTTTTTTTTATATGAGAAATCTCTTCTATGAAAAGGCCAATTATGGACATTTCATTTTCATTCATCAGTACAGAACAGGTGTTCTCTCAAGCAGGAGTTTTCTCAAGGAAGTATCTACTTTCTGCTTTTTGGCAGAAAAAGAAACAGAACTTTTCCAACTCCTGCTGCTAGGAAGATTGACCACTTACTTAGGTTCTTGGTGGAGAAACTGTACTTGTTTTACTCTCTCCCAGTTTCTTTTCGTAAAACTAAACTTTCCAATAAAAAATTCCTATCAGAAAAAAAAAAAAGGTGTTTTGTGCCAGGCAGGCTTTTCAAGTGTCACTGCAAGTACTCAACACACTAATTAGATCAACAGTCTTAAATTCTAGTGATCCAAGGCATATATTATGAATTGGCATCCTTTGGGATGTGTCTACACAGTGGGATAGAATTAGCAGTCCCTGAGTTCGCTTCCATGGGGGAAGGAGCCAAGGCTGCTCCCCTTGAGCCAGGGTGGTTGTCTTTTCTTCCCAGTGAGACCCAGATATCCAGGCACGGGAGGTGCCATGCGGCATCTCAGG
Source organism: Crypturellus soui (assembly GCA_032275445.1). Lineage (NCBI taxonomy): Eukaryota > Metazoa > Chordata > Aves > Tinamiformes > Tinamidae > Crypturellus > Crypturellus soui. The sequence continues at coordinate 14,276 of JAUBNY010000362.1, read as the reverse complement.
GATCCCCTTGCTGAGGCTGGCTGGAGAGCGCAGACCCTGGAGCGCCCCCTCAATACTCAGCACTCAACTAGTGCAGGATTAGCCAAGAATCCCCTTGTAGTGCAGCCGACTGACATAAGAGCAAATGTCAGCTGAAGGATAGTACTCTGATACGTCCTTTGCTCTTCAGTATTTGTGGCTGTTGCTCTTTCTACTCAGAACCCTTTCAGGACATGGGAATCTTATTGCTAGTTCTTGCTGTGTGCTTTGTAAAACAGAAAAGAAATGCCAAGTATCTTATCAAGTTGACTTATTTGGAAAACATTTAATGTGTTTTTCACAGTTATAATTTTAACCTTGCTGTTGCTAAACATTTTTCATTTGCTTCACTTCAGCAAATGGCATGTTTAGATTAATGTTTTTCATTATGAATTATTGTTGAACTTTGGTGAATGATGACTGATACATTTTTGTCTCAAGAAAGTAGCCATGCTTCATTTTAAAGTATTAGAATTTTTACAAACTCTTTCAAACCACCTGTGGTTATCTGTGTCACATTAGAGATGTCATTCTCAGTTTGTGGCATATTTACAGGCTTGGAGAGGACTGTTATACTCCAGAGGCTTATGATTTCCCAGCCTTAATAAATTTGTAACCAGCAGCAGATGTGTAATTAATGCTGTTATCAGAAAGTTTTCTAGTGGAACAATAATCTTAAGATGAATGTAGGAGGAAGAGAGTCTAAGTGTATGTCCTTGAACTACTAAGAAGAACCAGACTGTTTTGAAGATAATTGTAGGATTTGTCTTGCCAAGATATGTGACTATGTCGTTTCTTTCATCCTAAACTGGAGAGCTTCTCAGTCTGTGCTACTTGATGATTAACCTCCCATTCGTGCTTGATTTCTCTGTCCTCCTCACTGTCAGCTCAGTTTCTAAATGAACTTCAACATTAAATTCAAACCAAGTTAGTACTCAGGTCCATGCATAATCAAAAAAACAGTATGTGAAGCAAGATAGGGGCTAATATTTAACATTTTTAAAAGCTTTTATAGTATGTACTGATGGTGTCACTGTTTGTTTGCTCAGCATATGCTAAAGGACATTCACTAGAGCCAAAAGATCGTAGGGATGAGAATTTTAATTGGAGAGGTATGAAAAATAAATTAGAAAACATGGCAAAAAAAGTTTTGCAGTAGAAAAATATGGTTAATCCAAGCTAAGTATTTCTTAATGAAAATCATCTTTGCCTGTGAAGAGGCAATGGAAATACTTTGAATTTTGTTTTATGATTTCCTGATGTTAATTTTTCATAGTATTTCTGTGGGAGACAAGTTCTTATAAATTTTGTTCACTAAGAGTTTGGTCTGACTTAGTCGTATGCCTTCAAGACAGATTAAAATTAAGAGTGATAACTAAAGTAGAGATCAACAGCACAGGTGATCTTTTTTTTTTGTATCATGTGATATCTTTTTCATTCTAATGTGACATGGTTAAAAGGAATCCAGCAAGTAGTCTCAATTCCTGTATCATGGAGGTGATAGTAATCTTCTCTTTGAGCAGAAAACAATTTGTGGAGGTAATAGGAGTGCCACATCTATCACGTAAGTGGATTAGGTATGTAATGCTGCCACATCTGTAGTATTTAACTACTGCAACTTAACAGTGCTCTTTGTGCTTGTGTTTTTGTTTATTTTTGTTTGTTTGTTTGTTTGCTCTATTTTCTTTAAATGTTAGATTCAAAACAGGGCCTAAGATGTCCTTGGCCAAATATCACCAATGTCAGATTTTCTGTTGGCTGTGTAAGTATTAAAGCCTAGAGCTAGCCAGTAAGAAATATTAGTAACAAAGTGCTAGCACAGAAGTTAGGCCATCTGAACTGGAGCTTGCATACCTGAAATTAGATTTCCAAATCCATATGGATGGTATGAAATTAATCTGTTTGGTTTTCAGAAAAATACCCAGGAATATTGCATATAGCTAAGCTCTTAGAAGTGCTGCTAACTGCAAACCTTGTAAGGGCACCTATGTAAAGAAAGATTCATAAATAGCCCTTTGGTCATACTCTTTGCTAAACTTCCAGCTTGTTCTGATGAGCATAAGTTTTTCCTCATAGTCTTGGATAAAATCCTATCAATTCCTTGCACAGATATCTCAGTACTCTCCTTATCTCCTTCCATCAGTAACAGATAACACGGCCTGAGACACCTCTGTCTGGCATTGCTCTGTGATCATTTACGCTAAGTACCCAGAAAAAGGTTACAAAATATTGTGCTGGAAATCAGATGAAATTGTTATGCCTATTTACCTAGTCACAGATAAGTTGAAAGGAAATGTCTTTCGTTTGATTTCTCTTTATTTTCAGAAGTTAATAGATAGTTTAAGAACAGGTCGTCAGTAGTATGGCTGTGCACATAAATGACATGACTGCTTGTACTGCAAACCATTTAAATCTGGAATCAAGACTTTTTAAAATTCTTGAACTCTGCTATTTATTGTATTTTCTTTTGGACAGGTGCTTACTTAAAAATGAAATAAAACATTTTCTGGGGGGAAAAAAAGCTCATTTTGAATACGAAGCAGAACGTTGGTTTTGCTGTTGTTTCTTGTTGCCAAATACTTTGAAGTATTGATAACTCATTGACTCCATTTTCATATTTTCCTCTGTAATTGATTGCACAGATATTATTATCAGAGAGTAAATGGAGGTCCCACTAAAAATCAGGTAGAGTTACAATATATAAAATTTCCTACTTTCAAATATAACTGAAGAAACTTTCACTTTTATAGCTATACTGTAATTCTGAGGAAGGAGTTTAGCTTTCTTGTAGCTGAAATATGAAGTGTAAGGGCTCATGAAGCCTGACTTGTTCTTGTAATACTCTTTTACTGTATGTCCTTTTGCATATAATTGCATCAGTTTATACAAACAGGAAAAGAATGGCAAGAGTAATACCACAACTAAAGGAGCATATCCAAGGACGTTAGTGTACAGATCATATTTCAAAATCTATAGAATAGCTGTTTTATTTTATAAGCCAGAGCTTTAAAGAAAGGTTAATAAAACTCAATAGACACTTTCAGTAACAACAACAAAAAATATTAAGTCCTGTGGCTTTTCATTGTCATCAGAAAGAACTGTGATCTTCAGCTACTTTTTCAACTCTGTCAGTTGGTCTTGTAAAAAGCTAAACAAAGTTTGTCAGGAGAAGCAATTTTTTTGTCTAGTCAGAACCGCACTACACCTGCAAATGATTTTATTGCTCTACTTAAAAGTTCCATGTAAAAGTTAAGAACTTACAAAATTCCTAAAAGATGGGGAAGAACATATATGTTTTTAAATTATACATTTGTAATTTTCAAACTGTTAAATATAAATATATCCAAAGAATATAGTCTTCTGCCAGTTTCTATGCTCTGGCCCAGAATTTTTGTCAAGAAGTTTCTGCATTTTACCTGTTTAATGGCTGATGGCCTAAATAGGTTTTAGGATGGAGACAGTAGTTTTCTTAAAAAACAAACCAACAAAACATTTAGGTCTCTAATTTACCTCTGTATAGAGGAACATTCTATAAAGGGTGCAATTAGGTTGCTTAATTTAGCTGTATAGGAAGAGGTGGTTGAATATCAATTTTATTTACCATTCTCAAGTGTGTTTTAGTAAGCAGTGATGGTAGATGAAATGTACTTTATTTTGATCTTGTTATTCGTTTCTGATGTTTGGTAGTGGCAATAAAATAGCTTGGCACAGGACTAGTAACAGTTCAAATTTCTAAAAAATTAGTGAAATGCCTACAGACAGGATTACCTCTATCCACATCCACTATTAAACAAAATCAGCTGTTTACTTCTATGGTCAGTCTCAAATAAGAGTCAGCTATGAACTGTGTGCATTAATCCAAGTTGTAGACTGAAAAGATATTTTGCCTTCCAATAGAGCAGTATTTGGGTTTGGGGTTTTTTTACTTTGTTTTTTTTTTGTTTTGTTTTGGCAAGTCTTAGCCAAGCATTGAAAGAAAGAGCTGATTAAGCAAGAGTTCACATGGAAGAAGCATTTTTTATTCTTATAAGTAGGGTGTATTCTGTCTGTCTATAAGTTATTGATGAAAATGACCTGACCCCAGGATACTTCATATTAACAGATGATTTTATAAAGCTACCTAAAAGCTCTTGCTGCTCTTGGTGTATTTTTTTTCTGTTTATTTCAATCTCTCTGTCTTTATCTTCTCAACTGCTGGTTTATTACTTTCTTCTTCAGACCTGATGTGGTAAATTGAAATTTCTGGGACCATTAAATTCAGTAAGACCCTTCATGTCTTAATGTAATATGATTATGAGGGCAGAAGACTGTGTCTGGACATTTCTCAGTACTGCATGAAATAGCACAGCTGTCTTCTATAGCCTGCCGTCTGTGATTTCATCCGTGCTTTCCTAGTTTGAGTTGTCTGTCTTAGACACAAGTGCTATTATCTGTTAGAGATATCAAGTTTGGAAAAACTTTGTGTAAACCTTGATGGGTTTTTTTTTTTTCTTTTTCCTTTTGCTTTTTTCTTTAAACTCACTATTCAATTTTTTTTTCCTAGGACAGACAGAGACTTCTCCATTGAAGAATTTTCTTATTTGAAAACTGAAGATTATTATTATTTTTTTTTAATCTGTACATATTAATTTTGGAAAGGTCTTCTCAGTAGCAGATTGAAATATCTAAGAATGGCTTGTGAAAGGACTCCCTGAAGCAGGAAAACTAAGGTTCCAGTCTGTGCTTCAGTTGAAGTGCTGGATTTGAACTTAATTTCCTATATCCCTAGGCTAAGTTTTCTGCTTTGTATGGTGGCATTGTTATGCAGAAAATCTGAAGAAATTATTTAGATCCATCTGCTTTCAGAGTGGAAAAGAAGAAAATTGCAGATGTCGTACTCAGTCGTTCAGTCTTGAAACCCTCTAAATGTTTGTCCCACTGATGACCTTCCCTCTGCTGGGGCCATGGGTGCGAGTGGGTTCCACAGTCCTCATCTGAGAACTCTCTCCCCTTGTGCTGGGAGCCCCCGCAGGGGAAGGCAAACGGAGAAATGGAGAAAAACATTATAACTGCAGCATGATCGGCAAGACATGTGGTGCTTGTCTTCTAAATCTTTTCACAGATTTGCACAACTCTGCTTGGATACCTCAGGCTACCAGCATAAAAGTCTCTTACTGGAAGAAGGGGACAAAGTAAGTTGGGAGAATTCAGTACACGGCCATAGGACTTCCAGCTGCCATTGGTGACTGTGCTCTCCTCGGTATGAGCGGCACGGAAACAACGGCCTCAAAAACTGCTTTCCCTTTCAGTAGGAGCTTCTGTTCTCCCAGGAGCAAGGCCCGACTAGGACCGTGCAAGCAAAAAGTCCTGTATGGGATTTTTTTGTAGTCTGAAGTTGTTGTGGAAAACACTGCTTGCTTGGTTACATCTGATTTGTACCACTTATCTAGCATCAGATTTCTTGTATTTCGCTGTTTTAGAGCAATCCAAAACTGAAAATACTAGATTTTTCAATACAATATCTTGTTGGGTTTTTTATTTCTTTTAATAAGAGTGAATCCATCGCTGTAAATACATAGCAATCTGTGAAAAATAAGGGTTTGAAAGGAAGGGTCTTTGTAACTTCTTTTTCCAGTGAGAGGGTCTCATTTTGTATGACCATACACACTCTGTTTTTTTGTTTATTTATTTTGTTTGGTTTGTTTTCCTATAGCAGTATGTTGACAATGTTGGTAAATGTTACCAAGTTAGAAATCAGTGGCATTATATATTTCAAACAATACAGGGATTGGTCATGCTACCATGGGTTTCCAATCTCTATGCTGTCTGCTAAGGTTCTAATAATTATCTAAGTCTTTCAAAACACATTTAGATAAACTTTTTTTTTTTTTTTGTGGAAAAGAGTGTGCTATCATAACTTGTAAATTCTAGTTCCTTTCTTTGGTCTGTTCCAAGGTGAAAACTAAGAACTCAAAATGCAGCTGTGTAGGAATTCTGGGAGATGTCAAAAAAAAAAAAAAAAAAAACTTGTATCTGAACTGAAAGTTGAGCTCTTTTAGTCTTCCGGAGAAAAAATAACTAGTATGATCTCTCCTTCTGTAGTTGAATTGGAAAGTGTTGAAAATTATCGATGTAAAAAATCACTGATGTAAATTTCAAATATAAAGATAAATCTCTTCCTTTTTCCTGTTTTTCACTTATGGTCAATGAAAGCTTCTGTGAGCAGAAAGTGTTAAGCTTTTGGCCAGAGTTATTAATCTTAGATACTTGTCTCAACAATCAGATTTCTAAAAGATGGATTCTAAGTAGTGCTTTTCTTTTTGTTAGTCTAATACTTCCTCAGATAATGAAAAGACAATAGTTGGTGCTTAAACTTATAGAAGTGGATTCTCATCAGCAATTTCTAGACACAAAGCATGCTAGAATCCTTGGCATAATCTTAGAATAAGTCTTGTTTATTCATATAAATATGTTAACTTTCCTTAACTTTAGGACAATGTGATCAAAGAATCACAAAATGTTTGAGGTTGGAAGGACCTCTAGAGATCAACTAGTCGAACCGTCTGCTCAAGCAGGGACACCCAGAGCACATGGCACAGGGTGGCATCCAGGTGGGTTGGAAGATCGCCAGAGAAGGAGACTCCACGACCTCTCTGGGCAGCCTGTTCCAGTGCTCACCAGGGCTCTGTCACAGACAAGTTCTTCCTCATATGGAGATGGAACTTTCTGTGTTCTAATTTATACCCATTACCCCTTGTTCTGTCTCTGGCCACCACCAAAAAGACTTTGGCCCCATTCTCTTTACATTCTCCCCTCAGGTACTTATACATAATGATCAGATCCCTTCTCCATGCTAAACAGGCCCAGCTCGCTTAGTTGTTTCTCAAACGATAGATGCTCCAGTCCCTTAATCATCTTTGTTGCTCTACACCAGACCCTTTCCAGAAGCTCCACGTCCATCTCATCCCAAATCCCTCTCCAAAGAGCTGCTTTCCAGCACGTCAACCCTTAACCTGTCCTGGTGCCTGAGGTTATTCCTCCCCAGGGGCAGGACCCTGCACTCGTCCTTATTGAACCTCATGAGGTTCCTCTCTGCCCAACTCTCCATCCTGTCTAAATCCCTCTGGCAGTGCAGCCCTCTGGGGTGTCAGCCACTCCACCCAAATAATAGCATATGATAAGGTGTGATACCATGTGATAGGCATAATACCATTATAAAACACTTCTACTTTGTGTGCATCAAAATGGTATATTTTACTTTCTATGACAAATTTTTATATTGCATTAAAAAAAATGAACACTTAGATCCATTATTCCTTTCTTATATCACACCATCAGTGAGAAAACTCACTATCTTAAACCCTGAACTTTCCACCACTTTATGAAATAACACAGGACTTTCAGCCTTACTTATACAAGCAATATTAATGGCACTATATTACAGGAGACTTTCTTAAATGATGGATGACCTTTAGAGATCCCAGCAAGCAGATGGACTCAAATTAGGTAAGATTATCTAGTATTAGCTAGAAATCCTTTCACATATTGACTTCCCGGTCCAAAGCACTGAGCAACTGCAAAGAAGAATTCTGTTCCTGCTCTGAAAGTCTAGTAGGTGAAAGGTGGATATAACAGGTATACCTATAAAAGTGAGATAAAATGATTTTAAAATTAAATAATACCTGGAGGTCTCTGTATGGTTTACTGAATTAAGCAGCTCTTTGTGTGTTATAAATGAATTACAGTCTTTTGGAAAACTGTGTTCTAAAACTCAAGTGATTATCTACTCTGCTTAGATCCCACTGCAGCAATTATTCTACTTTTCTGACAGACTAGTATTGTTCACAGGAAAGTGGACCTAGGCAAGGACAACTACAGAAGGCCCTAACCTCTCCTGGTAGTAGGCCTAGCTATATGGAGCTGCTGCTAACGAGCTTCCTTACTTGCCCCTGACCAGGAGGAATTGGGGTGTTTGATCTGGTGCCTCTTGACTAGGTGGATCCGTCACCCTGTGAGTCAGCAGTAGTAAGTAGCCTGTGTAAGAACCTGGCCTGGAGCAGGGCAAGTGGATGAAGCAGTTTGTGCAGAGGGCACGAGAAGGCATTATTCCTAGTACTGTACCCCTGAAATGATCATGACATGCTGCAGAACGTAGTCTCCAGGAGATGGTGGAGTTAGTGTGCCAGACATTTCAATACAGACTGACCCTCTGATAAAAGATGCAACTCTACAGGTCTCAGGCTGCAGGCAGTGTTTGGGATTGACTCCGTAAGGCCTGGACTGACAGTCAGTCTTCCTACTGACAGTGTTCTTTATTTAAGGACTTGTGTCAATGGATAAAGGAGTTATGAGAGCAAGAGAGCAGGCTGCAAAGAATCCAGGATGAGGAGCAGGAGGTTAACAGGACGTACTCGAAGACCCTGAAGCTACGGGAGTCCTAGGTTCCTGCTGCAGTGCATGTGCCGGAGGGCTCTGTGCCATGTGAAACAGTGCATCTAACACTGTAGATGAAGGTTGGAAATACATTTCTTTTCATAGGAGGAAAAAGGCTCTTATTCTTCCTGAAGACCTGAAGTTGAAGAATAGGTTTAGTACTCTCCGGGTTGAAGAAGAACTAGATTTCAGTGGTTTCAAGGGAAGCAGCTGGGCCAACAGACTGTGCCACATAGGAATATCCATAAGAAGTGGCGTGTATTTGTTGGTGGTGAATCCTTGCTGCAGAGGATGGAGGAACCGATCCTCCCCAGCCTGACTCTTTTTTTCCAGAGCAGTCTGTTGCCTGCCAGGGCCTCAAATAAAAGATGTCATGGAGGGACTGTTAAGGCTTGTCCAAGCTTTAGACTTCACTCACTGCTGCTCTTCCAAGTGGGCGTTAGTTAACAATACTAAGTGGTAAATGGAGAACATCAAACAGAATTTCAGGGGTCTAGGAAAGGTGGTCGAGGGTCTAGGAGACCATTTTTTTTTCCTCATCAGGAGTGCAGGGTCTAGTTGGAGGCCTGTAGTTAGCAGTGTCCCCGAAGGTTCAGTATTGCGTCCCGTCTTGTTCTGCGTATTCATCAGTGATCGGGATGAAGGGACAGAGTGCACTCTGAGCAAGTTTGCTGAAGAGTCAAAATTGGGAGGAGGGGCTGATACACCACAGGCCTGTGCTGCCATTCAGGGGCACCTGAACAGGAAAGAAGTTAATGGATAGTCCACCTGCTTGTGCTATGCTACTGCCATGGAAATGGCCTGACACGTTTATGAGAGAATAAGAACTTCCCATATTTTTAAAGGCTGGTTTTAAAAATAATGCTTAGATGCATGGGAACTGGTCCATAATAGAAGCAGTGGAAAATTACCATCATGAGGACATTAGAAATGCCAGCTGAGTCAGATCAGTGATCCCTTCCCCACTGTTTACTCCCCAGTGCTGTAGTCAGAGGTACTCTATAAGAGAACTACAAAAGCCTAGCCCCTGTGTACTGTTCATGCCCTTGTGTTTCATAGCACCCGCATCAGGCAATCAGAAGACATCATCACTTCTACTTGACAGCATATCTGTTTGACAGTGTATGAGTAGGGCTACTGCTGCTGTATAAGATCCTAAGCTATTGCAGATATTTAGCCCTGGTATTACAGCAAACCAACACCAACTTTGTCCTAAATTAAATGTTATTTCAGCTATATTAATATACATCTGAAAGCTGAAGGTTCTTTTACCAGTTCCCAAGCTCTTTGGATACGTTGGCCTCAAGTCTGGCCTGATTGGTTAGAAGGGTTGGTTGATTACTAGGACTAATAATACTGTTTCTGTCTCACTTTTAATCTCCCTTTGTGACTCTTGTGGAAGCTCGTGGATGAATTATTTGGATTAGATAAATTGTTTTATGAATAGGTAAAATTTTAGTGCCCTAGTACCTCATGACTTTCATATTAGGTTGTTTAGCGTGTTGGTCAGGGTAAACCATTGTTCAGTCGGGATTAGTGAGAAAATTATGTATAAGATAAAATAATATATAGTCCATGCAAAAGACTGCTTTTTTTCAAATCATATAAACTAAATTATTACTACAACTGTCAAATAATCTGTAAAAAAAAAAAGGCAGCAAGTTTTATATCCTTGTACCTGTACAACTACTTAATGAAAAAATCAATGGAAGGAAATAGATCAAAAACACCCTTACAATATGTTCTCACAGTAAATAACCTTTGTAGCTGAATGCTGATATCCTTGCTGAGACAGTTTGCCTAAAGGTTATTTTGAAATTTGTGGTGGGTTTGTTTGTTTGTTTTGTTGTTTTGTTTTGTTTTTAATTCTTAAGCATGTTTTATAAGAAAATTTCATTGGACATTGAGTATTTATTCACCAGTTTCATCTTGGATACCATTTGAACAAAACTATCTTTTATGTTGATTGTTTTGTGCTGAATCAATGAACAAGTTGAAATGCAGTTTCACTGTCCAAGTCTAGTCACTTCAAGATGTGAGATAACTTCTAGTAAGGAGAAAGCAAGCTACTAAGCTAGCAGTGAAATCCTTGCAAAGCTACGTGCCCTAGGGTTGCTGTTTTTAAAATGTTAATAAAAAAAATGAAGATTTTGCATTTAATGCTTTCATGATGGAACCTATTTATAATAAGTGTAGACTTTCCTCTCCCTATTTATTAAAAGTTTCCATTTGATCTATGAATAACCACATGACACAGGTTAATTTGCAAGTGTGACTAAATAAGAGGAAACAGAAGTGAAGAATAATACAGATTTAGGAAAGATTTATTGGTCTGTCATGATTCTGCATCAGTTGCACAAAGAGGCTGAGGTGGATTTTAGTATGCAAACTTGTTGCATAGACAGAAATATTCTAAATTAAATGTTATCTGGAAAAGCATAACCCCCTCCTCTCATAATTGGCAATTCCTTGCTGGGTTTTAACATGAGTGGACGTTCAGCTATCTTCTGTTTATTTCTGTTTATTCTGAACTTTTCTTTTGTACTGACTTGTGATTTTCACTCTATGAAACTTCTTCCCTCTGTCCTTGCCCTCTGATTCATTAGGGTGTTTCGCAATAGGCAAATGATCTGTTGCCCTCATCTACAGTAAGCCTGCCGCCAAGGATGGGTATCATCATTAGTCAAAATGACGCTGTGCATGTTTCTAAAAATCCTGGGAGAGAGCAGGTATCTGCTTTCTGAAGTAAAAAGTAGTTAATGACTGCTTATTTTTTTCGGTCTGGCCTATTTTTTAGTTGCGTTAACCCAGCAGCTCAGCTTCAAGAGCTTTGATTTGTTTTGTGGATGGCATTGCAATTTCAGTGGTGTCCATTTCAGCTGAAATTGTCTATAGTAGCTAACGGGCTTTTAGTGCTTTAAGGATGAAGTTTTTGCTGGTTGCAGTCAAAGCTGCTATTTAATAGAGTGCATTTTATCCTTGTATTTGTATGTGATGGAGACCATACAAGTGGACATTAGTCTTTGTAGCTTTATTCTTCCTTTTAACAGAAATACAATCAATTTGATAGGTGTTCAAAGGTGTTCGATTTTTTTATTTCAACATAAATGATTTAAAATTAGAATTGGGAGGTTGACATTTTCTGCCTCACTGTTTCTTTTATAACCCATCAGTCAGCTAACGTTTTGTCTCATTTCCTTTGTGGTCTACAAAACATCACAAACCCTTGGTCCTTGCTATCCTAGTAATTTCTTTCTCTCAAACGACCTTGCCTTTTGATGCTGATGCTGATTATGTGCCTGTGGGGCAGTAAACTACTGCCCACAGTGAATGTGGATGTAGGGAAGATTTGTGAGTTTTTTTTTTAACTTAAGAGGTCAGTTTAATAACTTCTCAGACAGTTAGGAAATCTGTTCTCTTCCTCCTTCAGATAATAAAATATTTTATTTATTAAATAATATTTGCCTAAACATATCCTACAATATTGTATCTTCCAGTAGAATCCATTATCTTAAAGAAGCAAAATTATTTCCCTTTGTGGTTTTGTAGCAACATGCCACCAAGCCTGCCCTTTGAACATAGTGAACCAAATGTGTCTGGTTTCAGTAGCTAAGTCATCCTAGGCCTGACGAGCACTTAGATAAAAGACTACCTTTAAACAAAGTTAAATCAAACAATGTTATTCCAAGAGGAAAGGAAGACACGAACCACAGAAGCCTTGTCGGAGACATTACAAATAGGAAGCCGCTGAGATTAATTTACTGGAAGTATTTCATTTAACTTGTTGGCTTGTTCAGATGAGAATGGAAAATGAAAATCTGCCATGTGGCTCATGAGGGTGGAATCAGTTAAGCACATGCTTGGTTTGGGAAGCATGAGACTTGGAAAAAAAGTCATTGATTAAATATTGGCTTTTGAGTGAGCTAGTATTCTCCCCTATAATGTGAATCATTAACTGGAACTTAAAAAAAGAGAGAGATTTGCGACAAGTCTTGCAGTGATTGTCAGGGCGAACAAGCTGACCTTGCAACCTAGTTGACATCAGCATCTGCTGTTCATGCCTATAGAGCTGAAGAGACCTGCTATGCTTAACCCTAGAGATGTTTTTTTGCTCTCACTCCCCCACCAGTTGACAACTCTAAGCAGATCCCCTTTTCCCCCATATTCAGAAGTACCATCTGAACTGGGACTGAATTTATAACCCCTCTCTCAGAAGGATGTTTTTGACCCAGGTTGATATTGCAGCAAGTGCTCTGTAAACTTACAGGAGACATGTGGCATTACTCCAAACAGAAGTGACCATGTCCCTGTGGTAAAATGGGGAGTGTAACTTTGTATCCTGTGCAGCTTTGTAGAGGATCCCATACAAATAAACTGTCCTATTTGCACTGCAGGCACCAGAGTTGTATATCTTAAGTTTCTCTGCAATGAAATTAAAGAGCAACAAGTAAAGACTGCACAGACTCTGATTTTTTCCGTGTACTTTTTTGATGTAGCCTCTCTGAGGCATTGCCAAAGATATTACAATAGCACTTTATTGTGGCAATGGTAAAAATAACAGAAGTCCCAACTGGTGCTGCAGTTTGTGCGCTGTGGTGGTAAAACCTGGCTTCAAAATACTTGACTGAGCATAGCAAATTTCTGCTAGTTGTGCTGCCAGTGTTCTTTTACATTATGTTTGGGTAATCTGCATTGGAACATATTTCACTTTCTTTATTCTCTTATTTTTGTTTTCTTTCCTATTAAGCCAGCAAGCAAAAGTGATAGTGGGAACTATAGCACTTTGGTCTTCATTTCAAATCAAAATAAGAATGGGCCACAATGGAGCCATCAGAGACCTAAAGATACCAAGAGCAAACTGTCATCTTCACAGTGGTCTCAATGTGGGTAAATGAAAACAGCTGTTGCACATTCTTTGGAATTCTTTCTATAATGTTTCTCTTTCACCTCTTTAAAGATAATTTGAGAGGGTAGCATCTAATACTTTTCGTCCAGTGTCCAAATACAAGTTACGTTGGTAAAATGTGAGTGAAGTTGTGCTGCGCTAATGCATACTGTACCAGAACAGCCTGTTAAGGTACTACAGCCTGTTAAGACACTGTTTGTGGTGCTAATCTTGCTGTCTCTCACCACAGATCATTGAGACTCCTGCTCTCTGTTGAAGCTGTGGTGGCGACCCACTTCGCGGGGCTGCGGTGAAGCCATGGCAGCCACCACCCTGGCTCCCTGCAGCCTCCCTGCAGCCTCCCTGCATGCACAGATAGAGCGGGGAAGGACGGGGCTACTACATCCTGCGGCTCACAGGCTCCCAATCCACTCACAACTCTCGCACCAGCACGAAAGGGAAGAAAGCTACAAGCGCACTTCACTGTATGCTGCTTTGTATCATTACTTGCCTATTCAAAGTTTGAGGCTTTGTAGCACTTGCTGACTTTGAGCCACAAGTAGTAGTGAGGGAGAGGAAGGGAATTCCACTCCAAAGGAATCACATTTCCATTTATTTTTCACAAATATTTGGAAAACAAGCTATCGCATACACTCTACTCTGTCCTTCTACAAGCTTCTTAGCAAGCTATGACCTACTCTACTCGCTACCCTAACACAAACGTATTTACAAAGAACATATGTACAATGGCCCTGCGAGGGGCAGAGCTGGAGCGGCAGAGGATGTTGTTGCTGCGGACGATGTCCATGCTGCGCAGGGATGAGCAGCGGCGGTGCCTGTGGAGCTGGACCTGCGGGGCCCAATGCTCTGGAGCTGCACTCCGTGGCACACGCGCGCCCCTACCAGCTGTCAAGGGAGCTGGTCTCGCTGCCTATGTAGAAGGTGGCGCGTCGCAGCCCGG
>JAUBNY010000361.1:352718-365016 GCA_032275445.1 Crypturellus soui | reverse complement strand
AGTTGCTGGCACAGGAAGGCTTCTCAATGCATTCCCAGACAAATTTTCTTGACCCTTCATTTAGGCTAACATGGATCAGTTCAGGGAACTATGCTGGAAAAAAAAATAATAGGGCTGTTATTCTGCTGGATGTAACTCTCCAAACTGGTTTACCAGTGCCTGAAAAGAATCCCAGGGCCAAGGGCAAAGGGGCTCTAGGTAACCAGGGACAAATGACCAAACCACAGTCCAGCCAATGACCAAGCCATGTTTTGAGCCCTCTGGGCAGCCAAAATGACTTAAACAGATCAGGAATCCATTTTGGATAGACAGAGCAAACAGAAGATATCCAGAATGAAACAGCAGCGGCCAGCACCAGTGTGACACGAGTGTGGGCCCCAGAGGGGTGAGCAGAGCCGAGGGGGCTGTGCAGACCTGTGCCTGGCTGAGACTGGCCAAGGAGGAACGTGGTAAGCGTGAGCGAGGGAAAGGCTTCGAGGACAACCGCACAAAACCGAGCTGGGGGGAAATGAATTCGGCAGAAGTGACTTTGAGGGATATTCAGCGATAAATGAAATAGCAGGATGAAATCTGAGAGCTGAAGGAGCACAGACTTTCAAGAGGATGGGAACAGCTTCTATATTAAAGGCAGTTAAAAGGCCAAGCAGGAAGAGATTGTGCTAGGAGCCATAAAGTGAGATTACTTGCATCAATAAAGGAGAATAAACTGTTGTGTAATATGAAGGAGCCCTCCAGTCAAAAGGCAATTGGTGCTGGGAAGAGGTTTCTTAAGAGATAATCCCTTCTCGGTTCTCTGATATACAGCCTTGCTACTGTATTTCTCACATTCGGTTGTTACAATGATTTGCCTAAATGCCTAATAAGTATCATTCTGTCTATCATCAGAAAGGGAGTTTTTGACTTCAAAAAAACTTGGATAAAATTTAGCAATCCAAAATACCACAGCTCTAATTTATTCATTCATTTAGTTTTCAGTGGCACAATGACACCAGCCACAATAGTATTACATGAGGCTGGTTTAAGTATCCAGGAGAGCTCAGGGAGCGTAAAATTCAATTCCCATTGCCATGGTGAGCGATGTACACTCCTGAAGAGAGCTGAGCTCCCAGGGCAAGAAGGGTGGTCTCCCTGCAATCTTCCCTTTGAACACAAGCACTGTACTGACAAAGAACAAAATCAAAATTCAGAACTCATTACTCTGGAGGTGAAGAATGCCTCCAAATCTCATTCAGATGGAAGATCTTCCCAACTAATGGCAGTACCAAAAATGTGCTGCTGACAATCATGATTTACTGTATCATGCATAAAAAGTCATTGGCAAAGCTGTGCAAAGGCAACATTTGCTAAATCTTTATCAACTATCACAATTAGACCTTCTGAGGACTCCACCAGCACTGTTGCACTACTCAGCTGACACTAATTCAGCAGATCTGGGATATTTTCCAAAGGCAGAACTGCACAGAAACACTAACAAATTTCATTATTAGCCCTTCACAGCACAAAAGAGAATTAGGTGGACAGTTTGCAAGGCAAAGCTCCTCACTACCACTAGTGCAGCCCTGGTAGAAGGTGCCTTTAGCACCCACCTTGCTGTGCTTGGAGTGAAGCAGCACCTCAAAGCAGGGGGTGTATGAAGCACCACTTCCCACCACGCCATGGCCAGGGGCTGTGGTTTTGCAGCTGAGGGAAGGCAGGTGCTCTGGGAAAGGCAGGCTGCATCTCGGTACAGACATCTTCTAGATGAAATCAAGCATCCAAGAAAGGCTGCTGCTCAGGGGGCCGCTTTGCACACACCATTTGGGGTAAGTCTGATTTGCAGACATCTCCTTTTTAAGCTCATTTTCAGCCTGATGGGCTGTGGTTATACAAACTGCTCAGTCAGATGGTCCAAGGGGCAGCAACCCCAGCAAGGGAGACAGCCATGCAAGCAACCAGACAGACTGTGACTTCAAGCAGCAAGACTGCAGACAAAAGGTGGGAAAAACTATGAAGTGCCCCAGCATTTTTATAATAGAGGGAAGCTGCTTTTTACCTGGCTTTACATAGCTCATGTCAATCCTATGAGCAAAAGCCAAGACAATGTTACTCACATAATTATAAAAATAACAGTGGCTTGCAGATGTTTCCAAGTTCAATTATACATAAGCTTTCCCCAGTGAGTCTGTCTGTCTCTTTTACTTTTCTCTGTCAGTCAAAATGCTTCTTGATGCAGAAGGTGACTACTGTAAATGAATGAAGATGAATGTCTCCTGTCAGTAAAATTCTCTTGTTAGCAGGGTTTATAAAAAGCTAGAAATAAGAATTTGTTATTTGCATTCTCTTTGATAGGTTTTCCAGGATGGTATTGCTTGAGTTTGCAACCTGTCCCAGCTAAGAAGCCATTCAGCTTTTGTAAATGCTGTGCAGTATTTTTCTTCCTCAGACACCTGAAGTCAGGGACACTCCATTCATTACCACCGTCCAAAGCAAATTCCCCAGCCAGACTGCTTTCCTCAGACAGATGATGCTTTCACAGGCAGAGCCATAATACTGATGTTTTCTGATGATAGTGGAAAGAGAAGGGACTGGCATGATATTTTTCTCTAAGACAAGTTTGAATTTGAGGGTAGGAGTGAACTGATCAGATAAGCTGCCTGATTCCAGTGGGAGAGACAGTAAAAGAAGGTCGAAGTAAGTCAAACTGTTCTACATTTGTGGGAGATGTAGAGCTCACTGGAGAGTCAGCACAGCTCGGCTGATATGGCGCAACTAGTTGAACCGTGTGAGTTTAACAGTGTATGTAATCCCTACATGCCATGGGTATTTCCAGTGAGTCCATTATGGAGTCTCCAGAGGCATCAAAGAGAGTCTGGCTACATGCAGATCCAGTGGAGGATGAGCAGTTTCTACACCCCAGCTGTGCAACTACCTACTCATTTTTTGCTAGCACTCCTCGGCTATTTAAAGAGATGAAAAAATAGATGAACCTTTTAATACATTTTTCTAGCTGAAAACTCAAGGAAGGTGGGTCCAGAAACAAGCCCATTCAGTCTCTGCATTTGGAAGTCAGGGGAGGAAATCAGAAACAAATGACTGCTACATTTTTAGCGTTGAATATCAAATTGAATGCTTAAGACTTTTGCTTAATGAATGGAGAGACATGAAAGACCACCACGTTGCTCAGAATAGAAAATCATCAGAAGGTTTATTTCCATAACATGACGTTTTTATTTTAATAAGATTAGCTCCTCCTGTGTTTCAGTAGAGGAAGTTCTTATCTGACACATTTGAGGTCAGTCAGTGCAACTGACTTGATATAGATCAAAGAAGCTTGGGATGAAGTGCAGAAAAAAAGAAGATATTAACATACAGTAAATCCTATTTCAGCTCCTGGGAAGAATATTGCTTTCTCCAAAGAGCAAATGAAATGCTTATGTTAGAGGAAAAAAAAAATCCAAAGACTTTTTTATTTGTGGATCTCCTCTCCCATCTTACCCAGCAAAAAAGGAGTTAAAGCTGCTGCATGAAATTAACTTTATAGTTGAGGAGATTAGCATGATCCTGTTATGGATGTGGGAGCACAGCAGCACCTTTCCTAAAAGGCCCAGGTCTGCAGGCACTGTCGAGGAGGGAAGAGGGCTGGTGAGGCCTCTGGGTTGTTAAATTCACAGTAGTCATCTGACTGACAGAGCTAAATTAGGTCAAAGCGCTGCAACAAAGCCAGACAAAGGCCGATTAAGAAAACCAGTGCCGATGAGGAGCAATGAATGTGTGGCTGATCTTCGGGGACATTACAGTAAGAGGGGGCAAGGGTTAGATCTCTGCTGAAACTCTTTGGACAAATGGGTTATTTAGTGGCAGTCTTCATTTGCATGAGGCAATAACATCTTTGTAAAGGTAGAGGGAAAGGTTCGCTCGCTTGACAGCAGAGTGCCCAAGCACAGCTAAGCCCGGCTTGTCCCTCCCGGCATTCGCTAGTGAATGAACTGTCCTAAATAGACCTGTCTCTCTTTCTTCCTCTCCCTCCCCCCGTCCCGTCCTGAACTTCCAGCACAGAATCACATCTTTGTTACCACCGAGGACGTTGGTGAACTCTAACCCCGTGCGGCAGCCCCGTGCGCGCGGGGCTGCGCCGCGGCTCGGGGCGCTGATGGGGCGGGCGCTCGGATGGGGCGGCAGCGGGAGCCGACCCGGTGCAGAGCAGCCTCGTCCTGCGCTACCTTCCAGGGCTCCCCTGCGTAACAGGGCTGGGGATCTGCAGCCACGGAGGTGCTATCCTTAAAGGATTTCAGGCATTGCTAGGAAGCAGAATGGGATTCACTGACGCTCCTTTGCTTCAGGGCTGCCTCCCTATCACCGACTGCCAAGGGGATGTGTTGGCGACAAAAATATGGAAAGAGGCAGAAATATCCCTGATTCTGTGAAAATGAAGTGTCTTTTAATAGAGTTTATTTTTTTCCCTCTGAAAATGCATTAAATAAATTTATCAGATTCTAATTTCCTTTTACTGACTTCAAAAATGCTGTGACAGGCACCTGCTATGAAACACAGCTACATTACTGATGCACCTATGAGGTTTTTGTGCACAGTTTGAGATACAACTCAGCTGGATCAAAATGCAGTTTATTAAAGGTATAGGAAGAGCTTTCAGTGGGGTCAGTTTTTAGGCTGCAGTAACTCCTGGTGGGGTCAGCAGCCAGGAGCTGCACTACGAGGACAGAGAAGCTTGTCAGATGCTTTGTCAGACGAATGTATTTCGGATCAGGCTTGCATTAAGAAAGATATCCCGACAGTCCTCATCTGCGGTTGGGAGAACCGGGTGCCGGTGTTTGGTTATCTAGGTTTTATTTTCAGACAGCCTGTAAATCCTCTGCTTTATCAATGCGTCTCCATTCTATAACGTGACCGACAGATGCAGGAAGTGGAAACTGCATAATAAAACAAGCAGAAGCTGATATCAGTGTGAATTTGTTGAACACTGATGATTATCCCATGCTTTGAATAACAGACAACTGCATGTCTCTCATTAAGGCAGGAGCCTTTAAGCCACCATATCACAGCTGTGAGTTTTCCTAAATTTTCCAAATAAAATATCTGGTTTAACCACCAAAACTTCACAGTGTTGCCTTATCTCAATAAAATTAAACAGCCTTGAATTTTCAGGACTCATTGGCTCCTTTGCATTAACATCAAAGACCCACAAAGGCAAAAACCACTGTGGGATTTATAGCATGCAAATAGTCAAATTAATTCTGGACTCAGTGGGAGATCAACACAAAAGAGCAAAAAGGTGCAAAGCACAATTTAATTAGACCATCATATTCCACAATGACCGGCACATGGATTAAGAAGGTTCAGTTTTATTAAAGTCCTAGGTTGCGCTTATTTTAGTAGAGAGATGGTATTTCCATGTAATATCAAGTTCACTGAATATTAATAATAACTATTACTGTATAGTCCAGAGCCAGTGTGAACAACTTATTTGAGACTTCCAATTCTAATTGGAATTCCAAATATGAGACTTCCAATTCTAAAAAAAATTGTGAGTGAAAAAAATCTAGCTAAAGCAAGAGTCAACATTTCTACACAGTGGAAAGAGACAAACACACCTGAATGTAACCAGAAGGAGATCGAGTCCTAAATTAGATCAGTTTACGCTGGATCTGCACCTAAATTACTACTACTAAATTACTATTATCCAAAAAGGCCAACTGGGATTATCACTCCATGACTGATGGGCAAAGGACTTCATCTTATTTTCTCAGCTGTTTGAGGTTTGTGGGGGTGCTGGGAGCAATCGGCCAGGCCAGCTTGTCAAATAGGTTGCCGTGCTGGGTAATGCTAAGAATAAAGCTTTCCTTCAGAATAGCCTAGGCCAAATGTTTCAAAGTCGCAAAAAAACAGGCACAGACAGAAAAGCAGTGCTGGGAACAAAAGCCAAACGCAGAGCTGAAATAGGAATTAATGTAAACCTGGAAATGAAACTTTTGTGAGCTAAAAACCAACAAGATGTAAGATAATTGGTTTGAACTAGCCAGGACATTGAGTGAAAGAGAGTTCCAACAGGAACTTGAAGCGAGTGCATGGGAGCACGAACAAAGTCCTTACTGAGTAGATAAATGAAGAGTCAAGAACATGAAAAACCACGGATAGTGTATGCTCAGAGGGGTAAGAAGAATGCTTTGTTCCAGGGGGTGTTCACAGGCTTAACTGTACTGTTAATAAAGCCCCACGTCAAGCCCGAATTGCACTGGTGGTCACCAGCTCAGCATCAGATGTGCTCTGAGAGATCTAGGGTCTGGGGTGGAGAGGCCAGTCCCGAGGGAGGGATGTGGAAGGCCCCAGCTCCAGCCGGTGTGCTGGACCCCTGCCACGCATGCATGTCCCAAGGACCAGGCTGTGACGCGGCAGAGCTCTCCCACATCCTGCACATGTCCTGCTCAGAGGTGGAAACTGCCTCATGGGCAGTTCTCCACGCTCCTCCCTCCACACAGCCCTTTTATGTGGACCAGCAAGAAACCAGGCTTCTTGGGAATCTTGAGCATCCACCAGACAAAATGGTTTTCTCATTTCTGTGCTACCCCTAATGTTTCTAGTTCTTGGCCACGGTGCAAAAGCCTATGCTAAAACATCACCGCAGAGGCTGCTACATATATGGCCTGCCTTGGGAAGAGGGTATCGGACATTTCACTAAAGGTCTATTTTTCTGGGGATCTTCTGCCCCACACTGAAGCTTCAGGAGACACAGGCAGTTCAGATTAACCTCTGAAACTCTGAAGCTTGAAATCTTTTCACCACAGACACTGCAATAAGGTTGCTTGGCTCTCAGTGAACTGCGTATCCAGAAGCCAGCACACCACTTCGCCCAGCTGTGCCCGTTCAGGGTTGACTTTAAGTGATCCTAAAGGCCCCCTTGGCTAACTTGCTGCTCCTTAAATCTGTCAACATGTGCAAAATATTTCTGAGACATGTGAAAATCAGGCCCTGAAGACACCAAAAACTTATTTGCCATGAGTCACTCTGCTATGAGTCATTTTATTAAATCAATTAAACTACTTTTTGTTCATCAAAAACAATTAAAAGCTTCATCACAGCACTCTCTTTGTACAGGATCAGTTGATGCACTGAACAGCATTATATTGAAACAGGATTTTTTTTAGAACTTTCTTTCTTGTAATAGAATATTAAGTGCATATATACAATACTGAAGTACATTTTTTTTCTGCATGGCTCTGTTTCCAGCCACATTACTAGGCAGAAAAATACTAGGCAGAAAAAAATACCACTTTCAAATGTCAATTCTTAAAAATAGGTCTAAAATACAATATATCATACAACGATAATGCTTAAAAACAGCCCCTTACTGCTTCATTCATGCCCTGGAGCTTGCTGATCGTTACATATAAAACACATGCTTATTCTAATAAAATGCATTAAGTTTTTATGGCACAGTGTCTTGAAATCACTCTAGAAACAACCTAGAAATGTCATTAGTGGATGACTGCACTATATGAATTACAGCTTTTGCCCAGTGTATTACTTTATACTCAGAGAAATTTGATCTACTCAAATCATAATTATTTCCATTTTCAGCTGCACACTGACTCTGCTCAGTCTATGGGTGAGTGACTAACCTGGCTCAAAGTTCATTCCCTTCAGAGATCAGAGCCCCTGCCAGCACATTAGGAAAACAAAGAGCCAGTCTCTGTTTCATGTTAAGCTGAAAACATCTGGTAAAATAGTTCTTCTTATATTTGGTATATCCTAAATGGCTACCTCAAGATAGCAGGGTGAGCACTAGTTTTTCAGATGAAAAAGGGCAATAATGTGTTATTTTCTCACTTAGCACAGAAAATGATAAATAAGTCAGGTGAATTATTCAGCACTGAAGGACACATAACATTTTCTATTTCTGCTCTTTGCTCGGTCTGACATGACTTTAGTACGCACAGAGGTGGGGAAAAAGGCTTTTTTTAATCTCTGAAGTGTGGCTTCCTCCATATTCATTGGCTTTTTTTCTAGCCGAACCATCAGAATCTGGGGCAGCTGGAGCAACTGTGAGGAATGACACACAATGTGAAAGCAAAATCTTCACTATTTTCCTCCTTTTAATTTCTGCAGATCTGAGAATGGTGTGTCGAGATGCACACTTGTGCTGGCAAATCCTTTTAGGGCTCCCAAGGAGGAGATACTCAAAGATGTCGTAGTGCAGTGGGTGGAAAGGGGCTTGCACAGAACCTATGATACCTGGGAGGACTCTATCAGAATAGCAATAAACATTAACTAATGCATCAGACTGCCTGACTTCCATGAAGTCTTTCTTCACAGGCATTTTAAACAGAGGATTACAATCCTCTTGATGTAATATAAATCCTCGGTGACATGCTGGATGCCATAAACCAAATTTGCACTCCAAGAGTTACTCTGAAATGAGCAGTTGGTTCCTGATGGGAAGGGGGAGAGAGGCTTAAGAGGAATGTCATTCCCCTTGTGCTACAGGATGCAGAGTAGTTAAGGGCAGAGCTTGGTCAGTGGGAGAGCTAAAAGTCTATAAAGCTAATCAGCATCATAAAAACATGATTTCAATGACTTTAACACGTGTGAAGGCAATCTTTGTTATGCTGTCCTGCTAATTTGTCTCAGCTGCTTCCACAGCCAGCCCTCTCCCCACTGTGCTTAGCTCCGTGCTTAGCAGCTCTGCTAACTCAAACCTACTGGGACGTGTTTCCTTCGGAACGGACACCTGCCCAGCACCAGCAGAACCAACTTACACGTGTCCTCTCCACATGCGCACATCTGCCGGGCCCTGACAGCATGCCAGGACCAGGATGGGGATGCGCATCCCCACTGGACCCATGAGGGCAGCCCGTGGCCACGAGCAGAAGCAGCAGGTCAAAGAGGGGAGGCTAATCCCTAAAGAGGCTACTTATGGGGGAAAAGGGAGGGAAATCCTTTTTCACCAGCCCCTATTCTATCACATGCCCTAAGTCGTGTAGCCATGGTCACAAACACATAGGTGCTTGTGTCTGGGGTCTAGCCAGATACCAGTGCCTTGGCAGTGATTACAAATCAGAGTTGTTGCAGTATTTGAATGGGAATAATTCCTTAGGCTAGTATGCCACAATCAAAAGAGATTTTGGAGAAAGACTGCCTTTCTCCCTAAGAAGCTGCCTGCAGTATCAGCCAGATTAAATATTACTGCTTCAAAAACTGATTGAAGAACTGAATGAAGGTCTGAATAAGGCTTAAATGAAGTAAAATATCATATTCACACTGTTTCCTAAAACTTTTAGCCACCACATGAGCATAGTATGTGACCTACCCATATTGTCTGAAACCATAAAGCTTTATTGTGTCAAAGCTTTAGACACTTTTAATGTATTAATTTGCATAATGTGATATAATTCATGAATTCAATATATTGTCTTGCCTCTATATGATGTTGCAGAGTCCAAAAAGAACCAAAAAGTCTCATGCAAACTCAAAAAAAAGAGAAGTTTCTAAGGAAAAACATAAACAGGAAATGAGTCAGATATGCCTGAAAAAATAAGTAGTCTTAACAGCTGTAGCACACCAAATTCAAAAATAATTTAAAGCATAAAAGAAAAATGTTTCCTGCTGATAGTTTTATAAAGATGAATGTATTGATCACTATATAGATGCAGATTTAATACTATAAGGTTAAGGGATGCTTGTAGCTAGAATAAGCTCAGAGTGACCAAGATGTGAGACTCAATCATAGATGGTGGAATAAAGTAGATTGAATGAAACAGATTCAAACAGAGAACTCTCATTTGTCAAAGGAGAAACTTTCTTTTTGAGAAATCCCATTTCATTAAAAAATGCTTCTTAGACAGAAGACAGAATGAAGGTGATAGCTCTTCCTCTCCAGCGTCATGCCCAATGCT
This sequence comes from Crypturellus soui, assembly GCA_032275445.1. Taxonomy (NCBI): domain Eukaryota; kingdom Metazoa; phylum Chordata; class Aves; order Tinamiformes; family Tinamidae; genus Crypturellus; species Crypturellus soui. The sequence goes on along the minus strand of JAUBNY010000361.1, from coordinate 355,129 downwards.
ATCTGTTTAGAACAAGTGATCTCCAGTCTCTGATAAAAAACATTCATATTTTGTTTCCCAGGGATAAGTGTCCCAGCTGTGAGATTAGGATGCTCTCACCAGCATGATTGCTCTCTTCCTCTCTTTTATCATTGTTTGATCTTTCTGACCCAGAAAGTAAACGACTGACATCACCACCCAGTGCTGACAGCTCACCAGCCTTTCAGTTACCCCATGGTCTTGCTGTTTTTAAAATTTTCGAAGATCTCACCATTTAAAATATGAGAATTATTCTGAATTCTCAGAAGTGCAAATGAGGTAAAAAGGGGGAAACAGTTACATAGCAGGAATCTTTTTTCCCCTAAGCTCTTCCTTATTAATAGCAAGCAAGAATATGCCTTTTTTAACACACATTTTTTTTCCTGGACTTTATAAAGAAGTCATTTCTTATTATGCCTATATTTGTTTCCAAACTGATTCACAGGTTAATTTGCTAAAATTCTGGTGTTTTCTCTTTTTTTTTTTTTGTAGAAAAAGCTCTTTTTCCTTATTGAGTTAGTTACATAAAAGACGAATGTTTTGTATTTAGCAATCTATAGTCAGATGAAGTAAGACAATTCCCAGATAGCTGTAAGATGAAGCAGTTTTATAGAATATTCCTCACTGAAAGAAATCTTAAAAAATGAAAGTTCAGCACTTACTTAGAAACATGAATCTGTTCAGACTGTCATGTAAAATCTTTTGCCTTTAACTTCTGTTATATCAAAGTTTCCACTTATATCTAGAGCTACAAAGTCAGATTGACTGCCAATGTTAGAAGTAGATGTGTCCTATAAAAGCTTTTTTTCTCCTTTAAATCATTTAATGCAGTCTTCAAAGCAATAACATCAGAGATATTAACAGCCCCAAAGGTTTTATTTTAAAAGTCACATAGAAAAAAGGAAATATTTTAATATTAAAAAGTCTTTAATATAAACCCCCAGTTTGGGAGCAGGGGGGAAGCTCTGCTAAACCTTTTCAAAAATGCAAGCAAGGTTTTGCTGCAAATCCTGGAGTGTCTCAGGCTGGGTGACTTTTCCATTACTCCATCCTCGAGAGGAGAATCTGAGGGTATTACCTCTGACGGCACATAGACTGTGATGGCATCATGAGAGGAAGGAGCATTTTGGAAAATGCATCAGTCAAAATGCAAAATTCAAATTGATTACATTTCTTTGTATCTTTAGTAGTCATTGCCCGAAAAACTGAAGCCTTTCAGGTCTAGTTGCACATTCTTGATAGCACTTGGATGAGGTAATAGGACCTGCCTTCAAGAGACATTACCAATCTCCTGTCAAATCTTTTTCCATCACTTTAGCCTGTTTCAGAAGCAATTCACATAGCTCCACTTCCACTTCTTAACTTTGAGAAACTCACTAGCTTATTGCCTGCTAACTTCCAATACGAAATATTTCTATAGGACCAAACAGCTTCATAGCAGCCAACTCCCAAAAGCTAAGGAAAGATCCTCTGTGTTTGTACAGCAGACACAAACATCCAATGATTTCAGATCCTGAATCTGAACTAAGCTTTAATTTAGCAATATTTTCCTTAATAATAGGGTGGTAGCTATGATGTAATGGACATTTTGTCCATATTCAAGTATTTTCAGGAAAAAGACAGTAAATCAGTAAGGACCAATGCAAACAGTCACTTATACCATTACAGTGGGGCAGAGGAAAATAAGAGGAAAGTTATGCTTATTTAGAATCCATATCCTCCTGATTCTTACTCTCTAATATACTAATATGCACATTGTATATGTCTAAGATGCCCTTGGCATACTCTTTTGGGAATACTAGCAGATATAATTACGTACAAGCATGAATATAGTAACAGATACCAGGATATTGCCCTTAATACCCCTGCCTTAACAAGCTGGGGTGGAATTCGTCATATTCTTAAGAAAATGTGTCTCCAAAGTAACAGATCTCAAACCACGCTCACTGATTTCACTTTGATTTAGGGCAATGTGCCCTGGACTCCCTTCTCTGTCCTTATCAGATGCAAGTATAAATTTACAACAAAAATAAGGTCAGTGCTATGTAGAGGCCTCTCTCATATCCGCATTGAAGGGTCTTCTCACATGCAGAGTGACTACATGGAAATTAACTCACTGCTGGCTTGCAGTGCTCTAATCTTATATTAGGTCTTACCAAGAAATAACAATTAAACAGGATCACACAGGTATGCCTTAGAGTAGAGCTTCAATATTTCTTGCCTGCTTTTCCTGAGAGAAATCACCAGCGTACAGATTTATTTCCCCTGTTTCTTATTTATTGTTAGTTTACCTTGCTTGAAAAATGGTTGCTTTCCTTCTCTGAAAGGATAATATCATCTAATGCAAGTTCATATCAGCTACTGAAATATATTTGGCATCTCCATAAAGCAGC
>JAUBNY010000361.1:340231-350415 GCA_032275445.1 Crypturellus soui | reverse complement strand
GTGCTCTCGCTCCCATTTTCCAAAAATTCATGTTAACTGAGGAATGCTACAAATGGAACAAATGGGCAAAAGAATCAAGAGCCAAAACAATATCAGTAAGTTGAACAGATTTTGTTACTGATAGAGTAGAATGTGAATCTATTCAAGTTCAGTAAATATTCAATCTATTCAAATGTTATAGGTTTAACAAGCCTAAAACCTTAGGTTGCTTCTTCTCAGTGTTTTTCATTCCTAATTTTATTTCAAGACATAAATGATAATGGTTATCTTCTGAATGCCACGTTTTCATTTTATAGGAGAACCAACTATACTGACAAGGAGAATAAAAAGGAATATTACAAACTACAGCTAATCAGTCACTAGAAACCCCTACTAAACTTCATGGAGATATTTGATAATGCGTGCATACTCAGGATACTGCATGTCTTTAGAATAAAGTTAATGTACCCCTTCCATATTAAGCTGTCTAACTAAGCAACGCCTTGAAGCGCAGACTTGCTGCAAGAAGGAGTGAGCACTAAAGAGGCACGAACACCTTGGTGATGCTGTCGTACATGGGGGACCCTTTTCCCCATCCTGCCAAGTGGCTGCGTTTTGCCACTTGACTTTTACTTAAGGAAGTTGGGACCTCTTTTCCAGGCCTGCCCTGGGAAGGATCCCACGTGCGCAGCACGGGACGATCTGGAGGGCACAGGGGGATTGCCAGCTCCCCTGTGCCCGCTTCTGTAGGGAGCTGAGGATCAGGGGACAACCTGCCTGTACAGGACCGCGAGGAGCACTCACCTTCACACACGTGTAGATCCCCACATAGCCCTTACCTGCGCATTCTCGTGCCTGGCAACAATAACAAAAAACTGAGTGAAATCCACTGAAATTAACTAATGAATTCTCACTCACACAGTGATTTCAGAGGTTCAACCCCAAGGCGGGAATTTCAGGGTAAATAACCATGTTAGCTTAGACCTGTTGGCAAAATACAGCTGCCTACCGCTATTCAGTGCTTTAGGATATCCCCCCTACGTTGAGCTGCCACCCTAAATGTGCCTATAAACCCTGTGCCATGTCTGCCAAACTTGTGCTGTCTCATGTATCCTATGTGCCCTAAATAGCAGTAGCTGTTGTGCCTGTGCAGCTGGACCAACACCATTACTTCAAGAAGGCCTTCTGCCTTTAAAAAAGTATATATAATGAACAAACTTTTTGTGGCTCAGTTCTAAAAAGCAGAATGGACAAAAGCATTCACTGTCCTTCTTCACGTGTGAAATACCTTGCTGGATGCTGTTAATTTTACCCTCCATATTTCAAAGTGCCTTGCAACCAAGGAAAGATCAAATCTACCACTTCGCCCCCTACTCTAAATGCCTATCATCAACTACCCTTTTTTCACAAACAAAAGAAAAAAAAAGTGATGAAAAAATAATTTATATAAAGAGAAAATGTCCCTTTTCAGAAAAATAGCAAGTATCTAGCTAAGAGAAAAATGTCTGCAGCTGGCTCTCATTTTGATGTTTCTCCCCACAGGATAAGTTAGAATCTTTCAGCAGGACTCAATGAAACACAAATAATTGTTAGAGGAAAGCAGAGAGTCACCGAATTATTTTGTTTGGTAATAACAGCCGTGTTACACTCCCCAGTGGAAATAAGACATCTGGAGGTTAGCACTGGAAAAAAATACATAGACTCAGCAGCCTTCCAGATGCACAGTAAATCACCTTCCCCTAAAAGCCACGTGCACAGGTTTTATGGTTCCAGAGGGGGCAGAATTGGTGGTAACCTCCCAGGAGTGAGCCCCAGTCTCTCTGCGTTTGTATAAACAATTCAGTACACTGAAATCAGTACATCCTCACGGCTCAAGCAAAAAGTGTTCCTAGATTGATAAAAGCAGCTTGTTGTTTGTTTGTTTGTTTCCAGGCTTGTCAAAATAAGTAAATAAAATTACAAAACCTAAGTATGTGGGAAAAAATAGAAACAGGATCACAGAATAATTGTATCGTGGAACAACTGCCAATGTTATTAGTGATATTATCTAAAGATCCATGTAACATCTGTATTGCACACTGTCTGAACTGCTTCCCACATCTGGATGCAGTGCACGAGAGCCCACATTGGCAAGCACAACAAAGTGTTTCTCATTTATCACATAGCTCATTCTGGTGACAGATGTTCAAGTGAGACTCTGGAGCAGGCATCTCAAAGACACAGGATTGCTATCCTATCGCTTCCACCTCTAACCCTTGGATCTACATTTCTTCCTAGATTTTCGAATCTCTTGGGCAATAAGGTGAAATAACGCAGAAGGTAAAATGACATCTTGGGAACTTCCTGATAGCTACATCACTTTGTGACTCTGCTTAGTTCTAGGTTTCCAGGTGCTGACAGTAATTTCTCCATGAGACATGGGCAAAAAGGAAAGGCAGGTGATTGCAATAACTTGTATCACTTCCATGCTCTACATGCCATCACCATTCAGCTTTCCTCCTGGGAATCCTCTGAGGTTCAGGTAAGCCCTGAAACATCTTGCTTTTCCCTCCCACGTTCCTTCTAAAGGGAAGGAGTTGTCAGAGGGATTTATTGCAGCTTTTTATTGCAAGAATGAACTTGAAAACCTAAGAGTTGAGCTTGTGAGCTCCTATACTGGACCTGCCTGCTGCAGTTACATAACATGTCCTTCTAATCTATCTTTTTCATTAGGTAAAATGCGTTTACTCAACACTCAGTGAAAGATATTTGCTAGACTTATGTGGCTTGAACACATAGCATTTTGCCTTTATCCCTATGCTGAGCAGTCCACTACTATGTAAAAGTCATATTAACTCTTAATTGGATCTAAATATTTGGGGATCCATTTCAGGAGATTCAGTCCCATGAAGGGGCTTACAGACATTGAAGATATTCTGATCTTTGTTTCTTCAAACACTGCTCAAACAATTAAAGTGACATAATTAAGTTGCCTCAAAGTCAGACAGTATTTGAGTATGTACTAAACCTTCATTTCATTGGCAAATCTCTGCCCTAATGTAACTGAATGACTATAGTATTTGCTCAAAATCAGCATCATTCATGAAAAGTCTAATATAGAAGAGTTGGCCATTAAAAAGGCAGACAGGTTCCAATCACTTGGTATTTCATCTAAGACACAGATTTTTTAATAATGAATTGCATCTACAAAGGAAGATCTCAACTGAGACACAGCGAGCAGTTTCCAGAGTCTCTATTTTTTCATTCTATTTTCCAGATGGTCTGGGTGAAGTTCAAGAGACACAAATGACTAGTCAAAAGGGATCAGACACAAAGGAAACCAGTAACCCAGACATGGCACAGAAAAACTCCTAGAGAATCTGGGCATTTAACTCTGCTCAGAAAACAAGAAAGACTGGCTAATGAAATATTGATATGAAATTCACAAAAATAAGTAGTATTGCCCAGAATATTTAACAAGTAAAATTTCCCAAAGAGCCAGAGATACTGATGATGTTGTTCAAAATAGTACAGAGAGTGCCTTAGCATTTCCTTGCCAACTGATGTATTTTCCTTTCAGCATTCAGTTTCAAAACATGCCGGAGAGTCATGAAAGATCCTGTTTTTGGAAATGAAGATGTCTGTGTGGGTGTAAGATTAAACCTTACCCCATCTTTCAAATGACTTAATGTCTAAAAGAGCTAAATGCAATATTTTGGTTGAAACGCTGCTTAATCCAAGCCTCACCGTAATTTTAACCATTCATAAACATCTGAAAAAGGGCAAAGTGTGCTATCTGTCGTTATTTTGAATTAGGGGAGATTTTATATCCCTTCTGTTCAGTGCTTGCTTCTCTTGGCTGTGTTTTTAAGATTAAGCAAAACAGCACAGACAGCAGGATTTTATAATAGCCTTGACATGGCTGTTACCACCTCCAGTTATTATTGGAAAGCTATTTGACTCAAGCAACAATCTATTTAGCAAATGACAGAAACATGAAGTTGGGACAGAAGAGAGCAGGAGGGATTTTTCAGCGCGGAATATGAATTATGGTTTAGGGGTGCAAAATTTATATTCATAGTTTGAAGTATGCTGTGGAACTCGATGTTGACATGGCCCCACAAGATTCTATATCCAGTTTCAGGGCACCTTGTGTCAGAGCAGAAATGCAGTATCTATGTGATATAAAGCAGCGAATGGCTAAAAATTCACTTGATCAAAAAAAAATCCAAAAATGTTGAAAGCCTTACTTCTCCCTTCGAGACTTTGTCTCAGAGGACTTAAAGTGCTCTAACTTCAAGATGGAGCACAGATCTACTGTCACTCATCAGCAATCACAAAAGTCAGTATGCACCATGACTAATTCCGTAGGGATATGACCACATCTTAATGCCTTCCCTGGACCACAGTAAAAAGCCAACGCTTTGACATTGCAAAGATCAAGAATTAATTATCATGTAATGACATCCTGATATCTCTCCCAATAACTAATTAGCGAACGGCAGAGCTAGATCCTCAGCACCGAACTACTGGAGGAAGTTGAGGGAACATTACTGCCCTGGAGAGCTGCCACCATCCACATGGAATCTTACAGCCTGTCTCAGGCACCTTTTGCACGGAGAGTTATGAGCACGTCAAACTATTTCTGACAAGCCAGGTGAATTACCCACATACTTAGGATCACTAAATAGTTTAAGGTGTGGGGACACAAGAAATGCCCCACAGGCAGTTGTGTCTGACAAGGGACCAGCCCCGGGGCAAGGCAGCAGGGGCAGGGAGAGGTCCTGCCTATTGGGCAGCTGTGGCGGGTGCATCTGCTCGGCAGCTCCCGGGCCGAGCGATGCTGCTCTTTCCCTGCTGCAAAAATACTGCAGGTTTCCTCTGAGATGCTGTGGCAAGGCTGTGGGGAGAAAGAGCACTGTCCCACAGACCGAGATGCTTCCAGGTAAGCTGCCAGATCCATTATGAAAACAATTACAGTTTCTTTTCTCCAGGGAATAAGGCTCTCAAATATTGCATTACCTTTCTTCTAGCAAACCCCATGGTATTTATTTCCAGTTACACAGTGTATACAATATCTGTATGAATCATTAGTGCTAAACGGCATTACGAAATGAGAAAGCAGATGATAGCATTTTTAACAGCATTAAGCTACGAAATGAAGGATGCTGTCAAATGAATAAACCAGCAGAGCTGAAATTGAAGCTGCTCAGTAAAGAAATGCAGGGAGAAATAATTATTGAGTAATCCCCTACATAATTCTGGAGGACTTATGTCACAATCGGTCCCTGCACCAAAAATGAAAACAAAATTGATTTGAAAAAGAAATCAGACAATAAATAGCCCATCGGGTCACATACACACCCAGAGCACCTCAGATTCGGATTTGTCCCTTCCCAGACCCTTGTGCCAGATCCACAGTCACCAAGATCCCAAGGGCTGACCCAGCTCAGCCCCAGTTTTTGGACTTGCCCCACTTTATACAGAATAAATAATTACTCATAGAGTCAAAGAGTGACAGAAATAGTTGGCAAGGGGAATTCCTATTTTTCTGTTCAAGTACAATGAATATTTAAGGGCTTTATACCCATTAAAACAGCTCCCATAAGGAAGAATGCATAAAGCAGCCCTCCAGGGAGCACCATGTATCTTTGGTTCATGTGGTCCCCAGAGGGGTCTGAATCCCTCAGATGTTTCCCAGGGACCTCCAGGGACTCATTGCCACCTCCTTTAGCGAATCTAGGCCTGAAAAGAGTTCTTCAGCAATTTCAGGGCGAGTTTCCAAATGCTTTCAGGATGACTAAAAGCTGCACTTTTCAACATGGAAACTACTCGGCACAGAGGAAGAGCAGGAGGAATGCTGTTCGGGGCAGTGACCTGCAGGAGCTGAAGCTTTGCGAACCTTGTCTGGTTGCTCTTTGGTTTGTTGGCTGCTGGCGTTTCGTTAAGCAAGGGAGAAACACCCTGCACCACTAATTTGGAAAATTCCATCTTTTATGGCAGTTTTCTCTTCAGACATGACCCTAGGTGCAGAGATCAGAGTATCTACAATCAGTTTTAAAAAGAGGCTTTCAGAAGTAACTTGCATTGCCAGACATTAAAGGAGTCCCCAGTAATGCATTTTACAAGCAAATCCTCTCCTCTCCCCCACACAGCCTTCACTGAAATATTTATCCATATCACTATTATTGTGTTCCTGACAATTCCTCTAGCTATCCAAAAAATGAGAATTTAAATGCTTTTCTATTCATATCAGTTCATCCTTTGAAGCCCATTAAGTCCTACTTGGCTATGCATAACTTACATAAAATAAACTGCTAGCCATAATTCATCATCTCAGATCCAGAGATGTTTATGAGATGGATATGCACCAAGAATCACTTGGGAAGGCTATTAGGACAAATTGGCAAGGAGAAAAAAATGAAAGCCAGTGTCCACTAACATGCAGGTGGAAAAAAAGAAAGTATTTTAAAAAATGAAAATGAAATCCAAACTGAACCTCTTCCTACGACTTACAAAATGATGTTACTGAACATGCCATTGCTCGTTGAAACTGAGTGAAAATGAAAACACATGACAAATATTTTTGGAAATATTTTTGCAAATGCACTGTTGAGAAAGGAAAGAGGGAAGGAAAGGGAAGGGAAGGCAAGGCAAGGCAAGGCAAGGCAAGGCAAGGCAAGGCAAGGGCAGATGGTCTATAAGAAAAAAGGACAGCTTCTATATAGAAAAGGAGAAAAAAATCAAATATGATTCTGACACTTAAAATGAGACACTTAAAATGAAGAGTGAATAGAAAACATTAGATTAGATTCCTCTCCTATGTTTAGAAAAGGATATCTTGCTTTAATAGAACCTTGCTTTTAAATATTCTAGGTCCAAACCAATATCATTCTAATCTGTTTTGGAATTGCACTTTCCAAGGGAAAACTGCTGCTGTAATAGCTGCTTTTAAAACTTGTATGTGTCTGGAATGGCATATATCTTCCACACAGTTCCTCTTGTAACTATCTAGCAGGAAAGCCACTGCAGAGTGAGACCATACGGTAAGACAGAAATAGGAAGTTTTCTGCAGTTTCTTTTTTAAATAAAGAACAACTAGGAGAAAAGCAGAGAAACTAGCAAAAGGCAAATAGAAAAGGCACCAAAGATTGGTGGAGAATGAAAGAAGGATATGAAACTTGATATGAATGTAAGACATTATGGTGTTTCCTCCGATTGAGATGCAGCCTTGTCAGACTAAAAAGCCAAGATGGGGATAAGAAGTCAAATATAAACATTCTCTGAGATGCCCTGGCCTTGTCTTCTTAAATCTCAGTGGTTTATCCTCTCTTTAGGGAGAGAATGCCACAACCCCGAGCCTCTTGTTTTTGTAGTTTTAAAACACTGTTCAGCTGCCTCTGGGCACCCAGGAATCCTGACTACCACCAAAATCATCCTGCAACTGCTAACAGTGTGAATGCAAGAAGGATCAGTTATGGCAGCTAACGGCTCAGTGTCTGGCACAACACCAGAATGGTTTGTCTTGTTTTGTTAGCTTCACTAAGGACCTGGGTGTCCATCGGCCGCAGTGTCACATCAGAGAGTAAAACCTCTCATGGTCGGTGCCAGCCTGTGCCAAAGTGATCTCTGAACTATTGTGAATACCTACAATCAGCTTAAATAATATAAAGCAGAGAAGTCAGAAAGCAGAGAAGCAGTATCCTAATATCTACCCCCTCTCCCACTTCATTCATTTTACATTAAGCAATAAATTCCTTAAGTTACCACTGAAATGCTTTCATTGAGCGCGATCATTAATTAATACCTCTGCAAACAGCCAGTGGTGTTTTCGGTCCTTGTCAGCTCACTTGGTAGCATTCAGCTCATATGGCAAAGCCTCCACTTTTTCATCCAACTTGCATCAACATTTATCCAAATGAAAATTGGATATTAAAACTACACTGGTAATATGTCCAAGCGTCTAAGTAGGAATATGAAAATTACTCTGATCTTATTGATCCTCTTAGCTAGAACTTAGTCCCATGTCAGATGTGCGGCTGTGGTATATTATAAAGATGCCTCCTCTTTGCTTCCATCTTCCCCCCAGCCTTCTTGGCAGTAAACAGACATTGTAAACATGAATCGTATCACACAGTGAATGCCCGTCTGGCAAAAAGCACAGCCCTCCCTGGCCAACCTGTCGCAACTTTTAAGAAGTCCCAAGGACAACGGCACTTTGAGGCCAGGAATTGCTAAATGATTAAAACTCCGCCAGATGCACCATGCAGCCTCTGAGGAAAATTCACGAAGGTTATCCTTTGAAAATGCTAATCAAAAGAAAAATGATTTGCTTTGGTACCAGCCACTCTTTAAAATAACAAAGACTGTTCTCATTTGGATTGCAAGACTATTTGTATAAGGACAGGAAGAACATAAGTTTAGCATAAAGATGAGGTCATGTTTTCAGAAGTGAGCCTACATGAACAGTCCCCAAGGGGCTACTGGTAGAAGACAACAACCAAAAAAATCAACACTCTGGACTGCAGGGATCATTTATTACTATGCAAGCATCACACTTTACCCTGAATTAGCAGCAGCTAAGGTGCAGAGGGCTTTTTCATGATTCAGCAGCACGTGTGCTTTTGCACTGGAAAGTTCATATCCTTCTACTCCAAGGACCACTGATGTTATTAGGTACTAGAGAAAATAAATATACTCTGCTTCAACAAGATGTGGTCAGTTTTGATATCCAAGAATCTGGGTGAGAAAACATCCTAAAATAGAGAAAATATTCTCTTTCTTTTCTAGTAATTCACCAAGAATTTCCCAACTTTCTCTATCCTTGTCTTTTTTGAAGCTGCTACCAATGACTGGAGGAGATATAAAACCCTACCTACAGGTCAGAGCTTGGCCAATCACTATTAAAAATAACTTAGAAGTAGCTTCTAAGTTACTTTTAATACAGAGCTGCTGCCATAAGCCTGTGTCTGAAATCTCTTAGGCAGTTCCTCTATAGGCACAAGAGAGCCATAGCCAAGCTGCACTGATTGTCTGAGAGGACAAGCCAAGTTAAAGTGGAAAAACATTAAAAGGCGTTATTGTAGGTGAATAAATCTTGCTGCAAGGATAAAATTCTCATAAGTATACCTCTGCAGAAATGGAACAGTCATCTCAAGTCTCAGCTTTCTCAAAGAGGTTGTGGGATCTTGATCCTTAGAGATATTGGAAACCTGACCTGTCTGGCTGATCTGCTTTGAGGAGGAGGCTGGACTCCTCCAGAGGTCCCTTCTCAATTTGTGATTCTGTGACTCTCTTACAACAGCTTGGAGCCCAGGCAGAACTAATCTTCAAGGGTCTGTAACTAACATGTAGATATACAAGAATAGTATGTATGTTATGCATACTATTTTACGGGGGGAAAAGGAATAGAGAAGAATGTGTCATTTCAAAATAAACAGAAAACTCTCACTGATTAACCTTTCTGAGCCCACATCTGCAAGGCAGGTATTAGCTGCATTTTTCAATGCCAGGAACACAGTCCCGAAAGGATGGCCTAATGTACCCAGGCTCTAAACAGTAAATCAGTGGACAGACTTGGGTCCCTGGGCCTTTCAGTCGGTGACCTTGCCCTCCATCCTTTATTGCACACGCTTTCTCAGAAGATGCAGGGATTATCAGAATATGCCAGTTAAACAGAAAGGGGTTCACATTTTGACCTAATTCAAAAGAGATCTTTGAAGTGATTAATTTGTTTGTGCATTGTAATTTCATTCATACACAGTTCAAAGGTGGCACATTCTCCTTTTATGGAAGCAATTAGAGTCTGTGCCTTTTTCCAATTAAGTGACCCCCTGTCTTATTCTAGGGGTTTGGAAACCAGAGCTAAGATGATTCTCGGAAAAAAAAAAAAAAACAAACTATAATAGTAATTCATACTAGTTGGTCCTAGATGAAGTACTGAGTTCTGATGATGAAGTGAATTCCTCTATCAAAGGGTTTTATTCAACTGAGGTGTGGGAATACCCTTCTGTGATAAAAGCGCATATTAGTCAAGAAATAGCTTTCAAGGGTGGCTGCTGCCAACCAGTGTAAATCAAGGGCTGCAATTGATTAACTAATTTAAACACTAAAGACAGCTTTGGTTGCTATGGCAATAAAAGGTAGGTCGAAACCCCGATGACCTTGGAAGCTCATGATCCTCTGGAGATTTCAGAAACAAAAGTCTGGAAATGTATTAAAAGATA
>JAUBNY010000361.1:320443-335029 GCA_032275445.1 Crypturellus soui | reverse complement strand
ATAGCATAAAGACCATCATGCACATGGCTTGAAAATGAGTGTATATATCAGGGCATAAAGGGAGTGTGCTACTCTCCTGTTACAAAGCCTGTAGAAATATAGGCATAAATTAGAGTGCCTCTGAAGTAGCTATCTTCATATCAGCAGCTGACAGGCCTTTAAATCCACCCTGGGAAACACTCAAGGTAACTTACAAAATCTTTACCTCTCCAGGTCTTTCCCTACCACAGAAACAGACAATTAAACCCAGTATATTTAGCTCATCAGTAGGTGGCTGTGTTTTTATGATTGGGAAAAAAAGAAAATAATAAGGAAAAATATGTATAGAAAGCACTCCAAAGAGGCTGCAGCAATATGAGAGTGCACCCAGATGGCTAAAACAGCAAGCAGCAATATGCGTATGGGGGAACATGAAAATCTTTTAAAAGTTTCAAGCTGACCCTCCTACAGAAAAGTCTTTGGAATAGATGGAGAGAGACCTGAACTATAAGACCATAAGAGCAAATTTACTAGATCATCAAGGATCCTTCTATTTCCCTGTGTTGCCATCTGAAGAAGAAGAGATCAAACATGTCCCCTTCCTCAGATCATTCTTCCAGGCTTGCAGGTTTTGCAAGGACTTTCTGAGCCACAGACAAGGTCCTTGTACTCAACAGCCCTTGAGGAATTTTCCTGCCATGAATTACTCTTACAAAGAGGCAATTCATCACTTTCACCAATTGCTACAGATATTACCAGTTTTGTGGAAAAAAATGGCTTTTGTTTGTTTTGAACTTGCTGCTTGTTAGTTTCCTTTGATGCTTTCTAGCTTTTATAATGAAAGGGATGGTCTGCTATTCATTGCTCCTTATAATTCACTATTTTATAAATCTTTGTCAAAGCCCTTTCAATCACCTCTTCAGCAGACTAAACAATCCTAGTCCTAGCCATTTATTCTTTTTTATCCTTTTTTTTGTGTAGAAGGAGTTCTGAACCTTTAGCACCATTGTTACTATTATAACCCTTTGCTTATCTTTTCTCTTCTCTTTCTATTGTATCTTTTTTGGAAAAAGACACTGCACACGGTATCTAGAATCTGCAGAAGTCACAGGCGAAGTCTGATTTGCCCTGGATTCTTACTCCTGGACAAAAACCAGGGCAGGGCACCCCACCTCTGCAGTACAGCAGTGCTCCCAGAACTCCACAGGCTTCACGAAGGATTGTATCCACAGCTCTTGCAAAGGTTTAATCCATCTCCTTTAGGCTCCAAGAAGCTTTCTGGGACCGCTTCCCCACAGGCCATTGATTCTTCCACTGGTCACTGTCTGCTTCTCACCACAGACCAACAGGCCCTCAGAAAGCCTAGGTGTTTCTCCAGGCTGCATGGCATGGTTCAGCTCCTGAATAATTACCTGTGTGGTGCAGTTAAGTGCCTTCTCCTGCAGACACAGACTGCCCAAAAAGCCTCCTCAGCTACGAAGAGGATCCCACTGCTGCCTGCTCCTTGTCCCTCTCTCTCCTTTAATTCACTTTGGTGGAATTACTGAGGCAATCTTCTTTATGAATATTTGAATTCCTGTTGAAGCTGTTCCACACCATTATGGACAATCAGGGATTAATGAAAATGCAGAGTGCAATAAAGCAGTATAGACAACATAAAAAGAAAGCATTAATGATGGATTTGAGTTAAAATAATTTAAAACTTTCTTCTTCCTAGGTTTGAACTTCATCACCATCTCAGTTTGAACACAGTCAAGCAGCTCACCTGCAGTTTTTGGGAAGTTATTTAAGCTTGCATTTCCATACTGCTTGCTTTCAAAAACAGGGATAAAAATCAGTTGAAGCATTAAGTGTTAATAGTTTTTGCTGTGGCTATATAAGGAGATTTGGGTTTGCTAGGATTTTTACATATAACTGAGTTCACAACCACTCCACTTCTATGCAACTGTGATTTCTTGTGAGCAGAAACTGGCTCATTTTTAGGGCTGCAGCTACATAGAGGCTAATGAAAGAAAAATCATCCCATCAGAAAACTGACATTCAAATGAAAGCAAGTTCTGGTGTTGTAAGCAATGTGGATTCCACCTGATACATCACCCACCTCCTTTCTCATTGATTTAGTGCTGTAATAAAAGACAATAGGCCTTTTTTCCTTTTTTCTGCACCGTGTTGTAATGATTTAAAATTGCTTTTTTATTTCCTTTCACACAGTGCCCTGGGGCTACCTCCAACCTTTTCCCCAAAAGCGCTAAGAATTTGGATCATTTGTTCCAGGAAGAACAATCTAATACTCATCACCAGTTGGTGTTAACTGGCAGGAGGCAGCCCGGACATGCGAGAGATTAGTCCATCCCTCCTCACTTTGAAGACCAGTTTTCTCACCTGTGTGACAGACCCTTTGCTCCACGATGCTCAGAGTAAAATCCTCTTGCTTCCAAGAGCCTGCTGCCGAAAAGTCTTTTGCAGAAAAACCAGGAGGCACCAGGCAGTGCCGTGTAGTAGCTGTCTGCAAGAACCTGTTGGCACTGACACTGGGAAGCTAGAAGCCCTTTCTCCACAGGAGCACGATGGCCTCCCTGAGGAAAAGGTTGCTGTAGCTGGGGAAAAGTCACTGTGGTCCCTGGAAGGCTCTTCTGAGACTGAGCCTCAAAATGAACTCCTCTTGCCATGAATTCACAGTGAAATGGCTCCAGAGACACCAATTTCTGAGTTGGACTGAATCTAAATGCCTTAGGATGTCTGAGAAGCTGATTGTACGGGCATAGATGCACAGAGACAAAACAGGCTGGACAGTGCAGGTAATGTCACTTCCCATATTACAAAAGAACCACTGAAATCAACGTTAACATTTGCCTCAGGGGTGCAAAATTATGAAACCTACTTGAATATCAAACCATAGATAACTGCAAGACACAGTGCTTGCAGTGATTTAAACATGTTTTCAATGCTACCTATGTTCTTTCTGCTCTTTACAAGCACCTGTCCAGATATAACTTTTAGGAAATTTCCATGCAATCTATGTAAGCCCTAAATAAAGCAGGGCCTAGATTATAGTATCATACCAGACAAGGCAGTATTAAGTGGTCACCTTTGTCTACATCCTACTTCTTCCTCTCCATCCTGTCACTCAAGTCAGCAAATCTATCACTGTGAAAAGCCAAAGGCAAATGATATCATGCATTTAAATCCGTATTTGATATCCAGATGAAAAAGACTAGATTTGCAGTAGTGGCAAGAATCAGAGTGGTAATAGATTCCGCAGCTCTGAAAATCAAAAGGCTAATGATTCAGGTTTGGGGAAATGGCACATTTGGGATTAAAGACGCCATTCTTCCCAAGTCTATGCAGTAGGCTCACTGGAAGGCTCAGCTGAAAAGATTGTGTCCACTTGCATAGGAAAAAGACCTTTAAAGCCCAATATGTCTTTGAAGCAGTAAATAATAGTTGTGAATCCTCAAAATCACTCTGTTCATATCAGAAAAACCTTCACCTCTACATGAGGGAAGACCAAATTTAGCCCTCAAATGACTGAGTATGCAATTGTTTTGTACACACTGAATTTGTAATATTGAAAGCGGGTTAATCTCATGAACAAAAGACAAGGCTACAGGAAAGCAACTCATTCCTGTGCTGTTGTTAATGATAAATGTATGTGCTCTCAGCCTTGGCAATACAATGCACTCTCTCCAGATGAGTAATACGCTCAAACAATCAGCCCTGGAGTCTGGAAATGGGACAATTTATTTCATCTTTATTTAACGGTCATTGAACAACACATTATGACTACAGTCAGTCCCATCTTCCACAGCATGACCAAGGATTCTAATCACGTGGACCTTCCATGGATACACTAGAAAGCAAGAGGGAGGTTTCCACAAAAGCTCGTTAATAAAAAAGACTTTTTGAAAATTAGCTACTCTTGTCTGCACCAGTTTCACACACATTTTAGGCTTTGCACCCAGGATTCATTAGGAGACACAAGGTGAGCCTTCCTGTGCACAGCTCTGGAGTAGGGATAAAGACTGGGAGACAAGGTCCACAAATATGGTTCCTGCATGTATTCCCTGGAGATGATCTTCATGAACTTCAGGTGGGATTCGTTTCAGTTAACTGTCTAAATTTGGATTTCTTGAGCAATACAGATACCCAGACATGCACATTTAGTGCCATTTTGTATGGCTTTTGCTTATCTGAGATTGGCATAGATGCTAGGCAAAGGCCTGGCATGTATGACCTGCGACTTGACTTACCCTGAACAGTTGTCAGACAGAGGCTGAGAGTATATTAATGCAGGTACCTATGGTTTTGCACCTGAATTGCCCCCTTCATCTAAGTTCTCCGTTTAGCCTATAGTCAATGGCTAGGTTTGCCTCCAGAAGGATTCATCCCATATTATGAGATACATATCTCAAACATCAATTTTCAATTTTGGCATTAGTAGCAGGTAACATTCCTCAGCCTCTGTATTTCCTCCAAAGACTTTACTGCTTCTCTGACGTGCAGTAGAGTTTTTTGAAGGACATTTTGTGAACCAGATGACAGAATTAGTCTCACTCAAAAACAAGGGGTGCTCTTCTTGGATTGTATTGCTCTGTCTCATTGCATAGCCCCATAAACAGTCCATTCAAAGATGAAACAGGGGAGCAGGAATAAGCAGCCAGAGTAGGAGCTGGGTTTAATCAGTGCTGTGACCAAGAGAAATATTCAAGGAACCACAACTTTAGGGTAGATGTTCGATCTTCAAGGAACTGAAATTACATGAGATGAATCTCATCCCTCTTGTTAGGAAATCTTGCTCATCCAAATATTTTGGACCATATCACCATTGCTTTACCACTCACAATGAAGGCTTTGTCATTAAACAGAAGGAAAGAAAAGGCCACGTACTAACCCCAGCTATTCCTGTGACAGCAAGGGGACCAGAGGTTCTCTGAGCCATTTGGATGGCTATTGTGGAAGAGTAGATTTCTAGTATCATTAGTCACCTGAAGTGTTGAAGTGCAATGCTTAGGCTATGTTGCTATTTATCAGTGAAGAACGTGACTGTCCCTGCAGGCATTCTTCAAGAATCCCAATTCCCTCAGCTCTGAACAGGCTGACACAGACCTCCAATGTCTCTTGATTCATAAATTTATAACATTTCATGTTGGAGTCTAGCTACTTCGCTTCTTAATAGAAAACACTTCTTTTCCCATTCCATAAGAAGTTTTTTTTAATACAAAAACATATAACCAGGCATCCAGGACCTAAAATTTTCTCATAAATTACCGAAAGTACAACACTACACACTATCATCAGACCTGGAACTTCTTTGATTTTACTTTATAAAACTTTAATAAAATGCAAATTATTTTATTTTATTTTATTAACCTCCTGCACCACAGTCCACAGTGCCTAAAGGTTGTTTTCTTATGCAGATTAATGATGGGTGAAGCAAATTACATTTCTCACAAAGCATTTTGCATGGAAAGTTTACACACAGCAAAGCTATAAGCACAATATTACTATCAAAGAAGTAGATGAAACCTTGATTCTGTTTATATAAATGGGAGCATTGCCAGTGACTTTGGCAGAGCAAAAAATAGATAGGAAAATTCCACTAAAATACTCCTTCCCTCAGAACTAGCTGATTCATCATTTTTAAATGTTTCATAAAGGCAAAGCTTCAGAAAGCTCCAAGGAGCTCACACAGACATGTACAACATGTTTTTTTGGTCTTTCTTTTTTCCCCTCTGCAGTCTGCCATGAGAACAATTGAGAGATGAGGACTCGGGGCTTCCAGCTTCAACCATAAGAACACATGGAGAGTAGTTAAACACATTCTTTGGATTGTTAGAGGTGGCTGAAGATAGAAAGTCTTGCCTGGAAATATCCAGACTTTTTAAAAGCAGAGAATGCCAGTATTCCAGAAAATGATCACTTTTTTTTTTTCTTTCCCGATGATGCAAAAGAGATATTCCTTGTGCTTGACTGTTTTTGATAGTGTATGTTTATTCAAAATGCTACATTTCCAGCACTAGTACAAAAAAGACTGGACCTTAAAAGTTCCACAAAAATTGAGAAGGGATGCTGATTTTACATGCTCCAGTCTCCTGTTTATGAAAAACTCCCCAAAACCATTTAGATATCAATGCAGTGTAATAGTGGAGGTTTCCTGCACAGAGCAAATATGTTGATATTTACAGCACAAAGGAACCTTCAAGCAAAGTTCAGATCTCCTTGAATGACCAAGCATAGAATTTTAGTGCTGGATCACGACCAGTTTACACAGAAAGTAGACCTCATCATGCTAATGACTTTTTTTTATTCAGTTCTTTTACACAACACAAAACAGCAAAACATTTGATATCACAAACAAAATTCTCACTTCAGCAGAGTAAATGCGTACATTTCTGATGTCTCCATCTCTCCAAGCCAGTCAGATATAATCTGGAAGCTATGTTGCCCCATTAGTTTGGCACAGTGCTTGAACTAATTATCTGCAGAGACAAGGCAGTTTTGCAATTTCCACGTACCAATGCACAAATCTTTAGTTGGCTCTAGGCTGCACTTCTTATAACTTTTCTAGGTATTTGTAAAACACTCAGGAAAGAAAAAAAAGAGGAAAGCACTGCAATGCATATAAAAAATCAGAAAATAACATGTGTTGGAATGGCTGAAAGTTCATTCTCCACATCCTGCAGAAACTTAAAAGCAAATATCTCACCTGGCAAGGGGACTGCATTTTTTAGACAAATGCTCATAGGAACAACAGACTAGACCCATTTTCCAGGAGTCTAAAGAACAGGCTTGCAGTTTTATATTTGTCTCTGTGCTTTTAAATGAGTAATATCTTCTCCTATATGTTCTTCCTCCAGACACACACTGATTTTCTCATTTCCTGAGAGGCTGCTGAACTTCAAGTTTTTACTACATTTGTTAGGTTAGGATTGCTGCAGACTTATTTCTGTAAGAAGAGGTTGACTATTCCCCTGCACAAAAAGGCATTGTACACACACGCGCTGCGAATGGAATGCACTGTGGGAAGATTCTTCTTACCTCCTTTCAGATGTCTTCATCTGATCCGCTCACCTTGTCTGCTTTATAGTTGTTCTGAGCCAAAGGAAGATGTTTAAAATAGGCCAGATGAACCACAGTCCAAAAGTTCCTATTTCTTCCCCTTGAACACAAAGGGAGCCCAGACCACTATATTAGATGTAAACCTTACATTGAAAGAAATTAAAGCTGGAGTGAGGAGTCCCAGCCTTCCATACAACTTACACTGTTGCAACTTACACTGTTTCTAGAGCCATCCAGCACCACAGTTTGACCCCATCTCAAAAATACATGATACATTCCCTCTTCCTCCATATTAGACATACAAGGGCAAGAAAGCAACCCTGCAGGTGGGTTCATCTCATCTGAGCAAAAAGCTGGGGCCTAATTCTAACACTCCTTGGGCTTGGCATAAAAGCATAAGAAAGTATGATTTAGACTCCTACATACAGAAGAAAAAAAATCTTCTTTTGGAGTCCTCCTTTACTGTGACTTACCACATTTTTAGCATCTATAAGGAGGTAGGGATATCCTGAAGATCATCAGGTTAAGGGATGTGGGGAAGCTAGGATCTAGGTCCTCTTCTCTCTTCAATACAGAATTGCACGTACAGTTCTTCCCTAAAGACTTAATGATAGATAGGCTGGCTAGAATGTAGGTTATCTACCTTCTGGCCTTCCTCTTATTAGAGACACGTAGATCTGAGGATGTAGATGTTTCTCCTTCTGAAAGGTCTTTTGAAATAATCTTTAGAAAGTGGAAGCAACAGACTTTAATTTCTCAGTCACATGTTACAGCTTTTTGCAATGGCATCTACCACAGTGCTTTCTTAAGTGCTATCAATAAATAATAGATGACTCATCTCAATGCCTACATTCTTTTAAATAAGTGAAGAGGCTCTGAGCATACCAAACTACCACATCATTTGCAATGTCTTAATGGAGTTCCCCCTTAAACGAGCTAGAGACAGGAAAGAGCAGTGATCGGCTGAGGTTTCCAAGCATAATAATAACATTAAAAAATCAACTCAGGACTGAAATTATTTTAACATACTGTGAAAGATTTTTCCTGAGTCTTCTGAGGCAACATTGGCCTACTCTTCATGACAACTGCATCCAGGGTCTTGAGCAGCACTGATAAGTTACAACTTACTTACAGTGATACTCATCTTGCCAAATTTTAGTTGTCTGGAATTTAGACATTTAGTGCAAACTACTCATCAACACCCCCACTATAATCAGTGAAATGAAACTGGCGCCTTCACAAAATTACTCCAAACTGTATAAAGGTTGTTCGATGGAGTAAGATGCTGACTGCAGCAGCAAAAATAGTTCAAAATTTTTCATTACCCACCACCCCGAGCCAAGCACTCATACTCTCCTGATCAGTTTGTCATCCTCTCGGTTGTCCCGTTATAACTGTGTACGGGACCAGGCTGTAAGCCCTACCATTGATCTCATCTGCTATACAAACAGCCTTTGTGGGGACAGACTCTAAAGCACAATGTACTTATCTTTTCACCAATGGCCACTTATCTTTTGACCAATGACCATTTTCAGAGGTCATTCTGCATCCATGGAAATTTGCACTACTGCCAACTGGTCTGGTCCAAACTCGTCCTCATTATTTTCTACCACTTCTACTATTCTGGTTGATGTAAGAACAGCAAGATCAAGGAAATGACATGGCTAAAAAAGTTATCATGGTTGGTAGAGTTCATTTTATCACTTAATCACTTCCCTGACAAGTACAAGATACAGGTACAGGAGCATCATGCTGACACAGACAGAGGATGGGAACATAAGGTTGGGCATGTAGAGGACAACCAGACCATTCCATTTAGAAAGGAAGATGACCAAGACCTTCACCTTTCACTGTTAATGGGTCATTTGATCAGTTCAGCTGCCTGTGAAACCACATCCTTTATTTCCAAGAGTCTCTTGCAGGATTAAAAATAAACCAAAGTTATTCAGGTTCCCTCTTCTACTATAGTCCCATCAACAGCTCTACAAGCACAACTAAAGGAAGATGAATGCACATACAAGAGCAAAAGTTGCTTAATCTAGTTTGCCACTGAAGTCAGGAAATCTTTGCTACTGAATGTGAGCAAATGAAACCTTTAAGTGCACCTTTTAAAGATACAATCAATTGACTTCTGAAGGTGCTTTTCTACCTCTACAGAAAGTAAAGACTTAGACTAGATAAACAACTTGGCTAGCTTGGAGACAGCAATTGAGATGAACTCTACTCCTGTGGTCATAGCTTGCTGGTAAGAAAGTTTGGGCTTCAAATACTTCTGCATTTTGCACATTTAACATGGAGAGATGAGATACTCTGTCCCTTAGCAATCACTAGGAACCATTTATTTAAGCTTACAAAAAGCTTTTAACCAAGTCCCTCACTACAGAGACTGTTAAGGAAAATAAGTAATCATGGGACGAGAGTTAACATTTTGTCATGCATTGAAAACTGGCTAAGACTGAGATCAAAGAATGAAAATAGTCAGCTTGCTTCTACTGTGGCAAAAGATTAACAGCAGGATGCCAACAAGTTCCATGCTAGAGGTGTTGGTTAGTGTATTTATTAATGATACTGAGGCAAAAGCAGCAGTTGCCAATGAGAAAATTACTTATGTTTAACCTTTCAGCAGCAATCAGGATCTGAGAAGGAAAAACATAAGGGGTTTTGTGTTATAAACATGCTCCTAATTGACATGCTTCTAATTGAAGCAGGTTGAAAAGAGATTTTCTACCATTAGCATTCTTATGGGATATCCAGAACTGATTTCGGATACATCAACTGTATTACTGGTAAGAGGATATTGGATTGAATTGACTGACAGGATCAAAAAGGACATTTATATGCTCCTATATAGTCCCAAAATGGGTCATTAGACAAAGACAGCTTGGGTTACAGCAACTGCACACAGGAGGGGTCTGCAGACAGAGTTTTAAAGATTGGGAGAACACAAAAGTAGATGGAATTAACTGTTGCCTTGCATTCCTTGTCTTTCTTTATCATCTCTATTGTTATTCTGAAAAGGGTATAGAAAGAAACTACTCTTCAGGTGCCATAATTTTTCTTTAATTCTTCTCATACAGGGGTAGCTAGATGAGACTCACTGGCACATTATGGAGGAAGTTATCATAAAAAATGAGAGTAATCTGTTCTAGTCTTAGAATATCTGACCCCTGTCACAAACACTCCACAGGCTCTCATCCGGCTGCCGTTAGTATCTATGGTTTCACGGACTATGGTACACTGAACTATTCTTGTGAGGTCCCCTGTGAAAGTCTGATTCCATTGCCAAGCAGTAGGAAAATATCATTTAACCATCTAATCTAGATTACTCTCACCTACGTCATTCACTACAGCCGGCACCTTTTTTAACTTTTAGAGTCCCATAAAGTTTATGTGCTATAGGGAAAAATAATTAACAGCGCTGCATGTGGTGACATTCATAGGCTAGACTAGTCTCTAAAATGCCCGAGACCCCACATATGCAATTTTATAGATGAAATAGCTCATAGCTAGGAAGAAATCACATGCAATTCCTGAAGCTGCAGAACCATCACAGGACACCAATGCCTGGTCTATTGCTGAAAAATGGCAAAGTAATAATGCAGGGAATGTTTTCACCTTTAATGTGGTTGGACACCTATAAAGCATTCATTTCAGAGACAAAGACCAAAAGCTGTGGAGTTGCCCATGGGGTATAATTAATTCTACATAATATTAAACCACAGGTGCAACAAAGTTGTCCCAGAACCCTGAACAAAAAAAAATTGCGAAGCTTTTTGAAATACAGTCTGCAGGTGGCTACACAAAACCTTTGCACTAAAATGACAGGGCTTTGCCATCTGAAATGCATAAGCCTATACAAAATCTAACTACCTGCTGTAAATTGAAGCACTATAAAAATAAAATTGAACAATTACCTTTTGAGGGCAGTGTAGATTGAGCCATATATCAGCTTTAACATCACTCCACAGCAGTACAGTACCACCAAATGGAGTTGAAAGGGCTCCAGCCAATGCCCTATTTAAACTTTGGGTTTGGGGTGCAGATGGGGGTCAGGAAAAAATATTCAGAGTGATTATGGAAGTGACAGGAGGCAGGGAAAGCCATTGTGTGATCAGATCTATTCAAAAGCTTGAAATGACTGGAGGAGTTCAAAATGAAAAAAATCACAGAAAAGCTGCAAGTGGTGAGACCCAATTCTGTTATCAGATATGTGTGTAAGACTCCTACAGATTTCAGTGTCATGGATGAGGGGAAATTAAGTTGTTCATGCTTATAATAGCTCTTTTCTTGCTCATTCCTTTGATATCTCCCCTTAAACCGACAGTGGGCAAAATAATTCATTTTGGGAACAATGTCAGCAGTTTAGAAATAGTTAGCTATTGTTAACCAGACCTCCAATAATTCAAACAAAATCTGGTGCTGGGCCGGGTCTACCGATGCTGAAGCCATGTAGCTATCTGGCCAAACTAAGAGAAAACACAGGACCTTGCCTCAGCCTGCCTTTTACATGAGATGTTCCTCCAATGAGGAAGGCTGAAATCCGATGAGATATACTTAGCCTGAGGAAAGCTTACACACAGGAATAAAGTTTGGCACAACCAGTCCTCATGGTGCTGAGGTGGCAGCACCTCTATCACATGGAATTTCTGCCTCTGCCCTTGTGAACAGCCTACCTAGAGCTAGGAAAGCCCCTGATCGCCACAGGAGTTTGTCTCAGACAACCATCTCAAAAAACACACAGGCTACCACCCATAGTCAGCTGCAGGCAACTTCAGTTTCTGCCTATGTTTATGAAAATATTTCCATGCCAAAGTATGAAGTAGTTTTTTTATATACCTCCTTATACCTTCTTAGCCAAAAATAATCAAAAGGAGGGGGAAAAGAGAAACAAAGCATGTATATATAATCACTTGTCATCTCATATATGCCTCCCAGCGCTTGAAACTCCTCGCAGCACTTGAAACTCCTGTTCTCCCAGGGCTTTTGACTATTCACAATCAGGCTGAACTGGAAAAAGTTTTTCCCTTCCTTAAAAAATTGATCGGTTTATTCCCTGATAAAGCATGAAGTACCAACCCCCTAGACCCCTTTTCCCCAGAGTAGCCTGTAAGCCAATTGCACAGGGTCTTGGCCTTGGTTACAGGAGTGCAATCAATGTCTCAGAGTTGTATGATTCAGATCAAAGTGTGCAGCCGAGCCTCTCACATCTCATTTTGTTAAAATGAATAGGCATGTTCCCTCATAAACCCCCAGCCACCCCTGCTTACTATGCCTCACACATCAACCTGGGAGCAAACAAATGTTATGACATCCACTTTATGGGTAAAGCAGCCAAGATGTAAAATTCAAGGTTTAACTTCTCCAGGGCCATGTCTGGATGTAATGGTTTCACAAACAGCAATGCCAGCGCAAGGCAGGGGCAACCAAGAGCCAGGGACACGGACTGCTCAGTGAAAAAAATGCATGTGGCCCAGTGGCTCTTTGGAGTAGGGAGCACTTAGCACAGGAAGGAGGAGTTCAAATGCCTGATTAGAAAGAAAAAAAATCTATGATAGACTGATTATTTCTCATATTTCTGAATAGCAGGGGAGACCCTATAAAGTCCTATAGTTCCATGATTGGTTTAGTGCGACATTTAGGGGGGTTGATACTATAACTTCCCCAAAGTTAATAAATAGATTAAACCGCGGTAGATTCTATGACATCTTCCCCATCCTCTCACAGAAAGGGATATTTAATAAAAGTCATCTGAGGTGCTATCTTCTTTGCTTGTTACAGATTGAGGCAGCATTGCATTGATCTGTATAAATACATTCCAGTGATTGTACCTATCACATTTTTCTTTGAAGATACTTTTACAAGAGTTAGTAGGTGTAAATACTACCATGCCTCAAGGTCAGATCTGAACTTTTTCTCACACGTAGGAATGTAAGACACCTCAATCACACCCCAGCAAGTGAATGCATGTTTTTCCCTACCTAAAAATCTATAATGCCATTAAAAATGAATATGTAGTGTTAAATAAATGCATGAAGCTCAGATTAAAATGGTATTTTGTGCCCTCTGTCAATTATTCATATTGTCCATAATAGAGTTAACAATACCCTACACAATGGGGAATAAACAGACAAAACAACACAAGGTTTTTCTTAGGAAAAAAAAAGAAATTATTTCCACAGGTTTCACATCCCAGAGGAAGCAATTCTGAAGCAAGGAATTGCTCTTGCTCTGCTCAGCACACAACTGAAAAGAATAAATTGCTGCTCAAAGTCTGGTCCCAGAGAATTGTCTAGGAGATGGCCTGTCCATGGGTAAAACCTAAATGTTTGCATCCACAAAGTCAATATGGGAGAAGAAATGCATTTCTGAGGGCAAGAACTTGAGTCAGAAGCTAAGCAATTAACATTGCTTTCATGCCCTTCTGTAATTAGCACAGATCAAAGGACCTGAAACTTGATTTCACTATAAACGAGAGGAGACAGCAGAGTTCGCACCAGCACCAGCAGCTCTACAGCAGGAGCAAAAGTGCCTATGGCATCCACAGGCTGTAACACTAGCACAAAGCACCCAGAAAATAAACTCCGAAATGAAGCAGCAGAATTTTAACGCTCTGAGATCTATCAACATATTGGCAAGGTATCAAAAACACTGCTGCTTTACAAATGAAACTAGCAAATAGGTTTTATGCTAATGCAACTTGTATTTATTAATCAAAAACATCACTAAGGTGTAAAAAAAATTGTAAGATGATCGTTCTACAGCCAAAGACATTAAACGTAAAAGTGTGTATATATTTATAGAGAGAAGGAGGAAGAAGAGTATGTTTACAGGCTAATTTTCTTTATTTGCATGTTTCAACTGTATTTGTAGCAGTATTTTGTTTCTGCAAAGAGTAGCACATTTAAATTCAGAAATGATGAGTTTTATGTCTGACACCACCAGGCAAATGTGTTTTGACATTCCATTTGTTTACCCGTGAGAAACCAACAAATAAAGGATGCTTTGCAATTAAGAGGCATAAACTCAGAAATGACCTGAAAAAAAAAATCAGGATGCATCACACAGAAGGCATCTAATAAGAAAGGAAGACTAACTCAAGGCAGTGAAATGACAGACAATGGCCACTTTTCTTAAATAAGAGAATAAGAAGAAACATGTACTTATCTACTACATTACTGCCTTTCCACAATTGTGTTTGAAAAGTGATGTCTGTGTGAGCTACACTCTCAGGTGATATTAAGGGTTATAAAAGTGCCATAACTACAAATCAGCAAATCAGTATATCCAGCAGGACGGAAAATTTCTCAGCAGGGGATAAAGGACAATGAAACAGGAACTGCTTTTGCCTATATTTGGTGTTTTCTGTTGATAAGGTTCCCTGCTGTCACTTTATCTTTCTGCCTTTTTGCTCTGCATGGTGAAATTCTGCTCCATCTATGCTATTTTTGCCCCTGACTCAGCAGAATCATAAAAATGTACTGCTGGAAGAGACCTATACTATCCAGCCTCTATTCTGAGGCAAGGTCAAACATATTCTTGCAATTTGTG
>JAUBNY010000361.1:71496-91015 GCA_032275445.1 Crypturellus soui | reverse complement strand
TCTGCCCTCCTGGCTCCTCAGAGCAACACCATGTATTGACATCCCCACCATCCCTGTGCTGCACCATGGCTGGAGACACACCAGGGCTGTAGCTCTCTGGAGCAGACATGTGCCAGTGGAGTGAGTTTCTTATCCCGTGACAAGGCAGCATGAAAAGTCCTGGAGTAATTCCCTGCCAAGCGCAAACAGCTTCCTCAGATGTAAACCTAACACCATCACACCATGATGATGTCCTAGTACAAACTGTCCTGAAGAGTCACCAGAGAAATAGTAGACACCTTTAGCTTTTGCTTTCAGCTGACTTGAAGCTGGAATTTTTCACAAGTGATAGGAAGAGACTAAACTTAGTTTAATGGACTGAATTTCAGCCTATGGTTTAAATTCTCTTATTTTTTTCCCTTTTCCAACTAACACCACAAACCGATAACCCTTTAGGATATTACTTAAGCCATTCATTCAATACAGAACAAAAGGCTATCAAATTCATCTGACTATTTGTTTATACTGCAATCATAACCATAGCATCCAAGTATGCAAAAGACAATGTGTTCTGTGATCACAACATAACCGTGAATTGTCCATGAACTGTGCTGTTAACAATTTACACCTACACAGAGTTGTGTGAATTGACTTCCAGTACTTTTCAGCAGAATCACTGCAAAGCTTTTAGAGAACTTGAACTGGAATCTCATTTCTGAGAAATGATTTTTTTTTTCTTTCCCTACTACAATGCTCTTGCTGCTTCCCCAGTTTGAACAAAATACAATCTGTACTTATTTTTGTTGGGCTATGCTCATGAGATTGTCTGTCAAACTGCTCATTTGAAAGAACATTCCCTTGTTTCTTTTAGAAAAAAAAAAAGGTTAATTCATAATTATTCTACTCAACTTTAGCTTCTGCTATTTAAAATGAGAATTCTATACAGTCTGATTTAATGAAAACTCAACATTTTGGGTGGAAGCATATTATAGCATGGAAAATTGCACCCCAAACTAAAAAAAAAAAGAACATGATTTTGCAAACTTTCACTTAGTTTGAAACTACCAGCCATCATTTCTCCAGTTAAGCATCTAATTGGATTTTATAAATGCTACCAAATGGCACAGGGTTCTTTGCTAGGTACAGCAAACAAACACAATGCAATGCCTTTAAAAAAAACTACCTTTAAGCACGTCCAGAAGTTTAGGGAAATGGCTGTTAAAACTGGATAGGAAGACTTTAACATTATTTTTTAAATTTGAAATGTTCTTCGTCTTCTCATAGATTTGATGAAAATGTATTTTAATAGTTATGGTATGTCCACATCATTTACTACTAAGTTCACTCAATGATTAATACAGTATTAAGGCATCTGTTTGAGTACACCATTGCTGATTCCCTATTTAAACGTCATTGTTCACTCAGAGTGGGTAGTCATTAATTTTCAGAGCCTTTCAATCCTACAGCATAGTCAGATAGAAGTACTGCCTAGGTTTGTATGCTTTAGTTAACTCTATTGGTGTCTCTAATATCATCATCTCAAGGAAGCAGTGAATGAAGAAAGCATAACCCAAATCATTCTAACAAAAAAAATGGTGAAAATTGCAGTTCGATTGCAGTTCATATAAATCAAAATCCCACAGATCTCACCTGTGACCAACCAAACTCAAAGCTCTTTCAGTTAGATTCCTTTCACGGTTAATCAAGAGGAAAAGACACGTCCACAGGGAACCCACTCCTAGTTGTATGAAACACTCATCTTTGGATAGGAGACATGCTCTCTGGAGATGCATCTCTCTCTTTTTATTGAAGATGGAGAGGATGCATGACCTTTCAAACAGTCAAAGTCACTTGGGAAAAAATCTGTGTCTAAACAAATGCATAACTTACTATACTAGTTTTGCTGTGGTTACCTATGCAAACAGAATTGTAGTCCAGCTAAAGTGTTTGTTTCATCGGGACCAAAAACAATGATGAGGAATGTGAACATATTTTACATATGAAAGGCACACGGTTAAACCTGTCCCTTTGTAGAGGAAAATATCAAGGCTATTCTTTATTTCTTCTGCAGGAGCAAGCTCTTGTACCCATGAATGTTGTCACCCATGAATGTGCAGGTCCTTGTCTTAAGCAGGAACAGTGAGACCCAGCCAGCATATAGATAGTCAGTAAAATTAGCATAAACCATATTTTATCAATGTCAAAAACTTGCCCATGAAAATAAAGCAGCGTATACACCCTTGTAGCTGCAGGAAGAATTGCAGCTTGACGGTTGAAATCAACGTGCAATTGGTCACGTACAGAACACGTTTTGCTGGATTTACAAAGCTCCACACATTCCCAGACTTCACTGAAGAGTATTATCCTTTGATCACTTTTCAGATGGATCTCATATTTAGTAAGGGTGTGAGAGAGTATCCTGAATGCACTTATATAACCTGCTGGATTTTTGTAATTTACTTGTAATGTTCCTTTTGCCAAGGAAGATTAACCTCTAGCGAGCAAGCAATGGTCAACTGATTTTGAGAGCAAATCCTGTTGGCACTTAAGATAGAAATGATTAGACCCCTTGTTATCAAAAGTCCCAAGGTCAAGTCATCAAATATGAGTGATTACATTTTCTAATGGTTTTTCTACGCTCATTAAAGTGCATTCAAATATTCAGAATTACCTCTGATCATGACATTCAAAACCTACTCTGATGGCTCCTGACAAGTAGAAATGTATTCTTTAATCGTTAACCACATAAACAATAGATAACCGCTTGTAATTGGATTCAAATTGATTTCAGGTGGCTTCAGAGAAAAGCAATTTCTACAACAGATTAACCTTTTAATTAATGTTTATTAAGGATATTACCAGGTGCAGGAATTCTGCTAAAGCAGAAAATTACACTTCATTGACATTCATTTATGATAAAATAGCTGATCCACTCCCAGGTCATTATTCATGTATTTATCACCATTTTTTGTTCTTGATGAAAATGCCATAAACTCTAATTAACTATTGTAACATTGTATTTTTTAAATACATAGTTCTTTAGTGAACAGGGGAAGAGACATAAAAAAATCAAGATGTCCAGATATCCTTTTGCATCAGCTTTTCAGAGAAGGAGCCCTTTTTAGGAAGATCACTATCAGCAGGACATTGTGCTACAGCATCAGCTGTCTTTAAAAGTTGGTGAGATACTTACCGCATGAGCTTCATGCTAGTGAGGCTGCACGTTGTATACTGTGTTCAGTATACAACTCCCTACAAGAAGGACGTTGAGGTGCTGGAGGGTGTCCAAAGAAGGGCAAGGAAGCTGGTGAAGGGGCTGGAGCACAGACTTTATGAGGAGCAGCTGAGGGAGCTGGGGCTATTTAGTCCAAAGAGGAGGCTTAGGGGAGTCTTTATTGCTCTCTACAGCTACCTGAAAGGAGGTTGTAGTGAGACAGGGACTGGTCTCTTCTTCAAAGTAACTACCGATACGACAAGAGGAAATGGCCTCAAGTTGTGCGAGGGCTGACACTGCCAGGTTCCGGTTGGATATTAGGAAAAAATTCTGCATGAAAAGAGTGGTAAAGCATTGGAACAGGCTGCCCAAGGAAATGGTGGAGTCACCATCCCTGACAGTGTTCAAGAAATGTGGAGATGAGGCAGTTAGAGACATGGTTTAGCAGGCATGGTGGTGATGGGTTTACAGTTGGACTTGCAGATCTTAAAGGTCTTTTCCAACCATAATAGTTCCATGATTTCATTCATTAAGGAGGGTGCATAGAGAATGCTGTAAAAGTTCATGTGCTACATCAGGAAGTAAATGATTCCATCCACAGAGGCCAGATACACTGATCTCTTGAGAGGAAAAGAACCCAGGCTAAAAAGTTTATTTCAAAGTGTTTGAGGTATACTAAAAAACACCTCTGTTTTTAAATGTCTAAATCCAGATCATAAGGAGAATCGTCTCCCAGGCATCCTGTAAAACTACCAAGTCCGACTGAGATTTGAGATGATTTTCCTGAGGCTGACGGTGATGCCACATGAGGATACATCTATAACACTAAACTAAGAAAGGTTCAACTATTGTCGGGCTTCATCTCTAATGTTAGATAAAATGGGGCAGTTATTGCCAATACTCTTCAGCTGTTTTCTCTCTCCCAGGTTCTGCTTTGGACAAGTTAAACCTGCTCTGCCCAAGCCGCATTTGCTCTTGAGGGGACTGACCCCAAGCAGCATGGACATAGACCAGCACACACTGCTTGGTTTGGGTCCAGAGATCGGTCTCTGATCCTCTCTTATGCAGTAATGTAGATACAGACTATTTCTAATTTGCTTCTGCCCAAGAAAAACTTTCTATGGCCTGAAGCCCTTCTCCTAATCAACAGATGAAAGAGCCTCATGTTCTCAAAGGCTTTACATTATTTTGTTTTGTTGCACTCATGGAGAGAGTTGCTCCCAAGCATTGTCCATGCTTTTCTTCTCTACTCACTTCTCCGTATGCCTCAGTTTAGCATACTATACTCAACATATTTTTTCAGTCACTGAGGAAAAAAAAGGCTTGCAAAATTCTTATTGTTTCAGAGTGTGTTTCTCATTCTGCAAACTTAAGTCTTTTCAGTAACAATGAAATGAAAGAATAGATATACAAGTGCTTCAGTTCACTAGAGCTGGTAATTTTCTGTGGAAAACTTTGTTCAACTACGATTAGTTTCACTTCCTTCCAGTGCCCTCTTTTACTCTCTCCGTTCCAGATGAAGGATAGCTAAATACTGCTTCAACAGATAAAACTTTTTATTCAACAACATAAAATACAGTTAATACTTGGCTGGGGAGAATTCATGGGCAGAGACAAGAATAATCTTCACTGAAGATGCATTACTGGATGAATATCTAACATATAGGTAGGATGATCATAAATCTGTGTCCCCAGAACCTTGGTAGATCTCCTGAAAGTGTCTTTGGGCAGATCGAGCTGAGGAAATCCTATTTAAAGAACTGTCTGAAATAAAATTTTATGTATATTTCTGCACTTCAGTATTTGCATTTATCCATTTATTAGCAAGACTTACATACAGATGTAAACTATAAGATTCTTTCTAACACCTCTCTATTTTAATATTTAAACATGAAGGTTTCTTCATGCTTTGAAATTCTATTCTCTTCCTAAAATCTTACTTCCAATAGAGTCAAAGTTTATTTTTTTTCCTACCATTTCAATGTTTAGATTTTTTTGATTCCATAAAGTTTAACATTTTTTTTAAGTATCCCAGAATGAAAGAGTTGATTTTTTGTCTGTTGAAACACTAAGGAATGCCATTTTCTTAAAAACTTATCTGAACTTTATAAAGGGAATAGTAAACTGCTCTGTAAAAATCTCAAAGAGCACTTAAACAACTCAAAAGAAAAAAATATCTGTGAAGCTGCTTTACTAGACTCTGCTTAACAATATGCCACTTCCTGATTAATATCTTTCGAATGCGTGAATAAATTTTAATTTAAATGATTACACATATGCACCATCCTATCAAAAGCAAAATGAGACACTTAGAAAATCAAAGCTTTTGCCTTTTTGCATTTTTTTTTTTTTTTTTGTACTTCATAACAACATCTTCCCCTTTGGATGTCATGGGCTTATTCCAAGATTTTCTCTGCAGGCAGGGCTGACAAAAGAGAGAGAAAGGACAATACAGGCACAGAAGCATTCAGACTTGCAGACAGTCAAAGGTTTGTTATATTCTCTTGAGATAAAAGGTAGGTTGGTGTTGTTAAGGCACTGTCCAGGGACCAAAAGGTCAAGGTTTAAGTTTCTTTTCTGCAAAAAGCTTGCTCTGAATCACTGGACACATGATCTCTGGAGCTGTTTGTGAGATATTGCCTATGGGAGAACTGAAATAATACATCGAGGCTTCAGGGATCTCAGAGCTAGCTGGCATACCTTTGCACAGCCCTGTATTTTGCATAAGGCATGGAGTTTGTAATGTTTCCTTGGCTCAGTTTACTATCGTTCATCTCTTCTGTTTCAAAGAATAAGAAGCTGTTCAGAGTCAAGGGTCTCACAGGGTTGCATGTAAATAATGGGGCTTGGTGCAATATTAGAGGTAATGCTCATGAACTCTACAGCCATGAGTTAACTTGTCTAACTTTTCATTTATTTAGGAAAAAAACATAAATTCCTACCTTGTCAAGCCCAGTTTCTGGGTATCTACTTTCTGTTAACTTAACCAAACAAACCTCCCTCAGACAAATGACGTTTTCCCACTTTGAACCTACTCCTGCTCTAACATCAAGCTATTGGCAAGGCCACCCTTTGGCTTTCTTTTACTTTATGTCACTGTCCCCTTCACAAGTATTTCTGCTTCCCCATGGTACCATGTGGGCCTGTATCGGAATTGGCCACTACACAGAAAAAAGGAAGATTGTTTTATATATAAATACACACACATATATTATTTATATATATGTTTACAAATATATATATAAATTTTATGTATATGTCTCTTTGGGAGGAGGCAGGAATAGGAGATGTTTTAGTTAGTGGTACTACCCATTATGCTTTTCAAGCATATGAGCTCTAGTTTACAAATAACAATGTTGAATATATGGAAGACAAATCAGAAGCTTTATTCAGAAATCTTTAGCTTGATTCGGAAATATTTCTATATTTCTTCTGCAACAGAAAAAATAACTGGTTGGCCATTCTAATGGCCAGGACACAGGAAATTTATGGGTAGATCACAACAAAAAGCAGGAGACACTACTATGAAAACATTACAATGCAGCAGGTAGCATTCACCTGGTCCTTGGTTTGGCTGTGTTGAAGGTATTTTGGCTGAAAGTGTTGTTGACATAGAGCATCAGCTTGGGAAAAATAGCTTTAACTTATTTAAATGCCATTAATTTTTTTGTGATTGCTACAGCAAATGCACCCGTTGTTTGTGTATTACATCTTGTGGTCTGTCAAGCACTCTGCTTTAAACATGGTATCATTACAAGGGAACCACAAAAATGTTTTAGATTCTTTGGGAAACTGAAGGGAAAAAGAAATCTCAAGAGATCCAAGGAACAAAAAAAAAAGAAAAGGGAAAGAATAGAGGGAGAGAATAGAAGGTTTGTTATCCTTCTTGTTCTTGGAAACAGAACCAACAGGGATAAGACAACAAGGGCACATATTTATAAAGCACAATAAAAGGCCTCTGTGCAGTTATGTCTGCATGGAGCAGATGAGCAGTAGTTCTGGGAAGAATTACACAAGATGGCTTGTGTACGTGTCCCTGCAAACACAGAAACACATGTATGCACACATACATACAGAACATACCCACACGATGCCGTTTTTCTGTTATGTTTACAAAACCCCTCTGTCTCAGTCAGGAAACTCCACAAGCTCTTCACATGCAACACATGCAAAGTCCAGTTTCCTGTACTGCCAAGTGACCCAAGTCACAGGCAGCCTAAGAACAGAACTATGAGTAACTTTTCTCAGAAACAAGGCTATTAAGCCTGGCTTTGGTTCAACAAATCCATGAGCAATTATGCGCAAACATTTGACTGGATGTCATGGATCTGACAGACTGGAGGAAAGGCTGCTAACGTGCACAGCTATTCAACAGTAGAGCAAATAAGGGAATCTGCTGGCAAAATGCTTTCAGATGGATTTTTTTAGGTGTGTCCATAGCAGCTTGTCATGTGTCCCATCTGCAATTCACACAGCTTCCAAAACCTTAGTTTAAGTCTTGTGTCCAAGGACTAACATATACATCTTCTTCAAGAGTCAAACAAATCCAACTCTCTGGACACTTCAACGCTCTTGCACTCTTCTCCCTTCTCACAGCTCTACCTTCATCTCTTAAATTATTCCACTGTACGAACAACCTAGGGTAAACATTACTAAAATTTCAACCTTATTCCTTTTCTCTGTATCCTGAATGTTGTGTCAGTCTATGTCATTCCAAATGTGCCTGCTACACATCCATTTTCATCCTCCTCTCTTGAACAGGCTTTTTACTTTCAACAAGTTTAACCATATCTTTGCCAGACCTTGCCAGACCTTAACAGTACTCTCAATTTTCCTGAGAATTTTTATAAAATTAACTTTTTTTTTCCTCCTTTCCCTGCATTTTCAGAAATATGATCAGTGATATGTGATCAGATTATGCTAAAGATTTTGCTTTCTCCCTATATCTGGATCACAGCTTATAAGTTTTTACTCTATTTTCTTTTCTTTAGATTTCTTTAGTAGGCGACATTGTCTGTGCTGTTGGAGTTCCATCTCCTCTCTTCTGCTAACTTCCCTGCCATGAACAAAAGTCAAATCCCTGTCCACACCAAATTCCCTCCAGATACATAATATTCCATCCAGGCTGAGGAAGGAAATGGAAATGACATTTGCTGCTTCTTGGTTATTTTCTGTCAGCACTTCAGAGACCACTTACATCTGCTCTATATAACGAGGCTGCTAAGAATCTCACTGAGAGGAATGAAATGGGGTTTTCCCTACATAGAAACATTTTCTAGCATGATTCCCCCTTCCTCCAGGAGTTAATTAATTTGTACACTCATTAGCTCAGCTTAGAGTCAGTTGTTTACACTGCTAGTTGGCTACCACCTCTGAACTGTGTGAGGACGCAGTACATCATTGCAGGTGCTGTAAATGCTTCTGTGTTGTAGTCCTTTTACAGACCAAAAATGTGTCTTTGATACAAAAATCTGAAGGTGTTTTTAAAGGGCCTTCATTACCTGGGCTAATTTTAAATGGTCAGTGTGAGATTCTCTGAAACGAGTATGAATTTTTAAAGCAAGGTCATACTGCAGCTGGAGATTTTATCTAAATGAAAACTTCTTGAGGCAAGAGTGCCCTTTGGTCTTAGCTGGTTAGCTTTCTGCAGGAACTGCACATTTTCATTGGAGTGTCACAACTGCCCTCCTTAAACATAGCCTAGAGAGTTAAAATACCTTAAAGACATTTGTGAGAAAAACAGTAAGCTATGAAATAGAATTTACCTGGTCAAATGTAGACATCTAAAACAAAGCAGGCTCCTTTTGCAGTCAGCGGAGGACAATACACACTTACAGGGTATAAAACATCCAATATTCATTAGGATGAGACAATCTCTGTTTACAAGGGCCTATTTCTCTCAGTTGGCCATAAGGGGAGTGACAAGATGACTAACTCAAACACAGAATATATTCTGTAGGCTTCCAGTAAATCTAGGCAGAATTAAGCCCTCCCCGATGACAGGTTTGTCCCTGATCATCTGCACTGACATATTGGTCAGAGTGCTCAGGGTTGTTTTTTTTTTTTTTTCTCTACTGTATGCACAGTATGATTGACAGACTTGTGGTAAGAAAGTTGGCTGGGGAAGGATCACAGCCCAAGGCTGCCATGGGGAAACATGCCAGCCTAGAGGGTTTCCTCTGATCATAGAGATCCAAAATGTCTCTACTGGTCTGTGACCCTGCACAGTGAACCCATACCTTTCTCGGTCTCTGAAGGTTCCTCTTTTCCCTCACATCTATGTCTTCCAGCTCTCTCCATTTCCCCTCCTGGGTCCCTTCTTTTCCCTTTGATAAAAGTAGTTCATCATGGAAACTCTGAGAAGGTGAGGTCTGTAAGACATAAGAAGGAGGAGGGAGAGAAGATGTTGAGGAGGCACTATCACAGGATAGTGCTAGCAGTGGAGTATGATGCTGCTGTGGCAAACGGGTCACAGAGTCATCCACATCTTTTGTTATTGTACTAGGCCATGAGGCCACTGAGCCCTGGCTACGCCACAGGAGCTCACTCTGGATGGTTCTGCTCCCTGTCATCACCCAAGCAGACACACACGGGGTCTGTGGGCAGGAGGGGAATTACAGCAGAGCGCTGTATAAGCATGTCGGTCTACATCTTCCCTGCATGGGCACTGGGATAGGAGCCAGGAGAGAGAATATCCCCTCCGTGGATGGCCATTATCATGAATTGTGGTTGATGCCTTATTTTGGCTTTCCATCCATAGACAAAAAAAAAAAAGATCAAATTCCCTGTGCTGCAGACTGCCTGAGGCATCTTCTGTTTTCCAGTATTACCTTCTCGGAAGGATGCTTGAAGATAAAAAAATAGATATGGTATCAACAGTCAGACCAGTTCCATCCAAGAAGTGCAGGTGAAACACTCAGGTCCCTGGGTCCCTTACACGTGCTTACTGCAAACTGCAGCCAACACAAATCCCACACACAGCTTGGGCCTTGCTTTTTACACACAGGCTGAAATAACAATTTTAATCACTTGCCTGAGGCCTGACTTTGAGGAGTGCGTAAAGGAAAAATGAAGCAACTATACCATAATAAAACACAGTATTTCCATATTACATACCCATGAGCTACAGAGCTGCAATATGTCCCATTTGACCTCTTGTGGCTGTGGGTGGCTAAACCCAGGCAATGAAGGGTTTAAGTGAGCATGCAGTGTTGGTTCTGCCAAGTGAGATGGGACGCAAGGAGCGGCTTATGAAATCCATGAAAAGACTTTATAAAATGTCCCAGCAAAAAGTGCTGGGAGTTCAGGCCTGGACATAGATGTTAATGATGTTGACTGTTGCCTATGTCCATTCCAAACTGGCCTTCACTAATTAGGGCTGAGTAACCTATGGAAAAGGCTATTTGCAGACAGTAGCCAAGAATGACCAGGCTCAGAAAGCAGCTGCAAGTAATTTTGCAATATGATTTTATCTGGGCAGGGTGAGTTCATCTTTGGAAACCATCCCAATCTTTCAGTCAGCTGAATCCCTCCTTCTTTTGACCAGATCTCTATCATGTAAGAAATTCCTTCAGCCTAGGAGGTATGAAATCCCTGGCAGGCCTCTTGCCTGGGTCAAGAGACAGGAGTGTGTGAGGGGTAAAAGACAGAAAGGTTTCATCCAAGTCTAAACTATCCACAGAGTTGAAAAAACAAAGCTGATATTCTCTAGCATGGCCAGGAACTCAGAATTAGGCTACAGATGTTGACCCATGAAGTTCAGTGGGCCCTCATGAGCCATCAGTGCAAAATCAAAGCACGGGATATGGGCACAGCACTTGAGAACGCTAACCAAGGGAAAGCAAATCAAACATACCAATTCCTTTTAGAAATGGCAGCTTTTGACTTGATTACTTCTTTAGTATAAACAAGTCATTTGGTGGATTTTTCTTTCATATTCCCTTCCTCCAAACAAGATTAGTGGATCTGGTAGCATTTGGGCAGGCAGGAATGATTAACCAGGTGACTTCAGCTGCAAGGTCTAGCATCTGGCAGTAGCAAAGAGATGTGGAAGAAAGAGTCCAGTGTTTTCAATCTAAAATATCAGCTCTGTTCTTCACGGCCCTAGCAGCTAAAAAAAGTTAAGTTTGTCCCTCTCTCAGAAGGATCTGAAAACACGACCTCAGTTCTAGCTGTAGGTATCCCTCAGA
This sequence comes from Crypturellus soui, assembly GCA_032275445.1. Taxonomy (NCBI): domain Eukaryota; kingdom Metazoa; phylum Chordata; class Aves; order Tinamiformes; family Tinamidae; genus Crypturellus; species Crypturellus soui. The sequence continues at coordinate 79,633 of JAUBNY010000361.1, read as the reverse complement.
AAAACTCCGACAAGGAGAGACTGTCATTCATTTTCCAGCTCCGCTGACTTCCTTTCTCCATTGACTTCCCTAACAACCTAGGTTTTCGAACACAATATTCATGCCATGATTGCAGCAAAGGGCTACAAGATGGATGCTAAACTGAGCAGCTGCAAATATACACACTCTTTTCACTGAGTATCTCTGGAGTGAGAACGGACTAAAATGTTGACTTCTTCTCAAAGGCAAGTGACACAATCTTAAACTAGTCCAGCTCCATATCTCAGACTCTCATAAATCATAAATGCCCTAGATTCTTCGGTTTCTGTAACTCTGATGCTTAGGATTAGACAACCAGACCATTAACCATTCTTCTAACTTAACTTGGTAACAAAGTATCTAAGAACAGAGTGGAATGATAGGGTTTTTGTCTCTAAGTGATGGAATTTTAGGCATTAGTTTCAAGATGAATATAGATATGTCAACTTCACAGATTTCATACACAGAAACATTATGGTAAAACAATGTTTAAATGTGATTTCAAATTGCAATTGAAGTCAAACTTTACTTTCACATATGTGTTTTAGGACTAACTGAATATCATCATTTACAGTAATCAAGAGAATTAGCCTTCAGACTAGAGAAAATGCTATCTAACATTCATTCTCATGCTATAAATCTTAGAAACCAAGAAGCAGAAAGAATTTCATGTGACACAGTTGACCAATGAGCATGAAAGTTTAACTGCTAAATTTGTTCAGATTCATCAGGTTATAATAATTTTCCACCTGTCTCTTAGACAATCCAAAAGATATCTGCTTTTTGCCTACTCCTTTCTTTTTTTTTTTTAATTCTTCATGACTTTTTGTACCTTCTCTTAAGTCCTGCTGCGTCCATTTGGACATTCATACCTCTATTATCTCTTACTGCGTGTTTTCCACTTGACTACCCTGTAATTGGGAAGAAAAAAGAAGTTTTTCCAAAGGGCAAATATAACATTTTAAAAAAAGACAGTGCAGGTTGACTTCTAATTCTGACATAATGTAAGTCCTCAGACCAGCCATTTAATTCCTGAAAGTGGGAACAAGAAAGCTCCTGGTTCCCCACAGATTCTTTATTTCAGAGAGCACTTAGAATTGTTAAATCAGATGTATTTCTAAAATATATTCTAATCTGCATGGTATGTGTTACAAAAGACAAAGATATGTACTTCAGGAAATGCACGGTGTATTTTATACAGAAAAGTAAACAATTTCCTTTTTTTTTACATAAAGACCCTACTTTACTATTTTCTTTTTCCCTCCTTCAAAAATGCATGTTTTTATTCTTTTGTTTAATTGGGTTTTGTATGTCATATCCATGTTCAGTAGAAATAAAGAATATAAATACATTTATGTTTTGCAAAAATAATGACTGGGATATGGACTTGGGAATTTTGGCCAAATATTTCACTGAACACAAGTTTTTAGCATAATGTGGTGTATAAGGAGCCTATAAGTTATCTTAGGCAGTATAAATTGGGGAAGATTATGCAGAAGTAAGAAAGTAATACTAAGGATTTTTATAGTGCTAGAAAGAATTATTCCGAATTTTACACATTTCTGGTTCAAAATAGACTGTGAAACGAGACAAAGCAGGAAAAAAGAGTTAATTTTCTGGTAGCAATGAGAGTGAGAGAATCATCTCACCTAACTTTAGCCACCTAAAAACAAGGTACCTAGTCTGTAATAGTAACAGTCCATACATACCTCCAGAGAATGATTCATTTCATCCTAAGGTAAATGTCTAAAACTGGTCAGATGAGTAATTTTCTGAATGAATCATATTTCCTCATTTATTGCAGGAGGACTGTAGAAAACTACCTTAGACTTCATTCCTCTTACGTTAATGTAACAGACGATGTATCTCATCTCAAGTAACTGTTCCCTCCCACTGCAATGAATTTAATTTAAACAAAAGGAGTTGGAGGATTATTTGATTGTAAATATCTCCTTAAGCAGAAATGAGGATTTGGAACAAAAGTAATGAAGAACATGGTTTTCCATCATGTGAAAACCCAGACCAAGAGATATGCTGTAGCTCTTTCCTGTGTGGTGCAGGAAACATTAGTGAAATCACGTCTCAGATTATGGAGGCCAGACTAGATGACTTAAAATAATCTCTCTTGCTTTTAGCTCTGTATCATATCTAAGAACAGTGGTTTGATGATCATCCTTAGAGCTGGAAAAATACCTAGCGAACAGCTTGTCAGAGCAAAATCCATAATTCGATTTGCATTTTTAGGTTTATCCCCCAACACAAAGATGAGTATTTGCAGCTTTGTGCAGATTGTTTTAAAGCTACCTTTATCAAACAATTTTATGCCCTAGAGAAATGCCCATCTGTGATCAATGAGGAAAGCAGGATCACGTGGTGTTATAGATTTTTCAAGATTAGTTTTTCTGGTCTGAAAGCCAACACTGGTTGGTACCTTTAAGGACAATCAGCCACTACCGAAGCCTTACAAGTTAATTATATAAGGACAGGTAATCATTATTCACAAATAATTACTGGGTTGTAAATCCACAGATGTCATGTTTCTCAACGAAAGTATATTTTTAGCTGTGGAGCACATTGGCCTTTCCTTTCTGTTTGATCTAAAATTAACATTAATCAACTTATGACTCTGTGCATGCAGTATCCCCCCAACCAGGTAATTGCAGTAAATTTCCTGAATAAAGACAAGAAAAAGTTTGGTTTGGTATTCCTAGCTTCCAGCCTTCAGTGGTTAGTCATTCATTTATTTTGGTATCGCCTCTGGTACTCATTAGCCATATTGAAATTCAAGGATGTATGTACCTGAAAATGTGTCATTTTCCCTAGCACATCAATCAGTTAATAGAAGCTATTACCTCTCCCTACACACCTGGCCTCTCATAAAAAGGCTAAAACATAGGCTGCATGCAAAATGCTCTGAGAGAGAGGAAAATCAATCCACAACTCTTCCACGAGCTGACATCTTTTACAGCAGCAGTCTTTCCTAAGTGATGGAGAGAAAAAGTATATTTAGCTATTACATTATGGGCAAATTATTTTGCAAAATGCAATAATATTTCAAATTATTACTAAGAAACTCTGAAAATAGTTACAGACACAAACGTACACAGCTTGTTGCCTCCTCCAAGTTTAGACAAATAGCTCAAATTTTAGTGCTAAGTGTTTAGTATTTGTTTTAGTTGAAAGATGCCATGTTATGTGTCTGTAGAAATATACATGGAGCAACAGAGTACGTATGTTAAGTATGAGATAAATTATTAAGGTTTGTTTCAGCAAAATAAATGACCCTGCCACACACTCATAATGGGCCATAAATGCACAGAAAATTGTTTCCCCTCCCAGCCACCCACTTCAAGTGTGTATGATGCTACTTGCCCATTGCTCATGATACTCACTGCAATTCTTTCGTTGTAAGAACCTTTATACCAGGGTCGCTCACATACCTCTCTCCTCACTGCCACAGTCCTCCACCAACTCATTCAGGCAGAGGCACTGAGCTTTGCAGGCCAACCCCAGCAAAGTGCAAATTCACCTCTAGGTTTCTCTTTTTCCACAGCTAGCACTGCAACAGCCTAGGATGAAAGCAATACCCTCAAATATAGCCCAGCAGTGCCTAGGGTTGAAGGGATATTTTTGCTTTTTATCCGTTAATGTAACTTTTGTTTTGATGAATGGACTGATGAATACTGTTCATAATGCTTTTTCATATTTCACATAAGTTACAAATAACTCAATAACAGGAAAATCCTTTTTGCCATTTTTCTTCTGTTCTTAAGACAGAACTACCTAATTTTTCACTTCTCATTTTTTTTTGTGGGAAGAACACCAATGGCATGAAATAAAGTCTCTGGAGAGAGGAAAAACTCACTTTCCATTCCTTTAGACCCACTTTTCCAGGCTGCTCTGTTGCTTTTGAATTCAGAGATCTGTAGGAACTATGGACACAGACTAAGCTCCACTGAGACCACATCTCCATCACAGAAGAGTCATTCAAGGGCATGTGCCATTGCATGTGCTCCTTCATGGTAGTATCTACACGGAGGCATATTTTATCACCAATGGTCCATAGCACAGCCATCACACTTGGCACATCCAGTCAGCACTTACTTTTCCCACCAAAACTCTGAGACTGTCTTTGATGGACTTTTTGTACGTCAGACCTTCTGCTACTTTCTCTTCCCACAGAAATTCAGGAAAAAGAGATGGGTGCCACAAGGTGTCTCTTTTTTTTATAGTAAGTCAACATACAAGAAGACAAAGTTCATAGTCTCACCCACACAGCGGGATGTGTGACTCAGGCACTGATAACTGATGAATCACACGAGAGTCACCTGGAGTGTTCCTTATATGAATACTTAAAAGGGAAACCTGTTGGTAATTGATAGGTGGTTCTTCACTTTCTGTGTTAATACTGAAAATCAGCTAATGACTCTACGTGGCGTAGAAGGAAGTGTGAGGCTGGCTGCACGGTTTTCAAGCTAGCTACCCAACTGAGATCACAGTTGTCAGACATCCAGGAGTTGTCACTCTATTACTTCCACAAAGAACACAATTTTTTAACATGATCTTTCATCTCAGACTTATTAATCTCCATACTATTTGAAAAATCAGGCAGTTGAGGACAATGTAGACAGACTTGATGAGAAACATCATCCAATAAAATTTTATTTCTTTTAGCTTATGGTAAGGACATATTCCACAACATGCAATAAGCTAAAAAGAACATATTTTTATGAGTGTACAGCAAGTATTGGACAGAATGCAGCTAGGAAAAATGAGTGAAAATGCAGTCAATTACTACAAATTTCTAAAATCTAAGATTTCCTCTACATTAACTCCTGAAGCAGATTGATCTTTCTTCAGTATGCAAAATCATGACAGGTATCTGACTGCCTAGTCTCTTTCTTATAAGCGGTAGCCATTTGTTTCATAATGATCCTTTTTATTACTGGGTCCATTAAAAATTCTAACAAAAATTTTAGATAATTCATTATATTTATATACATGTTGGCATGGGCCTACCATCAAACTGTTCTTGCACACCTACAAAGCAGGTAACTCACTTTGCTACTCTCTTCCTTCAGCAGGAGCTCCTAGGCTCCATAATCTCAGATGTTTAACTGTGTATTTTCCTTGCCACTTACACAATCTTTTTCCAAATAGTTTACTAGGCACTTCTCACACTACCTTGAAGAGAACATCTATTTGTTATTTTTTAAAAGTGTCTGGGATCTCTTCTCACAAGCACAGAATCTTTCTCCTCATCTTCTTTCCTGAATCACCCTCCAGTTCATTTCCACCTAAATAACTCATTGCTGATGATCCCTTACCTTGCCTGCACCTCATTACAATGTATGTCATTCATTTCAGATTTAAATTTAGCCCTTCTGCCCACAGACATAGTATTATCGGACGGCAAATTACTGAAATCAGAAATGTTGAGTTCCAAGTCTGAGGTTATGGAAAATTTAGTATATCTTAAGAATAATCCCATATAATCAAAATCTTTCTCTGCTATTTTTGTCGTTTTCCTCATTTGAAGTATCAGTTACACATTTTACAAGTCAGTGTAAAAAAAAATTAAGATTTTGGCAGTTTCAAAAAACAAGGTGGGCCACAAGTTGTCTCACTAAGTAAATCATACTGGATGGTTCCCAGTAATGAGATACAGAGTTTGTTTATAGGTCACTCACCTCAAGTACACTCTGATTCCCAGTTCCTGAAATGCATTACAATGTAGTGGTGCTCTGTGTACATCCAATGGTAAACAAGGTGGTGGACTCTAGAATTAACTCTAGATATTTCTCACAGGCTTTATCAGTGTGGCAAAGGCCTGAATGATCATGTAAACTAAAACTCAGCAGGGATAGAAAGATCTGTATAGACTAAAAGCTTTTAGTAGCTCTGTAGATTAAAATGTGACTGCATGGAGTGCTCAGGACGTTGTAGCAGATGGTTCATGCTCCTTTCTCTTGCAACTGAGTGCTGGCAGAGAAACTATTCTCACCTTAGTCCCTTTTTCCCACTCTTTCCCTCTTAACATCTCTCCTTGTTGGTAAATACACCTCTGGTCATAAGACTTTTGTGGTAGAGCTAGCTCGCAGTATATGCTTTAAATGAGCCTACAGACCTTGCCTTAACAAGTGTGGTAACTCAGGCTGGCTGTTTTCTTCTTGCATAAAAGTATTTAAACAGACAAAACTGCACATGCCAGAAAAGAAAACTTTGTGAAAGCAAGTACCATTTAATTAAATCTGTAAAGGGGCCTGAAGGAGAAAAATAATATATTATTAGCAACCTCAATCCAGAGCTGGCCATAGGTCCATGTGACAAGACAGCTGAATTTTTGGTGTGAAAAGGAAACTGGCCAGTGGCCCTTATCCAACTGTCTACAGGGTTTCAAAACACACCCTTTCTCATGCTCCCATCCTTGTGACGCACCTAGTATTAAAAAGCTTCCAGTAATATTATGCCTTCAGCCTATACAAAACGAAAGAAAATTCAAGTCTGAACTTGCCTTCTCTTGTTTTGGGAGGTGGTAAATTCACCCTGCTGTGCTGATGGGAATTCTGCTCTACAGCCGAAAGGAGAAAGTCTACCACTTCTGAGCAACTTGCATTTTTTTCCCTTTGGTTGGCTAATTATTCTTTCCCCCCCCCGCCCCGATTGTTACCAGACACAAAATCTAACAGCTCCTTTCATGGTGTACTATGATGACAAGATTTTGTCCTAACCACAGACGTTCAAAAGCCTCTAAGAACATCTTGGACCCTGAGGCAAAGTTAAAGACACAAGCTGGAGCCAGAATACTCTGTACCAACATCACTGGAAAGTTAGAGGATATTAACCAAGTTGCCTCAATGCCAAAAGAGAGAGTTCGTGAGAATCTATTCTACCTCTCCCAGGCTAGACTCTTTGAGTCAAACAAATATCACAGTCCAGACCTAGCGTTTTAAAAATAATAAAATTTGCAACCATGGTTGAAGAGAAAATTGCAACTACAGTGGTCATCAACAACTTGCCTCAAATGACAACTGCAACTTTTCAACTCCTCAGCTGCTTCATTTCCAAACTAATCTATCTCTGTCCTTCTCTTTGAGTTCTTTCAATAAAATTAAAGACTATTGCTAAGCAGAATGACATTTCCAGTTGTCATACTTGACAGTTAAACAGTTGACGCCTTTTCTCACTGACCATGTTGAATGGAAAAGGACTGAGAGGACACTGAAAAGAAGAGGCCTCTTAAAAAAAGGGTACACAGAAAGAATTGACTCAAAACATGATTCTATTTCCATGTGCATGTTATTGCAGGCTTGAAGTCTTATTGTGGGCTAGAAATGTAACTGGAAAGGGCAGAACAATCTTGTACAGGATATTTCCTATGTGCATGTGTAAATGCACATAGATATGCAATGTATAAATTAATATTTTTAAAATATTTGTGGATAATAATCAGGGTTTTTTTTTTTACATGCTGTATAATGAACATTCTCTTCAGAGTCTTGAAGAAGCAGAAGACCATGGAAGTTTAAATCCCCAGTTGGATCATGAGTTTGTCATGGTTGAGGTAAATTGAAAGGACAACTATTATGTAATATTTCCAGCACAGAAAGTTTGAAGTCCTTCACATGAGTTACCAAGCAGCAGTGCTGATTATAAGGATCAGGGTAAGGTAAACTAGTGTTTGCTACTGCAGGGAAACATAGTGTGTGTTAACTAATGCTTCCATAAGACAAAAGTGTGGGACTGGAGGAAGTTGTGTTCCCAACAGTCAATATAGTGATGTAGTTTATTATTCAGACACAACATGTTTGCTGTTGTCCCCGTGAAGACTGGGAGAAGATGAATCCTTGAATAAGCGGTGGAGGTGGGAACTGGAAATGAGACTGTGCTCATATAGGGAATGTGTGCCTAGGTTCTGCATGGGGACGGATGTCACACGGTCCTGTGCAGGGAACGGCAGAGCACGTCTACATGGTGAGATGGAGCAGGCTGCAGAGACATAGGTGAGTACCCAGGTTAGCACAGGACTGGGAGGAGGACAGCCCATTGGCTCTCTTTCCTGCTGCAGCCATGGACCTACAGCTACATTTCCTTGGAAGCGGAACCTGTCTCATCCTAC
>JAUBNY010000361.1:54319-66038 GCA_032275445.1 Crypturellus soui | reverse complement strand
TAAAATAAAATAAAATAAAATAAAATAAAATAAAATAAAATAAAATAAAATAAAATAAAATAAAATAAAATATAGCATTTTATCCTACTGTTCCTTAAAAATTCATAGATTCTGCTTGTTTGAGGCCTGGAATCTGCAGAATGGCTTCCTCTTTCCCAGTTTACATGTTCCAGTACGTAATTCAGATATTTGGGACATAGCTTAGCATCTTGATTCAGCTGGAGCACTTTCTGTAGATGCTGAAGATGCTCTTTCCAAAAGACCATTTGACATACCACATACCCCAAGTCTGCAAATGTGTATCCCCACATACTTTTATGAACACAGGAACAGCTGTTTTAGGCCAGGCAAAGAGACTATTTGGCTAATATCTTTTCTGTGAGAATAGCCAGCAGCGGACACAAAAAAAGAGTAAACAAACAGCTCAGAATAGAGAAACTCTTCCCACTTGAGTTAGTGTATGGACTTTCTGAGCCAGAAGTTGCATTTGGATCATCTCCTAACTGTTGAAATAATATTGCAGCAACATACAGTCCAAATAGGAAAATAGTCAGTTGATGCCTTTTCTCTCCCAGAAGATACACAAAGTCAAAAAAAATCCTGAATTCCACATGAAAAAGATGTGTTTTCTTAAGATTTTTTTCTCATAATTATTTCCTTCCAATGAAATGGATCGTCCCATTCAAGAATCATCCTCCTTTCAGGCACTAGACCAATTCATTCATGCAACATCTGTATCCTCTGATATTTCCTGATCACAAGGGTTATTTGAGGTTCTCTCCAATTTCATAGGGTATTCACAAGCCCAGTGTGCCTTTAGGGTTTTCCTTTCAGGCGTAGTTACCAAATATATTCATGGTCCAGTCTTCCCTAGGATTTCCTACTGGCCTTGCCTCTAAGCCAAAAATTTATTTCCCGGAAATATTAACCGGACTAACACTTTTTGTTCCATTGCAAATTCCTTTCTTGTGTGGATGCTTTGTTTCTTCTGGTTTTCCCAAACCTCCTTAGAGTTTCCCTTTCCTGACCAATAAAATGCTATCCATGCTTGTGATTTGGTCATATCCTCCCATGCATTTCCAGCTGCTTCTTGTGATGAAGGAAACATTCTAGTAAAGGAGGGTCAAGGTTTCCTACTCGTAGTCAAAGAAAAGAAACAAACTTTATAGGAGTGTTTTAGATAACAAAGCGGATGAATATACTTCTCTGTATGTGAGAGAAGACTGTAAGGAATGGAAGGAAAAGGATCAATCAGCAAAGAAAGTGTTTTTTTCAGCAGTGTTCAGGGAGAGAATAGGAATTGTCAAATATCAAGTGATCTAAACCAGTAAAAAAAAATATTAAAAAAAAAAGAGGGGAGTGGGAGAGAAAGAAAGGTTGAACTTCATTTAGGGGGTGGTAGAAGGCTACTGGCAATCTAGAAGTGGATATAGAACAACCTTAATCACTTCCTTTGACCTCAGGAAGCCCAATAATATACACTGTTAAAAGAATAGAGGTTTGGTACATTTATCATAAAATAAAAAGCAGAGACAGTGTAGGACTGCTTTCAACAAAAAGTGAGGCAAACTTCTGAAGAGAAAACAGTCTCTTCAATTTACCCAAAAAAGTGATATAGAAAGGTGAAGATGCTGGCTATGAATACGTTGAAAATATCACTTGGGAATAAAGCTGTTTTAAGACACAGGTAAAGGATATGTTTTTTGACATAACTGCCCAGGTGGTTATACATAATGTCCCAGCAAATTCCCTCAAGTTTTATGATGTGATATAAGATCAGAAGTGAAAAAAAAAAAAAGTGAAATAAAAAGGAAGTGTTAGTTGAGATTCACACCTAGAAATTTCATTTGCTTGTTTTCAGAGGCAGCAACTTCAGAATCTGCTGCAGAAACTAAATGCTCAAAGTGTATTCGCTCCAAAATGTATTTGCTCTTTCCTCAGAGAGGAAATCGTTCTGACTGCTCAGGTAACCCTAGCTCTCCAGGCACCAGTGTGAGATAGCAGATTCCTTCCTGTTCCTTTTGGCATGATACAGCCCATTCACTCATTCCTAAGCTTGGCTGTGCAAGCCCCAACCAACAGCTCAGCACAGTCTGAGTTCACACTGCACTGTGGCAATTTTGGTGCCTTCAGCTCATACCGTACTTATACTCAGCCTGGCAGTAGTGATGTGTGCGGTCTGATAAGAAAAATGCTGTCTAAAGAGCTTTACTGTAGATAGTTTATACTCAGCTCATTAATAGCAGTGACTCAACTACTTATGTAAATAAGAAACAATTACCTAGAGATCTAAGCAACACCAAACTTTAAAGCAATAAGTGTCTGCTCTTCTAGCAAGTACGAATATTCGGGGATCCACGGCTCATCTATACTCTTCATTCACTTGGAATTCAGTATACACTAAAGTTTTCCTTACAGTTCCATGTTTATGATACCCTAAATGTCCTCCTCCTATAGCCCTAGAAAGATAACCAGAAATTTTATATTGCAGCTGCTATAGAATTGCACTGGGTAGAAATGATCTAATTGAAATATATAGAGAGAAATATATATGCACCTTCATACTTATTCATGTAGACATTCATACATATATATATATATATAAGTATATATAATGTGATGTCTTTTGCAGAAAAGGTCCCTATCAATAACTTGAGTGTCATTAGATATCATTGCTTGCTTAAAAAAAAAAAAGAGAGCTACTGCAGATCTTACAGTTTCATCATAAATTCAAATATATTTCTAGCTCTGCACTCAATAATGAAGGCTGTATGGAATCCTAGGTTGCCTAATAGAAAAATCAGAGACAGGCATCACAATTTGCATTGCATTAGTTCCACCTCAAGAAAAAAAACAGGAGAAAGGTAATGAAATGGAACAGCTCCCATATTAAGCAGTTAGCTATTAAAGCTAGAAGAGGAGTAGAAAATGAGCTGAGATGAGGGAAATTTATTAAACCAAAACTACTCATTCAATGGCTTAATATCTGAGCAGATTGATGTTATTGAACTGGACTCCGATTTTTGATCATGGGGAATGAAGATGGCAAAACTTCTCAATACTTCTTTTTCATTCTTGCATTCACTTCAAAGAATGAAAATATGACTCGGTGTAGCCTTTTCCTGGAACTGCTCAGTTTCAACACTGCCAGCTCTGTGGGTTCAGACAAGCTACGGCATCTGCAGTCCAAAGGCAGTTGAGTGGTCCTCAGCTCAGTGCTACAAAACTTCGGACTCTTAATCATCAGTGGAAGACTAGGGTAATGTAACTTAATGTATGTAAGGTGAAAAAAGTATAACATACTGAGTCAGACCAAGGATAAAATGGCTCAATATCCTGCCACTTAACACAGCCAATGACAGACATTTAATGGAGAACATAAATGGAGCGATATTTCTACCATGCAATGAGTTATGTCTCAGGTGTTCTGCTGAGCTAAGAAAGCTTCTAAAAGTATTCAACAGCAGTAAATTTTAATGGAGAAGTACAATGTCTAGGCTTGGTTTCCTTTGCTACTCTGTAACAGTTAAGTTCTCAGCCTCCTCTACTTTTCTAGAGTTTCATTTCAGATAGCAAAGTGTTATGCTGGGTCACACTTTTAGTGCAGAAGGACCCTTAATGATCTGAATTGCATTGCTGCGAGAACAAGCATCACCCAAGGATGAATTTGTCTTCCAGTTGGGACGCTCAGTCCCTTTACTCTCAATCTGAGTGTCTGAAGCACGGCTATTGTAATAAAACCAGGATGTGTTCATCTCTGCTCGTTTGGGGCTTGCTGAATAATAGAGGCAGGCACACATTTGGTTACAAAACCAGCAGTCATAAAAGGAAGATGGGAAAAAGGAATTTTGTGAGTTCTGAATAGATCATACTCATTCACCTTTGTGAAGATCCCTATGAAGGATTTTGTGAAAAAAAAATCAGTTTGGTAAAGATAGACTTTTTCTTTTTGGACTTCATTCCATGAGCTGCCTCTTTAGACCTTACTAGCACCAGTAGCATGACTGAAGCCATGAAACCAAAAATGACTTACTGAACCAGATTCACGGCTGCTGGAAATTGGCATTGATCCCCTGAAATTAAATGGGGCTATGCCAGTTTATACCATCTGGGCATCCAACCCAGCATGCATAACGTCAAACAGGATGCTTTTAAACTCAGAAAATAATCCCATTTTGGACTTTCCTTCTAACACAGCCTTCATAAATTACCTAATCAAGGTACACTATAAACTAAAAGGAAAACCTGTTGAAGGAAAACTTTCTGAACCTGTCCTTCCAAATACTCTGATGATTTCATTCTTGTAAAAGTCATTCTCATTTCCTTCATCAGACCATTTGGAGCACTCTGAGGAAAATCTCAAGCTCAGGAATATCCCCCATCCTTGATCTCCATTGGGAAAACAGATAGCCAGTATAGGAGTTAAACAGAATAATACGAAATAAATTTCAGGAGTGTGAGATTTACTGAACTCAGTGTTTGTCTGAGTATCCTGTCACATGAGGCACGCAGATGAGTCTGGGACATGCTCCTTTGTGGGTAACATTAAGTTATCTCAAGGGAACAAGAGAGGATTTCAGAAGACTATAAAAGGAGATAAATTACAAGGGTACACAAATATACAGTATAATCACATTATTTCACAGTCTCCGGGGAGAGCATCTAGATTTAAATTGCTTACTAGCGGAATCTTACAGCACTTGTCAGTGTAAATTTTCTCCAGCTCCAGGGCTGAGAAGATATTTAAAAAGGTATCCTTCAAGGAAGATAAAACTGGAGTATGAGCTTTGAAGTACAAGAAAGATAGTTAGACTTATTCAAAGGGTATGTCCTCCACAGTGAACATTGACTGACTACATTTGGGGGAAGAAAAGGAAAAAAAAGTCTTGAGGATACAAGCCCTCAAAAATATTCTTCCTGGGCAAAATACAATTTTAGATAACCATAGAAACATTCTGAAAATTATTTGTCAGAGGGGAAACGAAGGTGATGACTGGAACTGGTTGACTAATCTGTCACAAACCTTGTCATTTTTCACATCAGGTAATTTATTTATGAGCAATATTTTCTCCTAGTATTTGACCTATTCTTTTTAGTATGTGGTAGCACAAAGCCTCAGCACAGCTCACAACAGAACATCTTAGGATCCTGTGACGAGTTTTTGCTAGTGATTCTTGGTACAAAAGGCACAGCATTGTTAAACATACTAGGCACTGGTCTGGAAAACTGTCCAGGCTATCCAAAAACGGAGCAGTTTGGCATTTGACCTTCCAAGTGAATGGAAAGATGTTTGACTTTTTTTTTTTTTTTTATGAATATTTGAAGCTGTGAAAATATGTGCAACTAGTTCAGCAGTGTGGTGAAATATTAGTATTAATATTATTCTATTTATGCTTAAAGGGCCTATTTCACTTGGTGTTGTTGCATAGTGAATGGCAAATAGATGACGACCTTGAGTGATAACTGAAGAGTGGTAACCTTGGGCATCTTTATACATACTTGACCTTGTCATACCCATGACATATGAATACAGCTATAGTAACTAGAACCACACAGGTAACTAGGAACATAACAAGGGCACGCTACTTCTATATATTTGACTTCTAAGTAGCTGTAGCATTTTTGTATCTCTGGAAATACAAATGAAACAGATTATACAATCTTATATAAAACAAAACGAGCAAGCAAAAAAAAATAAAAAATAAAAAAAAAACAGCCAAACAAAAATGACTTCTATGGAGTCAGAAGTGTCAAAGTTTACATCTTTCTGACTCTAGTGGTCATTTCAGCCTAATCTCAATGCTTAACACATCATTATCCTAAGCAGCATATTCATTTTCAATAGTCATGTATTTTTCTCCAGCTTTTTTTCCAAGTTCCACAGGGGAGTGGAAATAATGTGGATTTCCAATGGGGTAAAAGCAACACCCATCTAAAGACACAGCCACACAATCCAACACAATCAAATTACAGGGACTTACTGCAATGTCTCCTGTTAACAAAGCTGCAAGAATGGTGACAGCACCCAGACTTAGCATCTTTTCTGAGAGTCTATGCTTGAAACCAAATGGAGACATCTAGACACTGCTTTCCTTTCTGGAGTCCCCATGGCTCCAGAAAAAAATGCCTGTTTTCCCAGTTTCAAAATGCAGACAGCGCCGTATGAGCTTCTCTCTAAAATGCTCTGAAACAGAAAGCTCTACGTCAAGTCTAAGAATATATTGATAAATTACAGTAAATTATACACTACATCCAGGCTGGCTAAGGTTTAGTACAAGATCTGAGATGAAACCAAAATAACTGAAGGGGTGAGAGGGAAGAGTTTCACCCATGTATCATTTAAAAGCCATTTCCTCAGTGCTACCAAGAGATGAAGACATATCCTATGATGAACCCTGTGCATGCGAAGGTAGATGTTATATGATCACTCACGGAGACGTTTAAAAATAAATGAGTACTATTGCAAAATCAATGTGCCATTATTTACAGCAACAAGCTGCAGAACTATTTGTTTCAGCAAATGCCACCCGGGGGAACTTTGAGTAAAGAAATGAAAATTTTTATAGCTCTTTTATCTTTGCTTAATTGTGTCTTCATTTTACACTACACGCTTTATTCTCTGCCCTTTTGACAAAGCCAGCTGCCTTTGGAGCTCTGTTAAGAAGCAGGCTGGCTTCACGCTGTAACAGGCACCAGCTCCCAAAGCCTCGTCTATTGATGAGTCACATTGCTCGTATGTGCCTGTAAGCACATCGCAGAAGTTCCTATACTGTTTCCTTTCAAACAGCTAGGGGGAAAAAAAAAAGAAAAAAAAAAGGAAAAAAAAAAAGAAAGAAAAGGCATGTGTGAAGCAAAACCGACAAAAACAATGTTGGTAACTAAGTATCCTGCCCCACAATAGAGCACAATAATTAATGACACAGTGGAATGTCTGGTTCAGAGGGAGTTCAGGTTCATCCTGTTATCAGCCCGCCATCAAGGGAAGTGACATCAGGCACTCGGGGCTCTCGTTTGAAGGCAGCAAGACGTTTCAACACTTCCACCAAGGCAGGAAGTCTCTCTTCTAAAGGTTGGGTTGTGCTCACGTCAGTACCTCCCGCTGCCTCTTCCCCCAGCCAACCGTCCCAGCTCAGCCTGGCCTGGTGCACAGCACCCTCACGGCTACCAAACTCCTTGGGGAGGCTCGGTGCCTCCCCGCCTGACTTCCCCTGAAGGGCGTGTGCACAGTAATCCCAAGCTTGATCCTTGGGAGAAAGCAAGGGAGAAAATATTCTCATGGCTCTGGTCTGCAAAACCTTCTTCAAGCAGAAATGCCCCATGACTCCCTAAGACTAAGCAAAGAACGTGCATTCAGGTAAGACTGCATTACCACATCCTGAAACCTTAACTGCACAAAATAATGCTTGCAGTTATAGCACAGTGCTGTGCGTTGTCACATTCAACTTCAAAACTGAAGCTACACCTGATGACACACTCTGCTGCACATGTATGCACCCCAAGGACTTCTGCTTTCTCTATCACTTGGCACTATAAAAATATCATAAAAGCATTATAAAATGGTTACTAATGAGCATTATCCTTGATAACAGCAGAATGTGTAAAACACCTTAGAGCACCCTTGGCGCTTACCAAATTTGTATGTGCTTAATGATGTTTATCTTCTATTTTTTTTTTGAATGACACCCCAGCCGTTCTTGCAACCATTAGACCTTGTTATAATCTAAAATTACTTCATCCTCAACACATGCACAACTTTGCTGATATCCACAGTCTTCTCAGATGCTCAGGGAAGGCTCAGGAAAACATCTGAGGAAGCTAACCTTGTTCTGCTCTTTCAAATGTGTGTTGCTAAATAGTAATGATGTCTCAGAGCACTTGTCTTTGCTCATCTAAAACAGAGTTGAATTTAGTTGCTTAGGTTAGGACAACGTGAACTTTTAGTGACTAGTATCACCAGGCGCTGTAGTTGCTTTGGATAGCCTGATTCAGTTAACCCCCCTGCAATTTTTGATATGAAGCTCAAAGATTGATAAAAACCCCAAAATGAGAAGTTCGACTTTAAATCTTCTAGCATCCCAGCAAGTCACTGTAAGACCTAAGTTAGGGCATGAAAAATACCTTACAAAGCCTCACATACAGTCCAAAAAAGCCACCAGAACCAGTGAGGAAGAAAGTGTCCCTCGTGGTGGATACAGCAGAGAGTCCTGAAACAGTCATGCATTGGACTCTGCAAAATCCTCTCCAGGTAAAGGCATGAAACGGCTGCACATCCTGGGCCCTGATAACTCTGTGGCAGTGATGATGCAGTTTGCAGTGTGTCAGGAGGAGCGTGCAGAGGATGGTGACAGGGATATCCACCAAGGTAGCAGCAGGTGCATTGAGCACCTGTGAACCAGCCAAGCAAGAGGTCCTGGTGGGAGCAGCAAGCACATAACTACATCTGTGCTTTCCAGTTTGCAGTTTTTTGAGGTGAAAACATCCTACATAACATGCTGCACTGCCAGTGGCTGGGCCACCCTGTCCACAGAGTTATAGGATAATGTTGTCACAGCATTACAGCATTAAAACATGGCTTTCTTTTTCTTTTCTTTTTTTTTTTTCCACACAGGCCAAAAGCTGCGTTTTAAAATTCCTATTGTGTGAACATTAATATGAAAAGAATGTTGTCTCCTATTATGGAATTGTGTTATAAAACTGGAATGCCGTCCCCGCCCTGTCTGGCTCGCAATCATCCGGACTTTGCCAAAAGTTATCCTGTACTACCAGCGTGTGTGTGTTTCACAACGGGAACTGCCTCCTGGCTCACAGAGACAAAAGGCCACGGATGTGTTAAGCTGGCAGAGGAGGGTTTTTTTAAATCTGTCAGTAACAATCAGGCAACTCGTTTAATCACTCCCAATTCTGGTCTCTCCGGGCAGCCTCCCAGCTATCAAACTGCGGCTCCTTGTCTCCAGTTGCACCCATATTCTCTTACAGGGGACTGAAAAGAGCTCCAGCGAGTATGCCTATGTGTGCACTTACTGCTGCTTTCAGTTTTCAAGCAGTGACTGAAAAACATAACACCCAAATTTCAATATCTTGGAAAACTGTAGGGAGCCTCCAGTGCAGGCACCCTCAGAAGGACAGAATGCAAGAAAGGATGGACTATCAGAGTGCCTGTGTATGCAGACACTTCTGCATACACACTTGCTTCTAAAATGCCTCTTTGCAATTGCAAAAAGGGGTTTCAAAAGCCAAAACCTCCCTGCAGCAGTGCCCATGGATTTGGACAGTATTACTCTGGATACACACTGTACATACACTGTATATCAATGTGCAGTGTCCACTTGTTTTATGCATTATGGATCTATTTCTTCCAGCTCTGTCATGAAATATCGAGGATGTGGGTTTTTTGTTTGTTTGTTTGTTTTTATTTTGTTTTTTAATGCTCATGCATGTTGCTGCATTACAAGCTCATTTCTTGCTTGGGATTTTTCTTTCCCCACCATTTCCAAAACTCAAACTTATCAAATTTGTTCAGGAAATGCCTCTTGGGAGGGCTTTTTCCTCTGCTGCCCACAAGGCTGCATCACATGCCTCATCACCCTGCACAAGAGCTAGTAAAATTGCCGGGGTATTTTTGAGGGAACTTGTTCAATTACACAGAGCACATTCTAAGCCATACAGCCAAGTCCTCCTCCGCACAGGGATGATGTAAGCACATCCAGGAAACTTGGGATGCCAAAAATCTCAAGCTCTGGAGGAAATATTTGCAGGTCGACATGGCTGCAAATTGGCCAGAGTTTAGCAGTCTGGGGAGTGTTCCACTTGCAGCTCAAATCCAAGTGTGGAGGGGACCAACATAAACACTAAGTTAGTTACACTGGTCAAATCTCAAAACAGAGCCCTCCTGGGATGAGCTGAAACGTAACTTCTCAGACCAGGGCTAAAAAAGCAACATTTTTTGCCAAGGTGATGTGAGGGGAGAGTGCACAAGGAAAATTCATGAGGTAAAGAGGATGAGAATTGCCAGGATTTCTGCACAGGATTTCTGAAGCTGGATGAAGGCATGTGAATGGAGGAGAGCATGGCATGGAAATGAAAACATCACCCTATTCTGGCAGAGCTGGGCCATGTGCCAGTGGCAGCTATGAAAGCAATAGACGGTCAGGAAAGATGACACAGGGACCCATTTGATTAGTTGATAGATGCTTTTTAAAGACTCTTGTCTGCCTGTATCCAAAGTTATTTCCGATGCAGTTCCCAGAACGAAGGGATCTCTGGCAAAGATAAATAAGACTGAGCTGCTTTTCTCTGCAGGCTAAAGCAAAGCTCAGAAAATATAGCACAAACAGAGAAAAAACACAGAAGAGGAAATGCCAATCATTTTCCTGAGTAATAAAAGATACCAGGAGAAATCCAAGTTTCACAGAAGGACCTACATCCTATGGAATCCTTACATTTCCTAACTCTATGATTCTCTGAACTCCACAGCACTAATAGTTCATTTTTTTCTGCCAATTATGAAACTTCTTAATGCTTTTGTTGCTTTTATGGCATGTGTCAGCTGAGCGTGCAATCAAACCAAATAAGACTACAATAATAAAATAACCCACATTAACTAATTATCTTAATAACAACCCTGTTAAGAGTGAGACATCTGATAGGAGAGATAGAAGCAATAATAAAAGGGCACTGTCAACTACATGAACAGACTTGTGCTGCTTCCCAGTGTGATGCTCCAAGGATATTAACCCCTGAAGTCCTGGAAGACACTGGAGAGTGAGATTTTTTAGAGGTTTTTAAGGAAATCAGGCCACAGGGATCAAAATGAGGGGAAAGTTTTGGGATGGGAATGAGATGGAAAAGACACGTGCCTGGTAGATATTTCTTCTACGCTCTGTGAGCTGCTCTCTGCAACAGCACGTACTCAAGCCCAAGGGCTTTTGGGGACTAGCTGTACCAGGAAAATAAACACAAAATTTATGATCACTACACTGGGAACTCGCACTTCATACTTGTGAAGTGGGAAGGGTTATCCCAGTGAAACTTGCTCACCCTCTGCCAGGCTCTATTGACCTCCAAGGCACAAAATACTGCTGACTCCATAGCTTGCAACATCAACAACCTCCCAAAACTGGGGGAAAAGCACACTGATGTAACACCAACCACCATGTCCTTCAAGCCTGGCATGCGAGCTGAATCAAGACAGAGACAAGCTTTGTGTCTCCTTTCCTCATGGGAATCCTTCTGAGATCTTCTGGGGTTATCCTCAAGAGAGAATCACTTTGCCCTGTATAAACAGCCAACCCAACCCTTACACACATTGGAGCCTGAAATTCTTCCTCAGTGGCCAATAACTGCTCAGATTGTTGACACAATCAAACTGTGATTTTAGGGTGATAGGCAAGGGAAATCTGAACAACTTGGATTTCTCTTCCAGAAGATAAGACCCAACAATTGTTTCTGCACTAAAAGCTCAGATAAAAACACATCCAGGAGAACTGTACTTTCTTCAGCCACTCTTCCTCATGGTGGCACATGAGTTACTCTAAAGACTTTAAATCACCACTTAGAGAAAAAGCCCTGCTAGTCTGATGAAATGGGCTGCAGGCTGATCTACAGAAACAAACAGATCTAGAGGATCCAGAATAGATCTGATGATAGAAGATTCACACCATGGACTTGAGGTATCTGGTTTAGGTGCCTTCACTAGGTTCCCTGCTCTAAAACTCCAAAG
>JAUBNY010000361.1:32280-43651 GCA_032275445.1 Crypturellus soui | reverse complement strand
TGCAGGAACAGCGTGTGTCCCTGCAGATCCATTCAGGCTGTATTTGGGATCAGGGCAAAGGCGTCAGCCTGCAGCCTATCTGCAGTGACATAGCCACATCACCCTGCAGCACACAGGAGGGAGGGAGCAAGTTGATATATTGCCTTGAAAAAGTTCCTCTGATCAACTGTCAAGAGACAGAGTTTCACCAAAAAATAAAATAAAATAAAATAAAAAATCCCCATCCATCCCCATTCCCAATCACCCTTTGCATTTGCAGGCTCTGGTGCTAATTAAGAATGACACCTTAACAGTCATCACTGAAACCCATGAAAACTAGCAGATCACAACCTAAATCTGTGATATTGCCAAGCCAGGAGGCAGCTCAGCAGCTTTTGAGTCAGTGGCTTGTTTCCCTGCGACGCCTTGAGAAAAAGGTTTACTTGTGTAATGTCTACAAACCTAAAATAACAGGGAATATTTAAGTCGAGGTAGAAGGCAATTTAAAGTCCAGCTAAAACTCCTCTGCTGAAATCGCTAATGGTAGGAGAAATGTGTATTTCCAACACATAATTAGGAAGAGACAAATGGAGGGTGTGGAGTCTTACTATGGAATGTTAATTACAAGCAGATCCTGAATCCCCGGGTTGAGTTCCAGCCAGTTGAGGACACACATTGAAATGCACTTAGCGATATACTCATTTCTGCTTAATTACTTGTGAGACAACGTGCTAGAAGCCAAGGAATATTTCTTTAGGATGCAGAGAATAGCTCTGGGAAGGACTAATAAATGCATGAGACATAAGAAGCCATTTCAGTCCACCTACTTACCAGTTAAAGGAATTTAACAATGGCATTTTTGTAGTCCTCTGTTCTGCCTAATTTTAATGTCCCATATGATAAAGTTTCTACCATTTCACTTGGAAAACTGGACATATCTCACAGCCAAGGTTTTCTTCCCTATCATATTCAGTCTATATGTCTTCTGTTTTAAGATCACTCAGCTGCTCCTTTCTGTGAAAATTTACGCTAAATAATGTCTCTCTCCTCTCATTAATTACACTCGTCCATCACACACACACAGGTGCACCACTGCAAACACAATTAGCAAGGCATTTTGGTGGAACCAGACTTACCCTACTGTGCAGGGCTGCTGGTGGGGCAAAAGACCTGGATGGGACAGATGGAGGAGGTTCTGCACAGTCTCTCTCTCCTTCTCCAGATCCCCCAGGTTTCCTGGTGCCTGAAACCATGTGCTCCATGGTCATGGCAAGCTCAGTACATCAGATTATGTGACAGGGTAAGTGGCAGAGGGCAATTAGTAAGTATTGGGAGCCAGACTACTCATTTTCCCCTATACACGAGTGCCACAGTCTCTTTCCAGCATGTCTCTGGATGGATCCTTTCAAATTAACTGAAATGGTGGCAGGAAAATCAAGACAGCAGCTGGATCTGGACCAAGGGATGGTGGGGAGGCTGTGCGGCAAAGATCTGAACTCCAGGCTGAGCTACGCTCAACACAGAAGGCAGGAGCCAGATGTGTGAGCCTCAGAAATATGGTACACATCTGCTCAGTTCCTCCTCTACATATATTCAGGTTCAGCTTCACCCTCAACATCTACCCCACATCTAGCTGGGGTTTGCCCTTCTGCCCTCATCCTCATTTCATCCCACATCCTCCTCTCTGAATTTGTTCCTCAGCAGCTAACAGGGCTATTTGCATGATAAGAGAGAGAGCCTGCACCAGGCTTCTCCTTAGCCAGGGAGACACACAGCCTTCTTATTTCAGCATGGGACAACCAAAATCGCCAGCATGCTACTGGCTCTAGAGAAGACCTAATTCTGTAATTGCACCCGAAATCAGGTGAAAAGAAATGCATCCTACATGACCAAAGTACACTGTCAGTTGATTGCCATCCAGCTGACAGCAGAAAAATCCTGGTAGTTTAGCACTTCCAAGCATTTACCACAGAGCTCCGGTGGGAGCTATGACCTGGAAGAAACCCTCAGCCTTCCAAATCCACCCAAAGGCAGCAGGTTCCCACAGGCCAACGAAGCAACTGCACTTGGGAACACAGCGCTTGACGGCTCTGCTGGCATGATGTTCAGGGTACAAGACAACACTGCACGGTCACCAGTCCTTCTGAGAGGCACTGCATGGACTGAGAATGCCCCTGTGTCCCTGTGATCATGCACGTGAGGAGAGTACCCGCTCTGGGAATGCTGGCTGGTATTGCTGCCTGTTTGTGGCGATTGATAAGAGACATCTAGAGGATGCAACAGTCTGTCATGTAAGTGGCTGCTTTGCCCTAGAGCAAGTGCAGGCTCAGACATCACCAGGAAAAAGGCTGGAGTGAAAAACTGCTAAAAAAAAATAAGGAAAAGAGAGAGAAAGCAAAAAAAAAGAAAGCATAGTGTGGATAAATTTTATCAGTGCTTTCTTTAAATCTGCCACCTGTTTATCCCTAAAACCACTAGAACAAGAGGATACTGGCCTTGCTGTCTGAGTCATATGCCATAATCATCTCTGAGGTCAATACCAAGGAGAAACAGAAGGTCTCTAAACAAAACCAGGGAAGACACTGGTTTCTTGGCCATTGAGGCCAACCCCAGATCCCACTGGCAGCAGTCTTCTGTTGACAGAAGGAAAGCACCCACACAGGCAGCAATGAATCTGCAACAGCACAGGAGAATATTTCAAACTGGGATCTGGAAGTTAGGGACACAGCTTGACCAAGAAGCATACCATCGAGTGAAAAAAAGAGAGAAGAAAAACCCATATAGACTTCATCCAGAAAGGGATCGGTCACTCTTCTTCTTCACTGGACTGGCCCATAGGTTATATGTGTGGCTTTCAGCCTCATGTCTGTTTTATTTTCTCAGCATTTTTTAACCTTGCCCGGTCTGTGCTCACCTCTTAGAGTAGTCAAGGTCCAGATCACTTTTATGTCTCTGTTGTCCCACCTGCTGGGCATATGGGACAACAGAATCCCAGAGACAATTCACAGTGAGATAGGGTAGATGGCATAAGAAGAGATAAAAAAACATATCACCCTTATCACAGTTAGTCGTGTTGAATAATCTGAATGGATTCGTGTTGAATGGATCTTGGAAAAATTAGTATAGGCAATATTAACTGGACAAGATGGATTACCTGACATCATCCTCTTCCCTTTCAACATGCCTGGATAGAAATTTAACAGTAGTTGAGAAGCCAGAAGGCAATGCCTCTCTCAGATGACTCCTCATTAGATCTGTGTCCTCTTCCTGTCTTTACCACATCATTTCCTAACTCAGACTTAAGCCACATAAACATCTAATGACAGATCTTTCTATCCCCAACAAAGTCCATTAGCACAAGTTATGACATTATATTGCATTACAAGAGTCAAGTTGTTCATAATGACCTTCCACCAGTCTGATTTCTGCTTACCTGGCCAAACTTCCTTTAAATATCAAACATGACCGACAGCAACACCCAGGAGATGACACAGCCTATCAGTGGAGTTCCTTACAAAGGAAGGGGTATTCAGAGAGGAGAAAGGTGTTGGCTGTATGAGATCATCCTTCTGGTGACCGCAATGTATGTCCACATTGGATGTCAGTATTACAAGTTCTACATTTGTTCATGATCATTGGCTAATTTGCCATATACTGTCCTGACTGTACCCCCCTGAGCAGCTAGAAAAAAATAAGGTGGCACATTATGCAATTAAACCCCTGTCTCAGGAGTCCATCACCACAGTACCTTGCTCCAGAGGCTGAAAGTCTTCACTTTGTGTGAGTGGCAGGGAGTAAAAGCACAGAGCAGAGTTCAGCTCAGAGAATCAAGATGCGACAATGACCCTAAATAAGGTACAACTTAGGTTCAGGGATGCAAAAATAAACACCACGAACATCATGTCGCTCTTGCCGTTCCAGTGCACTGGCAGGCACTGTCCAGACAAATGTTCCCATTCAGCAGCCAAGGTAAGCTGAGACTGAAGGAAAGGGATGCACTACTAGGCCTGGACAAGATATTCTTTCTGGATCTATTTGGAGGAGGACTTCTTAGACATCAGAATGTTTGGAGAAATGTTACAGTCACACTGTCCCTGGAAGACCTTGAAAGCGGATCACAGCCTCCAATAAAGTGCAGTATTCACCAAAGTATCTTGGGGGATCAGCTGAAGAGATAGAAACAACATGATCATCTTTGGACTGTGTTCCATGAGAAGATGGAAGTAATGACTATCTGAGGGTTTTGTCATTTGCCAGCATTTGAGCTGTGCATCTATTTTCTTCAGGGTTCCTGTTCTCACACATCATGTTGGAGAGCCTGCTAGCAGATCCTTTCTGAAGCGGACCACTCAAGAAGTTGCTCCCTAAGAATGGTATTTTTCAGTTTGACAAAAACACTCAGAAAACATCTGCTTTCCCAATGGAAAACAGAAAATGACAAGAACAGAAAAACTGCAGCTCCAAAATTGCCAAACCCAAACAGTATTTAGTCCAAACTCAGACTATCTTTAGCCAAAAACACTGAAAATTTTATTTTTATTTTTGCCAAAATTTATTGCCCGTGCTAACTTCAGTTTGTCTGCTTTCAATCAAAAGCCAAATTTTTCTGCATAGACCAACTCTAAACAACTCTCCCTATTACTTACAGTAATAGTAGCTTCCGGCAGGTTGTTCAGGTTAGCACAAAGAGGGCTAAATGCACTGAAGGGGTGAAATTGAGAGAAGGAAACATTTACTTCAAACTCTTTAGCGTTTAAATGTTCGTCCTTGACCTTTCAGCATAGCAGTAAAGGAAGGAAGTGAAAGGGACAGAATGCCATTGGCACTGTTTCATACTAAAGCTAATTTTCCCAAGTTTGTGATCAATGTTGACACTAAATTTGTTTAAGGAAGGCTGGTCTTACTGTTCCGTAAGGCAAGAGATTCAGCAAAAACAAAAGTTTACTCTTCCTTCTTCCACCTATTATACCAGACTTAGCTCTCCCTTGGACCTGGATTCAAGCGCAAACCCAAGCTACATCCTAGCACTATAGCGGGGAAAGACCTGCATGTGCACGAAATCTCCTTCGTCATTCAGAATTACAGATCCCATGGAAAAGAGAGGGATGTAGTTCCACTCAAACAGATGTTATCTGGGTCCAAGATCATCTTGATTCTCTGAGGTGAACTCTGCTCTGTGCTTTTGCTCCCGGCCACTCACACAAAGTGAAGCCATTCAGCCTCTGGAGCAAGGTTCTGTGATGATGGACTCCTGAGCCAGGGGTTTAATGGCACAACGTGCCACCTTTATTTCTCCAAGATTACCTGCAGCAGGCATCAAAGGCATGTCTCTAGATACCGCCTCAGCTGTGCAGAGTCTGTGGGAACCCAACGGTGACCCATGCTCCTCATTGCACCTTCCCTTGCTTCCTTTCTGTTTCAGAATGACTCAAGCACCAGCAGTCACTCATCAAAGACAAAGCACTGCCTGGTCAAGTTGCATGGTAGGATCTGGTCTTATACTCAGCGCTTGCACAGCAAAGCAGTTGTAACACTAATGCATGCATTAAGAGAACCTGCAAAATTAAGAAATGCCAGACCTATCTTTGCTTGAGTAACTTTAGTCCTTTCCTCGCTGATTCAGCCCTCTTGTGTGTGCAACAAAGCAGGGGTTGCCTATGCCTATGCACTCAATAACAAATAACTTTGTCCTGTAGGAAAAGAGAATCTGTTAAGGGAGCTCCAATGAAACACAAGACCATGTTGGTGAATGGCACCAGTATTTTCTCACATAACAATAAGACACAACTATTTTCTACGGCTAGTAACCTGATGACTGTGTTGAAGCCCTCCAGAGCATTCTTTATGTAGGGTGGTGCTGGAGTCTGCACTGGATGCTCTGAGGGGGCCAGGAGCAGGAAGGTGAAGGTGTGAAGACCACTGGGATGATGTGGCAGGACTGGGTGGGAACATTAGCAGGTGCTGACTGCCTTCTGGGGCCATCTGTCATGGGCAAGTCATCCCCAAACCTGTGTTCCAGTATTGGTCTGGAAAAAAGCACTCAGATCAGTCCAGAAAGCCAACAGTTAAGCTGTGTGGGCAGACAGTCAGGCCCAATGCTCAGCTTGTTCTCCTTTACGCAGCAATTGTACCTTCAGTGACGGGGAACCTCCTCAGATGTCGCTGCTCAGGGCTGCCCAGAAGCAAAGACCCAACCTCTGACTTTAAAGGACTGAGATTATCTCAAGTTGTCATACTCTAAGGGTTTTATTTTACTTTTCCTTTCTCAAGAAAATGGTATGTAACTAGTTTAACTTAAAAAAAAAAAAAAAACAGAAAAAAAAGAAAAACTAAATCGTTTTTGTTCTCATTTATCCCTTCATAAACCACTGGGCTAGGCTTGTCCCACCACTGCTTAATCTTAGCCATGTTGAAATGTTTATAGATGCTCTTCATTTTCCAGTTTTTCTTTTCAACAGACTTTTGTCTTTGAGCAGGCAGGTAGAGCCCTGGGTCTTTCCTGCTCACAATGACTTAATTTAACCAAGAACCTTTCTGTGCATGCAGAGCTGATCATAGCACCCCATAGTCACTGACGACTGATTACAGCAAAGGTGTGAAATCATTTACCATTTACTAGCAGATCCCAGAAGAAATCGTTTTCCTGTTTGCATACAATGTGCATCTTGCCCTCTGACTTTCCAATTGCATCAGAGCTATCAGTAAAATGTGAAGCAAACGATGCATTATAAGGTTCACGGTCCAGCTGCCTCACGACACAATGCTATCCCCATGAAGACTCAGAAACAAAAGCCCCCCATACCTTTCAAATTGCAACACTGAAAATAGAGATCTTTTCTAAAGCTAAGGTCTAGTGGTAAAGATCTTAAAATTTGTATTTGGCACAACAATCAATGATTCCTGCCTGATCTTAAAGCTGTGTAAACGGTGCAAGAAGTTGCTTAGAGATTATTTAGCAAAAGAATCAGATACAGCAGATGATGATAGGTTTTTATTTAACCTCAGTTACTCAGGACCCCTTTCAACTGAACAAAACTGCCATGGGTATCAGAGAACTGTAGCATTAAGGCAATTAAAAGCATCACCTACTCCATCTGATTCTCTAAACCCTGCACATCTGACAAAGTATGAGTGATAAAATGAATGAATCCCAAGCATAACCCATCACTCATCACAAAAATCATAGAGGCATTTAATAAAATGAAGGACTATTACTGCCAGCCTGTGACTGTATCTGCAGCACAACTGTGATGTGGAGAGGATAGGACTGTGGAGAGCGGGACAGGGCCAGGGCACTGGGGGAGATGCAAGATTGCACAGCGGGCGGTATGAAGAGGGACCCGCAAAGGAGGTGGGGGAGCTACTCACCCCCAAGCTCTGCCCCTATCCTGGGGAAATTCAGAAACATTTCTCCACTAATGCTGAACCACTGCTCTGATACTGGGAACAGAAAGCTGCAAGATTTAACCCTAGGTCTTGTTTCAAGACACCCTGTATGGGTGCTATTTGACTCAACTCATACAGCTAAAATAGAGTTCATAATTTCAAGGCACTGATTTTCCCACTGAATACACAGTTCCTTTTATCATCACTTCATGACTGCTGGTGTAGCACTGCACAAGTCCCTGCTCCAACTTCTGCAGCACTTCAGAAGGAAGGAAACCTGCTTTTACCTGGGATGTACAGCTGTCGTGTAACCTAATGAAACTAATTGGTGTTTGTAAAGTGATCACATTCTTACCTGAAAGGTCCTCTTATAAGGACTGAACGTTCTCACTGCTACAGGATACACCCTAAGTGTAATTTTCAGGCTGCGTTGTGACACCGGCAAATCTTTCAAGCCGTACTTGCACAGTTCAGAAATGCTCCAAACAGCTGGTTGCAGCATAGCCCCGTAGCCTCACAGCGTACTCACTGCTGGGTGGATTTCCTCCGGTCAGAACATTTGACAGGGCCAGTAAAAACAGGGAAACACAGATAAATCTTGCAGGGAAAAGGACTTTCTGAAGATACAAAAGAGATCCTCTTGAATTAGGACCTCTCGGGGAGTGCCGTGGCTTCCAGTGTGGACAGACGTGCTTTCCGTGTGTACATATTTATATATTCGCGTGTGTATTTATATATATATGCACACACATATGACTATATATACACACACTTACACATGTGTATATATATGACTGTTTGCTTGTGTCTGCGCATATATAATTTATTATGTTCTGCTATATTTTGGACATTTGTTATGGCATCTATAATTTGTGGTCTAGTAAGGCAGACCTATGAAATGTGGTGAGCAAAACCATTAAAATGACTTGAAAAATAGAAGTTTGCTTAAGCGAATTTTTCCCCCAAAAGTCATTTTACAACCAGAAAAAAAAAATCTATCCTTTTCCTTTTTTAAGTTTTCAAGTTGTAAGAGGAAAACATGCTCTTTTTCATAGTCTCTTTTTTTTCAAGCACTGGCCAAAGCCAGAAAAAGAAAAAAAGATGAGAGCAGACTTAGGGTTTGGTCTTGATTTTTTTTTTTCTGCAGTTTCTTCTTTTATATTCCTAAATGAAAATAAAAAGAAGGTGATATTTTAGGAGTAAAAGAAAGTTGGAGTGTTGGTTTGTTTTCTTACCATCAGAATGATATCATGTTTTCCTAAACAAAAATAATTCATGAAAAATTTCCAACATAGGGGAAAGCAAGTCTCTCAGTTTTTTTCCATGAAATGCGTGTTTACCGGGGAGCATCGCTGCGAAGACTCCCTGCTCCGGCTACCAAGGAGGACGTCAGAGGAAGCACTCTCATGAGCCAGACAAACACTGGCCCTAGTTTTAGTGGCAGAGCTCCTGGCACCAGCGCACCTGGCACTCACAGGGGCATCTCCACCAGTCACAGATGAGAAAAGTGGTGATTGTGCCTTTCCCATCATCTGCTCAGGTCTCCAGGCCATGCAGGAGCACCTTCCAAAGCAGAAAAACAGAGAGCTGATCACTGCCTAGCAGGTCCCAGCTCAAAGCTTGGGAAGACAAAACATGAACCTCTGTTGCTCCTGCAGGATGTGAGGGCGAAGACACTTTGCTTGTGCGTGCCGGAAAGCAGTGAGGTTTGTGGTCATCCTGGGACGAGTTCCACATTCTTGGGCTGCCCCTGAGAATAGCCCGTCTCCTTCACAAAGACGCTTTCTGCTGCGTGCAGCAGTCCCAGCAAGGAGCTGATTCAGGGAGGTGGAGAAATATTCAGGAATGAAGTGATGCTTACAAAATCCCCAGGCCAAACCTTTAAGCAAGGTGGCGAGGTCTCTGCTGTGTATTGTAAAAGAGGTTGGTGGAAGGCGCAGAGCAGAGAGAAGTGCTGAGAAAGGTTATGTCCTTCTCCTACACTGACAATAGTGTCTTCTCCCTGGTGCGTTTAACCTCCGAAGAGATCACCCATCATCCGCAGGAGTTGAAAAAGCAGCGTGCTACCCAAGCCTGGCTGAGACAGAATCCCCTGTGTGATCAGGAAAGGCAGAATACAAGTATGCCTTTAAGACAAATACATATGCATTTATATATATATATATATATATGAGAAAACAAATATTAGCAATGCATGAGTTCCCTCCTTCATCCAGAAGCAATATCTCATTTATTTCAAAGTAATCTCTATGTATCTGAAAGGAGAGATAGACAAGCTCATCTTGCCTAAGACCCCTTCAGTCGGGTACCAAACACAGCCTGTCTACCTGTAGCATCTGTGGATCAGTAGCACCTAGAGAAACTAATCAAGCATCAAGGCACTGCTGTGTTAGGCGTAACAACAACAACATAAAAGTTATTTCAACCCCCAAAACACAAAACCCAGATTAATAACTCAAGACAGAGAAGTAAAACTAGATTGCTGGGATGGTAGGTGGGAGAACAGAAAATGCACTGGAACAAATAAGTTCACTAAAGCTTTGGATTTTCTTTAAACTAAGTTTGCTCTCCAGGAAAAAATAAAATCCTGAAAGCATAAAACCATTGTGGTCATTACAATTGATTTATTAAGCACTTTATTCTGTTTTGTTTAACTATAAAAGTCTTTTAAATAAAATGTTCTATAGGAGAACAGAGTGATATTCATATCCTCTCATTTCACTGCTTAATTCATCTTCTGTTCCTGTCTTCACATCTAAGAAATTAAAGTACAAAAGACCAGAGAGAAAATGACATTCACAGAAAAGGATACCCTTGCATTCCTGGTCAAGAGAAGAAGGAGACATACTAATTACTGAATTACAATGAGGTTTTTTACCACCCTCTGAATCTCATAGAGGGATAAAAATACCCCTCAAATCAGAGCTGAGATATCAAGTAATCGGCTAGCTTTGTTCAGACACAACAAGGGCAGATGAAAGTAAAATTTCTCATTTCTTTCAAGTGAGGGAAAACGCGATTCTTTTTTCCTAAGGGGAGAAATCAAACGGTTCAGATTTTGTTTTTTTAATTTGTCTCCTTCGATGTGCCAATCTATTTAAGTGCAGATTCCTGCAGCTCCTACACCCGTTTCAGTCTGCCCCATGCAAAGCCTGTAGTGAAGGGCGCCCGGCCGTGGGTGCTACCATGAGCATCGCTGCCCGGTCAACGAGCACGCGCCTGGCCGGGGTGACATCTCTTGCCCAGGTCCCACCGGGACCACGCTGACTACTCCAGGCCATAGGCTCCGTCTCAGACACGCGCTTGAGCAACTGGTCTGCGCTGAGGTTTTGGAGGGGGGCAGCTTTCCTTGTTGCCACCGTTCGCCTATTCTAGCAGACCTATCCAACGCTCTCAAGCCGAAACTGCAGGAGTTTGCAGTTCTGAAGGGAACCTGGGACGTGTGTTCTCAGGGACTGTGTCATGATGAACTTCATAATGGAAAAGAAATGACTTTGCAATAGGCTTATTAAAAAAAAAAAAAGAGAGAGACATTTAGAGATTAAATAAAATCTGGGCCCTTATCCAGGTAGAGATCTCAGCCTGGCATTCCAGCTACATTCTTTCTGTTATTAAAATAATTTAGGAAACCAGGCAGCCTGCTCTGCATTCAATCATGTTAGCCCACGCTGTGTCAATTTGAATTCTGCCTGTGGTGATAACAGTTGAAAATCTGATGGGCCAGATCCCGAACCGACAAAAATCAGCATTGCTTTATTACAATCAGTGGGGTTTTGCCAATTTACCCTTGTTAAAGATCTGGACATCTACTTTTAGGCAGGCTTTCTTCCAGACAGCAACACAGTCCCTACCTCCTTGGCAAAAGGCAAAATAAAGCAACAATTTAGCGACAGTTTGGGAAGTGACATGACCAGGATAAAGTGACTTGAAAATTATGTTCTTGGCTCATTTTCAGTGTACTTATATCTTAACTAGAACCATGTCCAGGACCTTCAAACATGTTTAA
>JAUBNY010000361.1:19856-32180 GCA_032275445.1 Crypturellus soui | reverse complement strand
TTGTCTAAACACAGATTTAAAACCATTCTAAAGAATCTGGATCCAAAGGGCACAACCATATTAATTTTGAAAAAGGGACCAGGCTCTACCTGTGGCTCTGACAGTCACGAGGAACATAGAGTTAGTGTTCAGAAAGCTAAACTCTCCTCCCCCATGGGCCTGGCCCACACCAAACCCTGCTGTCCCACGAACAGCACCAAGGCCCTCGCTGTGCGCATCACCAGGTCAAGAGCACGGGCACTCACGGGACCATCTTGAGCTCGGGCCTTCATCCCATGTAGCTTACTAGCACAGATCCAGCCATTACTAGGGAACAGGGCAACAGGAGTCTGGTCAGTCTGCATCTATATATATGCACATATATATCTATTAAACCCCTGCTTAGTGAGGGACAAGCCTGACCAACACCTGTAGGCACTTGCCATAGCTAATAATAACACTGCAAACGCACGGCAAAATATATTCCAGTAGTTCCCTTAACAGACACGACAACGTGGCCTGAGGTGAGCAATCCTGTCACTTGAGATTTAGAGCATCACACATGCTCTAAATGCAGATAAGCTGCAGACAGGAAATCCTCCTACAGTTTCACAGTAAGGAGAAATTGGAGACAGTAACAACAGAACTCATAAAGGGCTACCGGTGCGTAGAATAAAGTCATCATAGACTAAATATTATCACTCTTTTCCTTAAATCAGCCTTTTGCCCCAGTTTCTCAGGGCACTAGGACTGTTTCAGCAATGCAGGGGCACAGCTAGACCTGCAGATCTGCGTCCTAGAGAACTTTCCTAGCAAAGGGGTCACCTCCTGCCGCAGGTCCCATCCCTCCTCCCTGTCAAAGGACAAGGCAGCAAGGCCACCCGCCACCTTCACCGCTGGGATTGCTCCTGCTCCGAGCTGACCACCACTGCTGCAGAGACAAGCACCGAGGCAGCTCATCTCATCTGTTCTGGGGAACTGGCTAAGGCCAAGCAAATTTTGCTTTTCCAGGGAGCAGAAGGCAGTTTTACATCTGTCCTTCCCTTACCTCTTTCGTATTTATTTTTTTCCGTGTAGTTTTGAGCTGAAAAATCTGGCTCTGAGATTCTTTGGCTCTGAGAATCTGGCTCATGGAGCTGAACTGAGATGATCCTGCATAGTAAGTTGGTCTTTGTCCTTCAGTTGAAATTGCAATTTTTTCAGTTTTTAGCTTCTCTTGCTTTCAGGGACTTTTTATTTTGTGTAGGTTTCCGAGCAGATGATAGAATCCCATTGATGGCATTTAAATGCATGCTGGAATAACCACTATGATGAACTCTAAGAAGCAGGAAATAAGATTTTCTTCTTCTTAAACATCCCAGGAGACTGCAATGACTATATTAAAATTTTAATCACAAACTCCTTAAGTTAAAATCACAAAGGACTCACTGTGCTGGAGAATTTCACAATA
The DNA here is from genome assembly GCA_032275445.1 of Crypturellus soui. NCBI lineage: Eukaryota > Metazoa > Chordata > Aves > Tinamiformes > Tinamidae > Crypturellus > Crypturellus soui. Next base: position 30,751 of record JAUBNY010000361.1, on the reverse strand, counting down.
TGAAGCTCTTTTATAAATTTGTGTCAGATAGCAATTTGCTGCCTGGGAAATGTAAATCAGTTATTAATGAGCCAAATTGCTAACATCAAATCTAGTACCTATATGCAAGAAAGAGACAAAAATCTCTCACAGACTTGTAAGGTTTTACATGTACTGGCCTGAACAATTTTATCCCCTGTTTCCTGACTTGAGAGACATCATTGGTTGTGAATACTGCTGAATGATCGCATCTCTCCTCCACCCTGCACAATACTGAAGATCCTTGGAAGCAGATGGAAAACTATTCTGAAAGACAGATCCATTGCAACTCATTCTTTATATCCAGCAACTGGATTTTTCGTTCTAGCAGAGACTTAAATCAGGATGAGAAGAAAGCCAAGCTTAAAACAAGCAGCAAGGCAAAGGCTCTTCAACAGCTGCAACCACAGCTCAGGGTTCAGCACCTACCCGCACAGTTCTGCCATGACCTGAGCCTATGTTCTGAATTTCAACACTGTTACTTGAATATATAATCATAAAACACAAAAATCTTGGCTGGACAGCTCTCTGATGTTACGATGCCAGCTGAGCTCAAGTGCATTGCTACTTTTGATTGAAATCTAATTCTATCGCTTTATTTTTTTCTGAGCATATTAAAAAACTGTTGCTATTGCTAAAGACTGCAAAAGGTGGTGAGTGATGCAGAGTGAATTCTGGGACTGAGTTTGCAATGCACTTCTTAGAAACTGAATATTTAGATTTGAAATCCCAGCTCATTATTGAAATTAATTCTGAATGCCTCCAACTCTTTGCTCATGCCTTCACAGAAAACTACACGGTTTGCATCTCTGTGAGATTGCCCAACTCCTTCCCTTGCACAATGTTTCCAGTAATCAAGAGTGCACATAACCTCCGCAGGTGCAAGAGCCTCTCCAAATAACACAAATGGTTCAATAACTGAAATGCATCTGATTTGTGGGCGAGGTAATTTATAGGCTAATGTTTCTTCCGCTTACTGATTTTCTGAGCAGAGCTTAAGAGATTTGAATGGAATTTCCACAAAGGTTTAAGTTTAAATGTAGGGCACAGGCAGATAAACTGATTAATTAACTGATCAATTCCATAAGGAGCTTAAAGCATATCTTGTAATTTAGCAAGGAAGGCGTGGGCTGCAGTGCCAGCTTCACAAGGGCATCTCCCCTGCTCCACGTAGGAGTGCGCGCCACGAATAAAGCAGCTTCCCACCAGCGATGCAGCTCCAGAGGAGCCTCCCACGAGCGCGCAGAGTCCTCCGAGCAAACTGCACGCCTGGGTTTGCCCAAAGCACGGAGAGGAAAGCCCAGCGTCAAAACGCAGCTCTTGCGGCGCTGCTGCGGCCCACGTGCGGCGATGCGTCCTGCTGCACGCGTGCTGCAGCATGTGTGCGCGCAGCGACGCGTCCTGCTGCACGCGTGCTGCGGCACATGCATGCGTGGCAGGCGGTTGCACTCGGGGCATCTCCTCGAGGCTTCTGCCTTCGTCGTCATGACGATGAGTGCGACGGGGATGGGCGACTCGGGCTCCCCACGCGCCGCGGCTGCCAGACTCCGTTCCTTACGCAGGCAATGGAGACAGGCAGGCATCTGAGTTCAGCGCCTCAAACCAACGTGCTGCCTGCACCCCCTACACGCTCACACCCCCAGCCAGCTGCCAGATGACTGGCTGGTCCCCAAAAGCAAGAGGGACCGACTACGCGCTTGCCACTCCAGCATGCACTTCCTCATTCAACTTCCTCTTCCAATGTGTCATTCAGAAGTGACAATGCGACATCTGGGAAATGGGCCAAATGTATTCATTTTTTAAGTGAAATGTTCAGCGGCAGTTAAACAGCCAGAGCTTTCTGCTCATAGTAATGTTAAAAACATAAAAGTTTTCTTCCCAGTGAGGAAGAGAACAGTGAATACTACTGCAATTGTGCCATTGTACCTTAAGGGTTGTTTCATGCACCCCTAGGTCTTTCATCTTGGAGATATATTATTCCCCAGATATGGAATCAGATTGACTTCCTTTAAACTTCAGAATAAGGTGGAATATTCATACACAAAAACTTTGGGTTATATATTCCAGTCACAACTGCTGCAAGTGTAAGATCTTGAGACAGCTGCCGGTCATGCAAAAAGAAAAAAAAAATCCCTACCAAATACTCATGCAAATTCAATTTTCATTTTTTTTTTTTGAAAGCTGTCAAGTCTTTGCCATTCCTCAGTACCTCTTCCACCTTGAGTAGCTCTTCATTCTCCCCATCAAACCTTCAGCAGTGTCACTAATACCAGTCCCAATGCATTTGCTCTCTCATCTCCTTTGCAGGTGCAATACATGCAGCAGAGGATCTTGCACTGGTCATTTTTTGTTTGCTGAGCTTGGGGCCTGTTGATGTCTAATTGTTATTTTGTGAAAAACATTTTGTGGGCAGTTTAGTTTTTCGCTAGACATGTTGTTAAGCATTTATGATAGTCATGGCCAGAGCAAAGAAATGGACCCTATATTTGGAGCAGACATTTGTAACATGCCTTAATTTCTGCAAGAGCTCATTCCAGATGTTCAGATAGCAAAGCGGGGCTTATTTCAGTGGCCAGGAAGTTCATTACTCCAGCACAGTGAAACCCATGACAAGAGTGACTATTTGGGAGCTTCAGGTATTCAAAGAGCCTTCAAGGGGCACTGAGGCACACAGACTTCAGTTGGGATTCAATGTTCTCACCTCAGTTGAGGTCTTTAAAAGTTAGGTACCTGGTCTGAGTTCGGAGTTTAAGCTCTCACCTATGGAGAGTCAAATTGTTCTGAGAAAATTCACCCTATCCTAGGATAAATATCCAAGAGAGACATCAGATGCCTCTCCATCTACCAAATGACTGTGGAGAACTGACTTAAACAAGACATCCATCATTTTTCAGATGAAGGGTGGTTGGATGAATCCCATCCTTGAAGGAAGTGAGATTTAGGCACTTCCTAGGATTCGAGTACCTCAGTGAGGGATTTTGAGCTTGATCTGGTGATCTAAACTAGGTGGAGAAATGGAGAGCAGATCCGAGATGGTCACCAAAGCCTGTGCTGCTGCAGAGACCCACTGCTATGTTTCGCAGTGGATTTCCTTCCCAGACTGTCCGAACTGCTACAAGATTTACAGAAAGTATGAATAACTGAAGTAAGTTTGTCATTGACAAGGCTGCAATGGCCATCTCAGGCTCATAAAAAGTGTCCTTCAACTGCTGTTGTTTCACGTAAACAGCAGCTCAAGCACATTCTCTAACTACAGGCAAATCTTACCAGTCCTTAGCATGCCCCTTCATCCAGGGACATCATCTCAAAGACTATGAAATGCTCTCTCTCTGCTCACCAACTCTTGGCCTCGCCCAAGTTTACCTTCAGCCACTTGGTTTTCACTCATGGCTGAGTCCTTTCAAGCCACAGGGTGACCGAGGTGGCAGTAAATGCAGCTATCGTGTACCATCCCCGTGCTGCTAGCACCAGGATTAGCGTCAGACAAAAGGTCTAATGATTGGGATACATTTTCCTATCACTGCTGTTGCTCCTTACCAAGAATACCCTCCTGTTATAAGTGCTACAACCCCTGCGAGCTAAACCACAGTTTCAAACTGCATTTTCATAACTGTGTGCTGAACACCTGTGAGCCATTTTATAACACTGGCTATGTTCAGGAATTGCACAATTAATGCATGGGTAATTTGAAGACAGAAAAAGAAAAGGCAATGTTTTGTGAATACGTCAGTTGCCCTGAATCATTTGCTCAGTGTGGAGAGGACTGGCATACGGTTCCCATTTTGCCACTTTGACACACCTGGACCGAAATCAGTGACATTCACTGCCGGAGTCGATGCTGCCTGAAAAGAGGGGAGGCTGCCAAGCCAGGCTCTTTCATGTTACTGTTTGGTTGTTGTTCTGCTGAAATGTCATCCTCTTTGATATTCGAGGCAGATACATGAATAAATTAAGGGAAGAGCTTGTGCTGAGTGCCATGAAAATGGCACTTCTGCATTTGAATGGACGTGCAGGCTGCATTTGTACAAGCATCCAGCCTGCAGCAAACAAGGCTCCACAGCAAGGTACCTGCCGTGACACAGGAACAAGCAGCTGGAGCAAAGGGCATATTCACCTATTTTAGCATGTAATTCCAAAATATAACCTTTCCCTTCAGTTATTATTTATCTAATTGCACAGCCAAATTTAGTCAATGCATTTGAAAGCATAATTAATTACAAAGCACTTTGTAACACTCCATCCTGCACCGCCTGTAAGCCAAACTGCTGCAACAGAGATTTGATTTTGGACAGATTTTCATCACACTGTGAGCACTGAAAATAATTAGTGAGCCAGGAGGGCAGTTACTTTTATCCTGCTAATTGGATATGCTGGCAGTTCCATGCCCTTGTGGTCAGACGTTGGCCTCATTCGCACAGTTCCAACCAGTGGGATTACTTCTCTTGGGTGGTCATATGTGCGTTTAAGACTATAATTCACTCTTTTCAGTTTTGCAGGAGTGGAACTGTGCTGCGTGAGCCATGGTTTTGCTCTGAAGGGATCGGAATTCGTGTTGTGTTATTAAAGTAATGAATGATTACCCGCGGCTTAGGCCTGCGAGAGACACTCACAAGTCTGGTCCGTTTTGCGGCTCCCATCAGAGCCTTCAAAAGAGACTAGTCCAGGCCAAGGGGCCCTCAACAGTGATTTGCACCATTTCCTATAGTTGTGTAAGGTTTGAAAGAAAGTGTTTTGGGAATCTGGTAGAGGACTTCCACTAGGATTTGGTTTTGGCAGTAGTGCCAGCTCAATTCCCTTCTCCCTCTCCTGCCTTCGCACTGCAGCTCCCTGACCTCTCAGCTGCGCCAACACAACTGTTTGCAGAGCAGTGCGGTGCCCTGGATGAGTGACATAATCCAGGCTAAAATCACCTTTTTTTTTTTCTTCTTTTTTTTTACAGTGGAAAATGGCAAAAGGGGCAGTAAACTTTTGGGAGAAAAGGAGTGGTGGTTTAGACACCATCTAAGCAGGAATTGCCACTGAAGCCTTAAACATTGTGAAACTGCTACTCTCAGTGAGCTTTTTTATTGATTCATTTAGTCCCAAAACACTTTGTGCATGTAAAGTGGAAGAAAAAAATGGCAAAAAAAATAAAAGCATGAGGCTCAGGTCCTTTTATCTGTCTTGAGTGCAGATTAATTGTTGGAATATTGCAGTAGCCTTGATCAACAGTTCAGACAATTTTGTGGACCAAGCACTTGCCTTCTCCCAGTTTGAGAGCAACTTCTGCAGTGGCACAAGCATGGAGCATGCTCTTCTGCAGAGTGGTCTTCAACATGGACCTTGCAGATGAAGCCCTAGGCAGGAGGCCGATGTACCTGTGAGGTGGTGGATGGGACAAGGAAACGGGAGCAGAAGGTGGCTCAGGAAACAAGTGAGCTCTAAGGAAGGGATCACCCCTACAGTCAGGAACCCAGGAGAGCAGTCACGGCATGAGAGACTGAAGACTGAGACCAAGGTGCTCCAAGTGGCACGAGGAGACTGGTGAATCTGTGATATTTTTAACTTACTTTTGAGAACTTCTCCTTTTTGAACAAGTGGGAAAAAAGTGGGAATACAGCCATCACTCAAATGGACAGCAGGCAAAAAGAGAGAAAAAAAGAAAGATGTGGAGTAAATATGTAGCTGAGTAAGGTAACACAATTGCAGTCTGCTGGGCAACAATGGCAGCACTACATATTTAAGTCAGGAAGCCTTAAATAACTTGTTCCATTCCAAATGACAGACCCAAGACTCAAATTTGTCTGGCAGAGTCCAGCAAGTCAACAAGTACAACTTAAGAATGGCCAGATAGAAAGAACAGTATCTTATTAATTCTTATAAAATAGTAGTTGTTATTTTCAAGTACTGATGCTAAGAGTTTCTTTACATTACTTTTCATAGGGAGAAAAATTGACAAGTTCAGTAAAACACACCCGAGAATCTTCCTCAAAGCCTATCAGATCTTAACAGAAAGGAAGATACGTAAGCCCTCAAAAAAGGCAAGATTAATTGGAGAAGGGAAGGATAAAGAAGAGATGCTTTGACAACTCCAAGCAGTAATTTGCTGGTATTTGGTTTTTGCTTTTTCAACAGCAACTGAAAATCTTTCAGCTGTTCAAGACTACATTTTTTTTTTATTTTTCTTTTTTCTCTTTTTGTTTTTTTGGGGATATGGAAAATGAAATCCCTTTTCCAGACTAATTCTGATACTGCTGATAGTAGGGTCATCTTTGACCACAGCTTTCTGAGAGTGAGCTATTTGCATTAATGCATTAAGGGCATAATGAAAACAGAGATATATATTAATATGATTTAATTCCAGCAAAGTACATAAGTAATGATAGTAGTAGTACTGGAAGCAGTTGTGCTTGCAGTTTGTCTCAGCACCAGCACCCATTCAGAAAACATGACAATTAGATTTATTAACCCAAAGTTTAGAGGTCTATTTTAAATTCCAGACTGCGTGTGGATGGTGGAGATACTAAATGTTAAAAACGTAATGATTTACTTTACAAAGAGAACAATCTCTTTGACAGGTTCAGATTTACTAACTTTGAAGTGCAATAAAATAAAACATGACAAAATAAAATGCACTCAAATAAAATAAAAGACTTTAATAAAAATATTCCCTGGGATAAGGACAGATGGCTTAAAAAGAGGTGAAATAATTATATTTTCCTCATAACTAATTCAGATAGAATCAAGGTTAGAGAGAACATGAGAGCAGAGAGGCACTTGCAAATTATCCAATTAAGCCTGAATATCAATCTGGAAGAGAGTGTCGATTTTTAGAAAATACCCTGTTGTCCAGATTGACCCAGCAAATATTTTCCACAAACAGATGTCAGCCTGTCCATTGTGAGTAGTGACTTAAGGATTTGCTATGCGCAGCTTGCACAGAGTGAGCGCGACTGCGCTCCTTCTTCAGAGGAACGGGATGATTTTCCTCCTCGCTGACTCTGATGGAGTTTTTCAGGGACAAAATTAAGGCCAATTTTTAGTGTCCACAGTAGGGCTTGCAATTCTCACCAATTGCCATGCTTTCACCTGCAGTTTGGCAAGTATCATGGAAGTGTTTGCAGCACAATAATGCATTTGCTTGCAAAATATTCCTGTATAAGATACTGCTTGAAATGTTGCTTATGGAAACCAAAGAAGTTCTAAAAATCAAAGCAACTTTGCAAATCCTAGTTTGCAAATATTTTCGTTGGTAATCATCCGGCTCTATAAGGCGAGATTTGCCTTACCTAATGCTGGCTCTCTAAAAGTTAGCTATGTAGTTGACTTATGTCATTTGAAAGGTCTCTTTGTAGATGATGGATAGAAAGGGGCACTTTCAGAAGGCAACTTGTCCTGGCACTATGAGATATCCCTGTGAGGAAGATGAATCACTCCTTGGAGATACACGTATCTCCTGACTGCAGAGCGCGTGCACATGGCCGGCTTACAGAAGACATGGCTGCGACAGATGACTTCCCAGAGTGATTTATTTTTTTTCCCAACTAACAAGGCTTCGGTAGGAGAAGGCTGCTGCTGTCATCCTGTTTATTGAGAACATTCGTCCTTCACTCCCACATACTCACTCCCATGGGGCTGCAGGGCCCAGTTAGAATGGAAAAGGATTGCGTCTCCTCTGCTTTGGTGCGGACCTTACAGAGCACAGAGGAAAAGACACCCTGCAATAGCAGCCCACATCCATATCACCTACCATCCTGCCAGACCCTGGCTTTTAAGAGGGCCAAGAGAGAGACTTCAAGCTTCTATGAAAAAAAACTCTTGGTGTTAAGACAACCACAGCATAAGAGACAAAGAATGTTTCTGTGTACCAAACTAGACACTGAGGCCATGTCTAGACAGATGCATTGAACAGTGCCAGGAGTGCTCCTGAGCAGCAAAACTTATTCATCTATGCTGCTGAAGCAGTCCCCTGGCATGGCTCAGGCCCATGCCGAATAGTTTTCGCCACAGCCTGGTTTGGGAGTTAACCTGAGCCAGGACTCATTCCCAAATTCCCACAGTGAGTTTGGGTACAGTACCTATCTGGAGGGTAAGAAAGCTTTGCAGCATGAGCACAGGTCATTGTGTGCCAGTTAACCCAAGTGCCAGAGAATGATCTTGGGAAGGTTAATACCACAGATATAGACAAAAGTATCATAGCAGCTTGCTGCCTGATAGGTTAGACAATAAGGATAATATTATTTCCATACTTGAAGAACAGGTATTTTGATAGAGGAGCAAATCTTTTCTTAGCACTGATATATGCAATTCATTTTTCCATCTTCTATTTTAGGATTTTCCTCTTCACGTTTGCAAATTTTCAGGCCATTTAGCTTTGACTTTTAAACACACCTTTGGAAACATTCAACTACAGCAGTGCCTGCAGGCAACAAAATTTACTGCATAGCCAACAGCTAAAAGGTGTCCCAGGGACTGCCCTCTACAGTCACCCACGGCAGCCCCTATCAAGAGGGCAGTCTAATGGCAGATGACTACTACTTGAAGGGTTGCTACTCTTCATGTAGGATGAGGGAACCAAAGTCTTTTCAGTAGTAGCAGATTGCATGGCAAGAGGCCACGGCCACAAATCACATTTTGGGGAGGTTGGCTGGGGACTATAGAAAAATGGTCTCCACCAAGGAAAATCACACAACAGCGCAACAGGCTACTGAGACTGGTTGTGGAGTCTCCATCTCAGGAGGCTTTCAAGCCTCTGCTACAGAAAGACACAGCCAACCTGATCTAGCACTGGTGATGGTCCTGCTTGAAGCAGGCAGCAGGACTGCATGAGCTTGAGAGTCCTTTCCAACCAAAATATCTCTGATAAGTGGAAGTTTCTAAAAAATAATAATAAAAAAATCTCCCTTTGAGAGAGCTTAGAGCGCTAACCTCCAGCTCTTCCCTTTTTCTGTATACCTCTGAGGTCAGGCAGCAACACCCAGAGGTCATATGGGAAGGATTATTTCTTTGGTATGCCTTCCTCTTCCTCACACTTGTGCAATTCTTCTAACCTCTGCAGAGCTGTGCAGATTTGCCTAAAGAAAGAATTTGACCTTTTGACAACAGAGTTATCCAGCAATTTGCTCTAGTTTGAAGCCATTTCCCCTGACCCCCTCCTGGTTTTTTCCTCAGCTCCTTTGCCACCAACAGGAAGGTTTGTTATTCCTGGAATGTGAAGTTTTGGTCACTGCTCACCAGGCCATAATTCCCAATGCAACAATATGCACCAGAAACTTGGTTTCAGACAGAAGCTTATCCCTTATGCAGTGGGCTGTGCTTCAGCAGAACTGCCCAAACATGTTTTTGAGTTTTTTTTTTCAAGTAGAAATGGTAAAGAAAGGTAAGTTTATTAAAAATTGTGCCTAGCCTCATGAAATAGCAGGCACACTAGGCTTAAACAATAGCAGTGGCAAAGGGAAAAATTATGTATTGCATACATATATTTTTAATTATAGTTATATCATGTATATATTTGTAAGTAAACACATCTATCTGCCATTACAGGTAAATATATGGTTACATATCTATATAAGCGTGTATAAAATGGCAACAGAATTATTTTTCAGATGAACCAACTTCTAGCTATATCCTGCATGATTATGGGGGTAAAATGCAGACACTGCATAGAATTGCAAAAAGTGTAGTAAGCCACTTGATTCTGACGGCCTTACTTACTTACTTTTTCTACACTATGCCTCCTTAAAATTTAGTCTGGGAAACTTCAAAACACTGATATTTAATACAAATATACAGTAAAATAACCACCTGCCAAGATTTGCTTCATTTCATTTCAGCATCTCACAGTGCTACAGGAGTTTTCAACATCCAGTAATCTACTCTGCAAAAGCCGCTAATCAGTATTAGGATGGAGCCTGAGATCTTAATCAGAGCAGAGATCAGATTCTACTGAAAAAGCAAATTATTTGCTTTACAATTGATTTTCTCTCTAGACCTTCCCAAAATATAATGGAAGTTCTTTAAATGAATTAAGAGTTAGAAGAAATCTCTCACAAACCAGTAATGCCTTTCACATTAGAAGACACTTTTCAGGCGACCTTACAGCAGACTTTAAAATCATAATCTGTTATAGACAAGTAATGGTATGATACATATTTTCAGCTAGCATTTTACTAGCTATAAATTAGTATTCCATAACAGCCTGACAGGTAAGACTCTCTGACTTTTAGAAAGTAAGGCAGGTGTCAAATTAGTGGAAAATGCAACTTAAAAAAAGAAAAAAAAAGGATGCTGAACATTATTCTAATAGGTTTTCTGTAAAATATGTTGCAGACACTGAACATGATGCATCAGAAAGCTCAGACTGATGTTCTTTTGGGATGTCTTGCACAATTTACTTTTTGGTTCTTTTTCAGATACAGCTGACTGAGACTTCCCAGGAAAGCAAATTACCTCTATTAAAAAAAAAAAAAAAAAAAAAAAAAAAGTTAGTTTACTGTTAAGATTTCCTTTGTTTCTAAAGCAAATGTTAATGGAATAATTGGTTTTAATGGATGGTCAGTAGACCATCCATTCAGCAGAATGGATCCAGGTGAATTCCACAGCAGAAAATCCACAGCACTCCAAAAGGTTTCACAAGCAAGAATACAATGGAGCATCCCAGCTGCTGCCATCATCCACTGTGTTATTAAGCTATAGGCCTCCCTTGCACCTCAGCTTTAGGCTCCTGAGGACACATGCAGCTCAGGGGCTCTTTCCTACCCTGTCCTCTTAATGCGCAAGGTGGAGATTGCTAAATGTGGGTGTTACTGGGCTGCTCCATGATTGGCTTGCGGTGAGGGCATCCCAGATGGGCAATCAAGAGAAGACAAGCCCCACTGCAGGGCCAACACAAATTATCT
>JAUBNY010000361.1:8489-18695 GCA_032275445.1 Crypturellus soui | reverse complement strand
CTAGTGGCTTTTGTTAATGGAAAAGTCCCCAGTACAGAATTACAATGACAAAAAGCAGCTTTTTCAGGGGAGAGGACTCTACTGGAGTGCTTGTAAGTTTCTCCAGGCCACTGACTCAATGGTGAAACACTCAATGGTGAAAACCATGAAAAGGTTTAGGAACCTGTGAAGAGACCGTTTGATCACCTGCAATTCACAGATTTCCTCAATAATATATTGAAGCCTTAGCTGAACATTAGAATTCTGTGTACACAGTGACTCATCACTGTGCTCAACTGTGGACATCATCAAAATAGCAATAAAAAATGCTATTTGCCACCACTGTCACCACTAGGAGACCGAAAGGAGGACTAAGCAGTCAGTTGGCTGCTTATTCGTGTGGCCTCCTTGTCCATAATCTCTAGCACTCCTGTGTCCCATCACTATGAAATAATGCCCTATTGCATTATTTCAAAATAGGCAGTTGCTCAAAGACAGCTCTCTCTTTCTCGAAGCACAGGGCACTGCAGACTTTGTGTCTACAAATGCAGATGATTGATTGGTTGGATTCTTATTTTATTCTATTCCAGTTTTCTTCAGCGTATTTGGTAACAGATCATCAAGTGAATCTAAACAGTAGCTTGAAACTCCCTAGTGCCCTAAACTTTTGGATAATTAAATTCAGTACACGTATTCCCCTGGTATGATAGGCATTAACATTGAAATAGATATTCTTTCCCCTTGTGTATTTTTTAAACAGATGTTTCAATATCCTGAGAAAGGCTGAACTATAAGCCTCAAATATGTGTATATTATAATATACTCAAAACAGATTAGAGACAAAATGTTTTCCATCTAGCAGCCACTGCTTGTTGCAAAGGCAGAAAGAAAAGTAGCATGAAAAGTGGCATGAGTAGCTCCTGTACGGCACCCACCGTCACAGTGCTAATGCCAACCCTCAGGTTCCCCAGAGCAGGATCAGTCTTTTATCACTTGTGACAAAGCTCTGGGGCCTCTGACCAGTGCGTAACCCCAAAACCAGGCAGACAGAGCTTGTCTAGCCTCTGCTTCAGCCAGCTGCAGGCAAAGGATGAGTCGCTTCAAAGACTGCAGCCAAAAGACTCGGGCTGGAGGGGCACAGATGAACACTACAACCTGCCAAGGGTCTTTTCTCACTGCATGATATGACATGCTGGAGGTTCTGTGGTACCTAAAGCCTTGAGCATGACAGGAGAGCACATGGGAGACAGATGGTTTCGCTCGCTTACTTTGAGCTAACAACAGACTGTTCTGCAGAGCTTGCTCAGGTCTAGTCATCGTTTCAAATGGTGTTAAACCAGGTGTGGGTTCCTAATTATTTCTGTCAGCTAAGAGGTGAATTCACTCAGTAGAAATTTGGCTATGTTACTGTTACTGTCCTTCACAGAGAGGATAAGCCAGAGAGATTTCCCAAGCCTCTAACACAGTAGAAACATCACTCTCCTTCCTTGCATAAACATATCCAAGCTAGAGGTTGTCAGTTGCCATTTACATGAGCTGTGGGAGTGCCTCACACTTCAGATTTAATGAGTAAAACAATACCACGCATGATTGCAGAGTATATGACTTTGAATCTTCTCTTAGATAATGTGACAGGGTGACCTACATTTTCAACAAAGTACCTAGAAAAAATCCTCTTATGCAGGAAGTATTGATGAGTTGTTAGAGGTAGGAGCATAAAACAAACTGCAGGAAAAGTAGGCTTTTGCATCTTACCTTACAGCTAGAAGAATTTGGGTCCAAATACTGGCATTCTGGAAGATATCAATAATCTTAACCCTTGACATATGGCTATCTTTTGTAAAACAGAGCATTTTTGCATGTCACCAAGTCATTATAAAAATAGTTCATTATAGAAACATTCATGATAGAAACAGCTGATTTTTCATGGGTGGATTATGCGGGTTGGGAATTAGTCATGGGGAGAGAGTGAGGTGCTTTGTGGGAGCCAGCATGGGTCTGGCATTGGTGTTACTCCTTTCATTCCAGTCTGCCCTGTGTGTTTGCCCACAGATAGCTATGTCCCTGGCATTTGTTTTCTTTATAAAACCATGCCACATCCTCAAACAACTTGGCTTATGCAGGTTTTGTCTGATTTGAGGCTTTGCTTTTCCTGGTTTAATTTCCCTTTTTCTTCTCCCTTTGGAGAAAAATTGGTTAGAGTGACAAACTCACAACAATCTCAGAACTGTTCGTGGCCTACCTGACATGAGGTGGATGGTCCTAGTCCACCTAACCCTTATAGGGGAGAAGTGTGGGATAGGTAGAGCAACATCCTGTGAGGATGCCTGGCAATTGGTCACTAATTCTTTCCTAGTTGCGTGACTTTCTCACTGAGCAGAGGAAAATTATATTCAAGCATAGAACCGTAAGCCTACTCTTCTTCCCTAAAGCAATCAAGATAGATACAGTTCAATGAGAAGTATTGCAAGCAAAAGCTTTCAGTAAGTGAGTATTTTCCAAGTAAAAATTTCTTCTGCTCTAAATCCTATAGTTTTCCCCCTCACAGATATTTGGCTTTTGATCTGCTCCAGCACTGACTGCTGATAGCTTCACTCTGGGACCTGAAACCACGAGAAGGCACTTTAACGCACATGTAACACATGTAATTAGGAAAACAGCCAGCAGTATCTCTAGCAGAAAACCTCCAATATTTCCCAAAATCCATCCAGGATCATGATTTACCTTCATCTGTAATGCAGCAGGGAAAACTTCCAAAGCACATGCTAGGAGAAGCTATTCTTAAGCCTAAAAAGCAGTGTGTAAATCTTACCAAAATATTTGGTAGGAAAAGACAGAGTCTCTCTATGACACCCAAATACAGACTTGCTTTTTCTCTCTTCCATGTGCCAGCACACCACATGAATCTGCAGCACGTGAGCTAAAACGACACTATCACACTCACGGGGCACAAAGAGACTTCACCTGCCTTCCCTCTAGCAGCACTTCCAGAGAGGTGGGCAAGACAAAGCCACAGAAACCTGGCTCCTTGAGGAGACCACAGCCTGATTTAATCTACTCAAAACCTTGAGAGGAACACGAATGTCACGTCCAGGAAGGTCCACCTAGTGAAGCAAGATGCCACCAGTGGTCATTTGGCTTTTCAAACCAAAGCACAGTCTTCATCATAACCCTGGACATTTACTGTCACAGTAGTGCAGAGTCTGGACCATCTAGGACAATAAAAAGGCAGAGACTTTGGCTGTTAGAGAGCTTGATCACTCACTGAATTTCAGGCTGTCCTTCAGACAAAGTCCCAAAGTCACTTTTTTGCTCCCTTTTTGCCTGGTGCAGAACAAGGAGACAAGAGCATTCCCAGGGCCTAATTTCAGAGCAAAGCTGCAGTCCCCTTAGAGAGGTATATCCCCAATGAAGTCCTTCCACATGTGTAAACCCCAAGCTTCACTCTAAATCTCTATCAAATCTGAAGTTTAAGAGCACCGTCTACCTTGATCCCGCTTTAATCCCAAGTCACTGTGGAGCACGCTGGAATGCGTTGTCTCATTACCCTGCCAGCAGAGAGCCCACTCTGTGGGTTTGGGTCATCTCCATTTCCTCAGGCATGACCACTAGAGGGAGGGACTTGCAATGCGGTGGCAGCAGTTTTGGCCTGGGCAGGCACAACTCTCTGGTGTCTCCCCAGCACCTCAAAGAGAAGGGAGGAGTACTGGACTTGTACAAGTTCAACACTTTCAGGTGTATCACAGTGTGGGAATCCTTGTTTCATGGCACCAGATGAGTCAGCTGCCTTTTGCAAGCTTATCAGTTTAAATCATTATTTTCCAGCTTCTCAGCAGGGTTTGCTCAATATGAAAACAGACTACACAGGGCATTAACTCGTCTGTCTTGGAGCTGCTCCAGCAAAATGAAGAATTGCCAGTGTGTGAGAAAATTCTCCCCACCAGGAATACCATTCTTCTGAAAAATGACTATATTGAGTGTTGGTCTATTGTCCTTTTTGTCTTTTTTGTCTTTTTTTTTTTTGGTAATGAATGGTGTGAGCTCAGTACCAAGCTGTCATCAATGCACTTTTACAAAGAACAAGCTCTTCAAGAAAACATTTCAGGAAACATTGCAGTTTAGGCTGTGTTCTGTAACCCGCACAAAGGAACATAATTTGGTCCATCCGTAACTAACTCAAAGCTCAGAAGCAAGTTCCCCCGAAGGTTCACCAGCAGTTTCAAACTTACTGAATGAACTTGAGGATGGGCAGTTTGCATCAAAATGAAGGAAAATATTATTTTTCATATATAATTAGAGAGTTAAAGCAGCAAGCTCAGACCCAAGATCAAGTTACCAGCATGACATCAATTAAGCAGGCACCTTTAGCATATGCAAAGTCATCTGATTGAACAGTATCACTGTGAGCTAAGGTCAGTTAATCAAAATAGCTTGTATTTATCACAAGCTAAAAGTGCACATGTGGACAGCTGCCTTCAGTGACTTGCAGCACTGGCTAGCCCACACGTAAGTGGTACTGCATATGAGCCTTGAGTTTGTTTTGAGATTTTGCAAATATTGTAACTGCTGTGCAATGAACTAGATCACATACCACCAAGAGGAAAGTGTTCAGATGTTTTACCAATAAGGAGGTCCATATGGGCTCATGAACTCATTGGTGCCTTCGAAGTCCTGCTGTTTTACTGAATAACAATAATTACTTAGGGTTCCGCATACTCCAGCACTTTGTATTTGAAATTTTTATGCATGTATTGTAGATTGCATTAAACAAATAAAACAGTCTGGGTTAATAATTGAGTATTCTGAGCACAGATTTACTGGGAGTCCTTCCCACTTCCTGCACAGGGGCGGCCAATGGCATCAGGATCCAAGCTCATCCCTCCTCTTCCTCTCCTCCCTGCTTTCTTCCCTCGATTCCAGACTCATGCAGGAATGGCTGCACCCTGGGCAGTACACTTCTGGGAGGCTGCTTCATAATTCAGATTGTGAACAGCATTTGGATTTTTGCCCTGCAGCAGACCCTCAGCAAATAACAAACTCTCATTGCCCCCAACACAGCAAAACCACTTCTCTTACTTTTTCCCCTTTCCTACATAAGGCATTTCAAAATAAATAAAGACAAGTGCCAAAGCACTATTTACTCTCACCTCTTAATCATTTTCCATTTATTGTAACACAAGCCAGTGCTTTATTACATGGGTTGCCTATTTCCCCACATAGACATCCCATATCTGAACCTCAGACTCTCTGCCTAGAAAAACAACTCCAGGGCAAAAGCAGAAAACATTTCCTTTTGCTATTTCAAGTCCACTGAGCAAACACCAACAACTCTACCTGTCCCAAAGGAATGACATTAATATTTCTGAAGACAAAGTGCCCTTGTTCAGAAAGGGTTCTTCACTCTGTTAGCCCAGAGTCGAGCCAGTAAAACCCAAGTTGACCCAAGCAATGCCTAAAACAGGATAAGATAAAAGCCTATGGACAACCAGAAGCAAAAACAACCCAGAGAAGACCCTTGTTTCCCCTTGCATGGAAGTTGGTGCAAGACCTAGGCCGAAGATCCTCCTTTCTAAGTGGCAAAATCTTCTGCAGACCGAGCGTCACTTCCAAAAAAACCAAAAAGGCCAAGTTTCAGGTTTCCTCCTGCTTTCTGTACAGACATAGCTGTGCCTTGCACTGTGCTGTATTAGCAGAGTGTTGTTAGTGCATTGATATGATGGGTCTCCCAGACCTTGCCACTCATTTTGTAAGGATATGGAAATCCTCCCAGCTCTCAAAAGGTTGCCGCAGCAGCATGAACATAGTGCTGGGAGTCAGAGAGCTATTTGCATTGGTTCTGTCATTCAGGAATGGCT
Source organism: Crypturellus soui (assembly GCA_032275445.1). Classification (NCBI taxonomy): domain Eukaryota; kingdom Metazoa; phylum Chordata; class Aves; order Tinamiformes; family Tinamidae; genus Crypturellus; species Crypturellus soui. The sequence continues at coordinate 12,861 of JAUBNY010000361.1, read as the reverse complement.
AAATAGACCCAGATGAAAATACACGTCAGACAAAACATGGCAAGGGATGATAAAGTGCAAGTGAGTGGGGAGGTGACAACAAGGCAGGAGTGAGAGGGGCTCGTCTTCAAAACAACTGTTTCCTTTCAGTGCTTTGAAAAACAACTATGTGAAAGAGGAATAATTGATAACTGATGCTTGAAGAAAAGCAGCCGACCTCAGGCACGGCGGCCACCTGCACCAGTGACAGCCAGTGACTTGGCCCCGCTGCTGCTCACTTTGGCTGCGTTGCTCCCTGGCCGGGTCACCGGCTCCCTTCACCACCCTGATCCGCTCTCCTCCTCCCAGCACCTGCATGCCCAACAGTGCTGCTCTCTCCCTGGAAATCCCCCACCCTTTCTCAGGCTACTTCGGTTTTGCTGTTTGTAAGCAGTCTCGCCCAGTTCCTCCTGTGCTGGAGGAGAAAGGAAATTCCCCACATTATAATCCATTTAATCCAAGACCACACCATATGGCTTTTTTTTCAATTACTGGGACACCTGCTGAAAGTATTTCCAAGCAGGTTAGGAAGCTCGGAAGCACCATGTCACATCACCAGCATGCCTACCTGGCATTTCACATGTGATACAGAAAAACTCATGCTTCAGTGTGCTGCCGCTAAGGAACCAAACTTACCTATTCATCAGCCATCCACCTCCTTTGAAAACAAGAACCTTCCATAAGATATCACTGTGGCTCATTACTTCACGGGAGCATTTTTCTGATGATCCTCACTCACCATTTCAGTCTCTCCATTGGCACAAGCTGAAATCCTTCTGGAGAGGCAGCAGAGGCCATGCTAGATTTCCAAGTGTGCCTAAGATGGCTCTTCATGCCTATGCTTAAGCAACAGAATCAGGTCTGTGGCGTTCACACACTAAGGTATCATGCAGGATTCGGAGCACCTGCCTCATGCTCAGCTCAGTGCAACCTGCGTTCAGTAAAATGAGCAGGACAGAGATTTCCACGTGGTCTGGAAGGACAACACAGGGCGTTTTGTGGCATTGAGTGGCAGTTGCCCTGCTGTGAATCTGAGGGCCCTCACGCAAGGGAGCACAGCCTGATATCTCCCATGCTCACATGGCGGCACGAGCAGCGTACATGGAGCACTCAAAAATGCAGGGCAAGCTGCCGGGCTGTAGGCTGATGCAGCAGCCTCCACTTCACTTTCTCTCACCAGTGGGTTCACTTCAAAGATGTTGATGCTATTTTAGTGCCTTGCTTTATATTTATTTCTCCTTTTAATCTGTGTGATGAGTTAAAAAATGCCATATGTCTGTTTTTATATTCCTTGGGCTTCACCCACACACACACACACCCCGTTCACACACACGCACGCACACACACCGAGTTTCCAGTTGACTAAGGAATGCTAAACATTTGTCTGTGGCGCCACGGAGCCACCAATCTACCAATGCATACATCCAGTGTGGGTGTACCAAGAGATATAGATGCCATATGGAGACCACAGCTGACACATACAGCTTGGGACAAATGGGAGAGAAAACTGTGCCACTCTCACTTGCCATGGAAAATCTTTTTCTGAAAGTCATTACTTGCTTTGGCCTTATTTCTTCCTGATAAACCAACCCGCAGGCACCAGATTGATGTCAGAGAAGAGCTAGAGGGAAAGATGTTGCTCGGCCCTAGCACAGAGGGATGGCAGGTCGCGTGAACCCCTCGCCGATGCTTGCAGAGCCTGGTTGGACTCAAGCAGGCAGTTGTACTACGCCCACCCACCGACTGGCAGCTCCACGTCGGCGTTCCCATGCCTGCCAGGAAAGAGCTGGCTGCGTTCCTGCCTCCCAGAGCTCCCTCCCTTCGGGGGACAACATACACTTCACCTTCTAAAAACTGAACTCATAGCTATCTTATACAGCCAAATGATAACTGATAGGCAAAGAAGAAAGATCCAGTAGAGCAAGGAGTTTATGGTAGGTTGAGAAAAAGATAACTCAGGAGCAGAATTTAATTATACAGATGTTATGGTGATTAGGGTCATCTGAGTAGGTAGATGGATTTGCAAACCCGGGAAGTTTTGCACCAGTGGCAATAGTTTCTTCCGTCTCTGTCATGTCTGCGTGTAGATCTGGTCTAGACAACACAGCGCTCGGAGTGCCTAGAGGTAGCCGACCTTGGCAGCCCTGCTGCTGCTAACGACAAGCAGAGCCGCACCGACACCGGTGCAATGTGTTCAAATGTTCAGGGCAGGCTCAGCCCCCAGCAGCACTCCAACAGCCTGACGGGAGGTTTTTGGGGAGAAGAAGAGCCATGATTTATTTCTGAAGGAGGCTGGCACCGATCCACAGGGGAGGTCTGGAAGTGGGCGGCTCACTCGCACTCTCCTTATGCAAAGAGAGCAGTAGCACCATCAGTGGAAGCCTGGCTGAACAAAGAGCAAAGGGCTGGGCTGTATGGGGAACATTTTGTTCTGCAATGTGGAGTACATATGGAGCCTAAAAGCTTGGTTTCGGGTGGAGCTGGGGTGGTCATGCCTCTTGTTGCATGTGGGAGATGCAAACAGCAGTGCTGCCCTCAAGCCCCACAAGACCAAATTAGTGGCTCAGGGAACAGAGCTGGGCAAACCCCAGTCATTTAACCCCTAAAATAAAGCTTCTAGCAGGCAATAGTTAGTCATAAATAATGTCAGATGAAGTGAAAAATTACAAAATGTCACAGATTTTTGCTTCCCCAATGTCAAAGTTGCTTCCAAAGCTTAAAGAGTGCTGCGGGGTTGTGGTGATGGTGGCAGTTGTTAACATTTCTCAAACTAACATTTCACTCAACAACCATTGCTCTAAGTAAGTCAAACCAATCCAACCTGAAAGCCCCAACACTAACACAGTCCCGGAGAAGGGGTTTGTTCGTTTCCATCAGAAGGAGACGGAGGAGGAGGAGGAAAAGCCTGGTTACTAACATATGGAGGAAAACTAAAAATGTCTTGCAAAACAAGAGCAGGGGAACGTGCCTGCTCTCCTCCTCCTTCAAGCAACTGCACAGCAAGATGCTGACTGTAAAAACAAATACACCATTACAATGCAGAGGCAGGAAAAAGCCAAATCCCAATCACACAGAGGCAGCAAAGAAAAAAATTAATCAAGTAATGCCAAACCTAATAATAACATAGTTCTTGCCATTAACCTCCCAAAAAGAGAGGAAAGGAAAACAAAGGCGCTGAAATACAAAACACGGGTTTTAATGGAAAATATAAAACAAACCTAAGAATAACAAGGAATACAAGATTGCACATAGACCTCCACTGCCCTTTTTCCCCTACATGTACACAGAAAAAGAAAGGGAAAGCAAGCGCCCTTCCCAGATCATGGTATTTCTCAAGTTGGTAAACTGGAAAATGACTGATTCTAAGACATTCAGACCAAGATGGCTATATTTTACTCTTCTAAACGATGGAGTCGTTCTACTAAATTTGGCATAACATCAGCACATTATAGTTGAACCCTACTCTGAATCTTTGTACTGAACAGGGCCACCCCTAGCACAGGAGTAACTAAGTGCTCAGAGAGAAAGTGATTTTACAGAAGAGTGAAATACATGACTTTCCTGGAGGAAAGTGTTGCTATTGCCAGAGTTTCCTACCCTTCCTTAATGTTTGCACCACACTGACTAGGTTCTGGAGTGAAAGACAGAGCAAATCAACCCAACAGTGTCTTTGTACCCAGAGGCAGCTGCAGGAAGAAATAAGGAGTCATTCTGAGAAAACAGCAGCTTGAGGCAGGACTGTTGGGCAGAACACACACCTGTAGGTGATATGCTCTTAGAGAAAAGCCTGATGAGGAGCATGTTCCTCATCCTGCACAGATAGTGCCTAAATCTCAGAGCACCATTTTGCCATGTCTTTGGCATTGATCCTGAATCCTCAGGACAGAATTCACTTTCTCTAATGGTTAACCTCTACCGCGGAGACATTTACAGATGAAATATGTTTCCCAAGGGCTACCCTGGGCACTCACTGGAGAGAAAGAAGCCTTTCTAAGGTGAGACTCACCTCACATAAAAGTAGGTGTTTAAAAGAGGTCAAAACAGTTAGTCTCCGGGCATACCAATTGCTCCCCATTGGCTATAAAGGGAATGTAGGTGTCTAGTTCAGGTGAAGATATATAGTTACGTGAGATTAACTCCATCCCTGTCAACCCTTGGCAAGTCTCTCTGGCAAGTCTCTCCCGTCACCTCAGTTTCACCTGCAGGCTAGCAGTAATGATTCCTACCCGGCTCTGATACTTCCACTGCAAGTACAATGTTACATAAGTTCTATGCACGAACAGATTTCCAGCAGATACAAAGGTGCATCCCTCATGCAAGACTGGCCTCCTGCCAAATTTGAAACCGGGTCACA
>JAUBNY010000360.1:5380278-5396638 GCA_032275445.1 Crypturellus soui | reverse complement strand
GCACGTCGGCTTCTTGCTTTCCGGGCAGAGTCTCTTTCCCTGCGTCGTTTGTCCGGCCGCGGGCGGCGCGACCTGCCCGGCAGCGACGTCTCCGGCCTTGCTCAGGAGTCTGCGGGAGGCGGCAGCTGCTTCAGCTCTCAATGGAGCCGGCTGCCCCTCTCCGGCACGCAGCAAGCGCTCCAAGGCAAAAACACGGAGGGGAAGGGGCTACGGAGGAAAGGGAGGGGAGCCTCGGGCCGTCGGGAAGCGCTAGGACGCCTGCCTATCAGCTGGGCTAGGGGAAAGTCACAAACTGGCCTTGATTTCTGAACAACACCCTCCAACGTGAACTGAAGCCAGCAGTTTTAGCACATCCATTGCCCGCAATGGAGACAGCACTGGAATACCCTGTTCTTTAACAAGAGGGATAGGCAGTCTTTTCCTTCAAAGTGCTGGGAAGAAGTGGAATTCTATCCTTCATCCCCCTCTGCCAACGAGGGAAACCTTTCCACATCGTCTACGTCTTCACCCAGGCTTCTGGGCAGGGAAGTTTGGTGCTCGCTGCAGTCACGCATACCCACGAGAGAACCCGAGTCTGTGGAACAACTTCCCAAAGCCTCAAAATACAGAACGTTGAGCAGTTCATCCTCCAGGTCTCCTCCTGCCAGGATCATTTCTTGCCACAGCAGCAGGTGTTGGAAGCAGAGAGTGATCAGCTGGGGTGAGATGTGCGGAGGGGATGAACCTTGACATCAGGCGCAGAACCCCGACAGCAGAGCCGACAGCCTGCGCTCGATGCACAGCTTGCCTGGGAGAGAAAAAGATGACACAGAAATCAACTTTTCATTTTCGTGGCACTATAAACACTTATTCCAGGTGAGCATCTAACCAAAAACACCCTGCTGAAGAGTGGAATAGTCCAGCTCTGGCAGCTGTTCCAATGGAGACACCAAGATGCTGTTAAGAGCCACCGTCTGCCACCACCAGTTCATTCATTTGAAGTTAATGGAGCAGCTTTGCCAGCAGCTAAGGTGGCTCAAGGTCTCAAGGCCCTCAATGCTTTAAATCAGAAGGAACAAGTACAGCCCAGTTCAGCGGGGTTAGTGCCAGGTTCTTGTCTGCACCAGTCTGGGAAGAATTTTTCAAGAGCTTTCAGTTTGCTGGAACTCCTCTACCACACTACCATGAGAAGGCTTTCTCATTTCTAGGTTCATTACTTTAATTTGAGAAATAAATAACAAAACACACATGTATCTGAGATATAAAATGGAAATCATACCTACTAGAGCCTACCAGGCAGCAACCCGTCCAGGAAGCTGCATATCAGTGGGAGAAAGAAATCTATTAGGGGCATGAACGAGAAATCTGTTTGTAAGCAATGGTGCCTGGAAGCTGCTTAGCATTTCCTACGGACCCCCACCCAGTACTGCACACTCTGCTCTCCTTCACCGAGCCTCAGGTCAGGGCTAAAGCTGCTGATGATTAACAGCCTGAGGGCCTGTGCGCCAGAACTGCGGTGTCAGCACCTCTCCAAGGGCTGTATCTACGTGGACAAGCAGGGCAGCCTGGCAGCGCTGAGGATGCTGCCCGCGGAACACGTCCACCCGCCAGCAGAGGGAGGGAGACGCCGCTGCCAGCTCTGCCTTCTCCCCCCTGCTGCACCGGGGCTCTGCTGAGGGCAGGTTTGGCTGGGACGGGGCAGAGCGCGGCCGAGGCAGGGGCTCTGCCTGCCCCCACTTTCTGCAGGGGGAAGGCACAGAGCTGCCTCCCAGCTCAGCCAGCAGCAGCGGGTTTCGTGCTCCCAAGGGCTCTGCGCACTCGGATGGATGGTCCCGACTGGAAACCAAATGCAGGTCTTGGCTGCTGCCAAGCCACTTCCTTCAGCAAGTTCTCTCACGCATCAAAAGCTCAGCAAATGCAGAGCAGCTCTCACTGTATGGCTCAGAACAAGGGCTTGTGTTTCCAACAGCTTTCCCACAGGGGAAGCAGGAAGCCTGTTGGCTAGGAGAAATTACAAGCCAAGAAATCTCTGCTATGTCCACTAAAATGTAGCCAAGCACACACACAAGGATGCTGGATACTGAAACTCCTGATCCATGGAGCTAGAAAAACAGAGCATGGTCTGCTGAGGAACCAGGCACTGAACACTCACATTTATTGATGTTTTCTATGTCTCCCTGCTCGGTGATGATGTTCAAGAGCCCCTCCATCAGCAGCAGGGCCTTGTGGTACCTCTGTGCACAGTCCTCTCGGTGGTGGAACATCTCATCCAGGGCTGCAGACTGCACCTACGGGCAACAACCCCATGCAAGGGCTTATTCCCAGATCAGACTCAGTTCTCCCAACACTGTCCCCTTCTGCGTGACCACCTCCTTGTCCAGCCCTCCAGGGGCTGCACATGGCATCAGGAATGAAACCATCTAAGGCCACAGGCAGGAATGGTTAGTGCCCACCCTTGGCTCTGCACAGACCCCTCTTCCTGGCACTGTGTGGTTCCTACCATCTGCACGGCGTAGCTAAAGATGAGCTTCTCTGCGGTGATGCTGTTGATGCGGTCCATGAGCTTCTGTTTGTCCAAGAAGAACCTCTGGAGTCTCATGTTGAGGCAGTGGCAGGATGACACACTGGATTTATAAAGCTCGTTCAGCTTCTTCACAACTAGGGCAAAGGAAGGAAATGCTCTGGGCTCCACTTCCAGTTCTCCCTGTGCCTCGCATTCCTCATGCACAGGACTCCACACAGACAACCCGGAGCCCAGTGAGTTGTATTAAAGCCATTATGAGGCACCCACTGCACCAACAGGGCTTTGTCTTTCTCCTGTCCTTTGTCACCTTCACCAATTACAAGCCTGCACATGGCAACACCTACACGTACATCCTGGTCACCTGAGGCCAGGTCTATTTCTGTTTCTTTCAACTGCCTCAGGGTAAAGCACTTTGCACTGGGCAAGTTGTCTCACGCACCACCAGAAGCACCAGACATGCCAGATACGAAGCTTCTGTTACTTGAGGGGTGATGATGTGCTGTGAAACAGCATGGGACTTGCATGAGAGCTGTTAGAGGTGAGTGTGGAGGAGCAGCGCTGACTAAAGAGGCAAGTGAGGCTCTCTGGGGGATCCGCTCTCCTGTCAGGGACTGGAAGGGCAGCCTAGCTCAGAAAGAAGCTGAAAGTGGCAAACCCAAAGCTCCTAGATGGCATTAGGAAAGAGAAACCAAGAACTCCCTGAGAAGGCTTTGCACTTGAAAAGCCAAGGCAGACTTTATTTCTTAAAACAAAGCAATGTTCTCATTAACAAAAGTCAATCAGAGCTCTGGGCATTGCCCAAGATACTGTAAAAAAAAGTAGCAAGTTGTGAGTTGGGCCCCTGCCTGGCACACACTGCCTGGCACAGCCTGGGGCAACCCCTTGTCACATTTCCCCACTTGGCCCATAGGACCCAGTTACCCAAGTACCCTGAGAACCCTCTTTTCCCTGAGGAAATCTCAGGGGAGCCACGTTGTGTGGGCCCAATTCCCACAACCAACAGAGCAGGGCTGCTATCATCTACCACTACAAATATGTCCATGAAGAAGAACAATTTGTTTGGGTTATAATGACTTCTCCATTAGTCTGGGTATGTGGAAGATGTGTAGGGAAATCTGTGTTTCTCCAAAATGCTCGCTACAACATATGTGTGCACATAATTTCTGTTTTTCTTTTATTTTTTATTCTTTATATACACACCCTCTCCCTGAAGTCAGCACAAGTACTTCCAAAGACTAAGCCCTAGGGAAAAGAGGCTGAGGAGTACAAGGAGATTCTTGTACTGCAAGAATCTCCTTCAGTATTATAATAATGGTAGTTTTTAAATGATTTTTTTCCTCTAATCACTGAATCACAGGCAGCTCACATCATAACCAACAATAAATCAGGCAGTCAGATGCAAATTTAGGGCCATAAGAGACTAGCAAATAAGCAACTCTGGTGTTACCAGTATTTTACTTCCTGTGTTTTCATTTCACTTGGAAATCATCATTGCCAAGACACATCTCAGTTTGCCAAGTAAGCACTTATTGGACGTGTAATTAAAGCGGACTTACGTCAAGTGCAAATAAGCATCTGAGATAGAGGCATACGAGAGCCAGATAAGAGATAGTGCCCTCTCACTAACCAACCCTGGAGATTCGCAAAGGAGACTAAGGAGGAGGAGTTTGGAGTACTACGTATGCCTAAAAAATACCCTGAAGGAAAGGCCTTGCCCTGCATGGGGACAACGAGGAACAAGCACACGTAGGGGCTCACACTCACTCAAGCTCTTCCCTGCCCTGTGGTGCTTTAAATGCTCCCATTTTGGGGCAGTCCTGCTTAGCGCAGCCCCTTACCTTGCTTGACGGTGGAGGAGAGGCACAGCTTGCCAGCTTTGATCTGCTCTATGGCTGTCTGCAGGCCAGAGGACAGAAGCTCTGCCACTTTCAGGTACAGCACCAGCTGCTCTGCATAGCTGCAAAGAAAGCACATTGCAATGCCAACAGCTCAGCAGGGCAGGGAGGTGACAGCAGCACCAGGAGGTTACATCCCAGGGGATTTCCAGCAGGCACGGGGATTCCAGCACTCTCGCTCACCTCCACTCCCGGCTGAGGAGGCTGATCTGGTCAGCCACGACGCTCTCCTGCAGCTGGTACTCGGATGCCACCGAGCTGCTCATCTCGCTGGAGCTGCCTTTGAGGGCAGCGATCTCCATCACGTAGTGGACGAAGGCCAGCGTGAAGCGCAGGCTGCGCAGGATGTCCGTGTGCTCTTGCTGCAGAAGGGAACACACAGGTGGGTTAGCGGTGGAGCTGGCAGGGCAGGGAGGGCCGCCCACCGGCAGCAGTGCCAGGGACTCATCCAGGTTTACAAAACACAACACACGAGGCTAGAAATCCCTCCCTCGTGGGTGCCACCAAATGAATGGCTGTCTGGGTCAAATGCAGCTTCACTGTTCCTTCCCTGCCTCTGCAGAGAAGCAGCTAATTTCTTTGACCTTCCAATATTTAGAGGGTTGGTTCTCTCAAAGGAGGACTGGTAAGGATCTTTCCCACATGAATTTGGGACAGAAATGTGCCTCAAGTTCTGTGTGCTTTGGCATGCTTCGTATTTTTTATTCACTGGCTCAGGCACTCTACAGCAGCTTTGAATATCTGAAACACAAATCTCTCCTCTACTATATTGCTACCTGGACAGACTGGTGAGGTAAGGAAATGTTATCTCCATCTTTCTCTTTTCTCTTTAAAAGCAGAGGGGAAGTCAGTGATTAAGCAACTGCCAAGTCATACAAGAAGTTTGTGGCAGAGCAGGAAATTAAGTTGAGATCTGGCAGGTCTCAGCCTGGTATCTCTAACCAAAGCACAGTCCTTCCCCTCTGCTTATGTAGTTGGCTTCTATTAATTACACTGCAGTTCCTGGCCTTGTTTGGCACCGCGGGACAAACTTGGAAACCTAACCTTCAATTTGCCTTGCCTGCACTAAAGGAAACTTTTTCAAATGACAGGAGAACCATCTATCTGAATGTAACAGCAATGCTCGAGATAAACACGGCTGCTTAAAAAGCAAGATTTCAACGCCCTGAAAATGTCAGCAGAAAAACGGCCAGGTTTGTGTTCCACTCAAATCCCCAGAGTACAAAGGGGTCTCCCAATATGCCAAGCAGATCTGGAGCCAGAAAGGCTGTGACAGGCAAACGGATTGCTGTGCTCAGCAGAGGAAACCACCAAACCAAACTGACTCACTACAGATATGGGAAGCTGAACTGAGTGGTATGAATGAGATCAAGCTGATACTTTCTTAGAATACTTCTCTTCCAACCCTGAGCAGTGCTGTCAGCTGGCAGAGCCCCACACTCATAGGACTTTGCAGAAGAATGATGCTTAAATAAATTCACTACTATTTGGATCACACCAGTGTTGAAATCCTGGCCCCATGGCTCTGCAGATAAACAAACAAGCAAATGCAATCCAATGGAAAACTGCAAAAATTTGAACTAGATAGAATAGCTGGAATAGCAGATCAAACCCACATCCTTAGAACAATGTGTGCAGATCGCTGCAGTAGCTAGGAGATTTTAGCAACACCAACAAAATTTGGATACAAAGAACTTTCCCCAGTTCTGGGCAGCCAAGGAGATAACAGGAATAGAGCTGAAATCGTGACTGCATCTGCCTCCCACCTCTACTGCACACGGACAGCCTGACCTACATTTCAAATATATCTCAGCTATAGATGCATCTGCTCTGCTTCAGCCTCACTCCAGCCTGCAAAGAAGGGGACTCTGGCAGCCTTTCAGCTTCACAAGCTGCTTCAGCTGTTCTGCTGCCGACTTTACCCTCTGCCTGCCCTAAGCAACATGTCAGGTTTATATTTTTTCAGATTCTTTCATTTGAGGCTGTATCACTGTCTGACTCCCCAAGTACATGGAGAGGGCAGTCACTTGATACACTAAGCTACTCACTCTCTCAAATTAGCTGTTACCAATGCCAAGCCTTATAAAAAGGAAGAGTCACAAATCACCTACATTTTCTTCAGAAATGGTTAACACAGAACATGTCAGATAAATGATATTTCCAATCTCCAGGTTTTGAATGATGAGTTATATCCCCAGACACGGTCTGTTCCACAGATTCAATATGAGGCTCAAAAGCCGCTCTGCTAAGTGTGTCCTGAGCTTTCTATACACTGTGCTGGCTCTCCTGGAGTCAGGTCACATCTCTCTGTAAGCAGAGGGTCGTTCCATCTGTGGAGGTGCTTTCCTTTCATCCTCCCTCTCCTTTGCCCCTGACGAGACCCTGATGTACACCCACCTCCATGAGTGTCTCTTCAGGCAACTCGGGTGCCTCAAACGTAACAGCTCCTTCCAGGTTAGCTGTGATGGGGTCAGCGAAGGCGTACCGGAGACTGGGGGGGCCTTCCAGGGTGTCCCCACCCGCTCCCATGGCCAGGTGTCTGCCAGTGAACGAGCCCCCAGAGCTGAGAGAGCTGGAAGAGCCCACTGAAAAGGAAAACAGTCAGGCAATTAGTATTTAAATACCAGACCAGTCATTCCTCGCCCAGACTGAGGTACTGCTGCCACAGGGGGACACAGGATCCCATCCCTGATAGGGGTCAGCAACAGGCGCATTGGAGAACGATGCAAGACCCCTGCATCCAGAACAACCTCTCCCTGTGTAAGCTCCTCCTCATCTCAGCTTATCAACTCCAGCACATTTAATGCACCTTCCAGAACATTTGTCATTCAGAGACAATTACAGAAGCTTTGTTTCCCCCCTCTCCCTTCCCAAACCCTTTTCAAATTCTGCTTCAGTATCTTGGCCTTATTTTATCATATGCCACTACAGTGAGCTCTCCATCACGGTTCAGCATGGTTTGAACTCTGGCTCTTCACACCTCTGCTAAGTGAAGGTTATCTCAGCTTTAAAACATCAGCAATTTAGATGGAAGCCAGGAAAGCTTTCCACTACATTCCCCACACTTCTGCTTCCTTCTCTTGACAAATGGGAGCCTGAGCACAGGGCAAGTGATGTCAGCTACACAAACACCCTAATTCAGAATCAGGAAATCCTGCCCAGTGTGGTGTCCATCACACAATCCTCTAACATCATCTCTTCCCCGTCCTGACCACTGAATCCACCCCATGAGCATATCACGTATAAAGATAAATACTTTAAAAAGAACTTCTACTGCTGGGTATTCATGGTACATTCATTTCCAGAGGGCTTCACATCCCCTGAGCTTGCACTCTTGCAGAGGGATAGGTTCTGCCCAGCAGGAAGATGCTAATCCCAGCTGGAGGACTGTGCTAATTCTACCCAGGTGATATACTCCACTGCCACTGACTACATGGGTAGAAGGGACCCATCTGTCCTTTGATTTTTATTTGCTGCTCTAAGGTCCAGCAACGTGATACACAGTCGAGCAAGGCACAGGCTCCTTTCCTCCAGAACCTCTCTTGCAGTTAACAGCTACGTTCAGTGCCAAGCGGACATCAAAAGACTGACAGGGTATTTCCAGACCTTTCAGAGAGAGATCTTGCAGATACAACACCACGTTTCAAGCATCCTGTATTTCCAGGGCACTGCTTGCAGAAGTTTTTATCATGATGTGTTAAAAGGCTTTGTCAAGCAATCTTACTCATGGCTGGCACAAACATTTGGGTTACAGAGTCTCAACCCACAAAGTGCCCTTCCCTTTTGTGTGTTAGCTCTAACAAAGGGAGCTGCTGCCAGCCCACGCTTGCCAAGCTGCACTGTTTGCACACTGGCTTGGCCGAGGGCTGTGCGCGAGATTGAGCTTAACGGCCCAAGAGCCTCCACGGAGGCTCCTCTTCCACGGATCCCATCTGAGATCCTGTTTTGCAGACCTTGAAGGTCCAAATACCAACCCCCTAGAAACTTGGGCTTGGATCTGCTTCCAAGTTGCCGCAAAAGCAATACAGGAAGCTGATTTCCCTATTCAAAACACTTCAGTGGGAACCAGAGGTCCTTGCACAAAGGAGTTTCTACCTTGGCTACGAGCCAGGCAGACACTTTGCAAGAGAGTCCCTGCCCTACAGAGTTTACACTCCAAACAGACAAAACAAAAGGATTATGATCCCAACTTTCCAGACAGATAATCAAAGATCTGAGTGGTTTTCGTTGTGAAAGAAACCCAGGCTACAGCCAGGAACTGAGCCCACATGTCCCCCCATCCCAGGAAAGTAGTTTATTTGTGGTTATATCCAAACCTTCCTTGTGGTAATTAAGAACAACGGGGTTGACTACATTCAGATGAGGAACAACGCAGACAAAAACCCAATCAGGCCAAAAATGCAAACAGATGTGTCCAAATATTTTCTAAAACTGAGCATAAACTTCAGCTCTTGGACTCTTTACCCCAGAAGGGTGAATACCAGAGCCTCAGCAGCTGCCTGATGAGACCAGAGTGCTGGCATCTCAAAATGATGGATCTGCCAAGTGGGAAAGCATTCTCCTTTTCCTACGTAAGCAACTTGGGGCATAATTAACACCATTAGTACTTTTGCATAAAGAGCAAAAGTACTTTCCTAACGGTACTTGTGCATCAGTTACGTTTGGCTGTTACAGCTTACCCAAAACCTAGGAGGAAAACCATGGGAACACAATCTTTGCAACTGCTGACCTACCAGCAACCCCTGGGCCTATGACCAGCTGCAGCTTTACTCCTCAAGCAGAGCAAAATTAAGTAAAAACAAAAACAGCTGGCGTCTCTCTTCCAGCACTAGAAACCGAAATGCCCTTGTACCTATGCAAACAGCTATCGACAATAACAGGAGTGGCAGGAGTCAATAAAAGAACCTTAAAGGCATTTGAGCAGCTGAGCTCTGTATCGCACTCCAGCCACCCCGGAGTGCTCCGGCCACGTTCAGCAGCGAGGAACACAGCCCGGAGCTCGACCTGGAGACATTCGCAGTGGGACAGGCAGGTATCAGCCCTTTACCTGAAAACATCCTGGTCCTCGTGGTCTGTGGGGGGGTTGTTCCACTGGGAGGGGATCCGACAGTAAAAACCACTGGGGACGGGCTGGCAGAGCCCCCAGCCCGGGCACCAGCGTGCAGGGTCCCTCCGTAAGCACCTGAGGGAGCTGGGGAGACAGTTGAAAGGTGCAGACTGGCATTACAGGAGCGTTCCCCGGAGCACCGTGTGCCTCACCCAGCAGCCTCTGTTCCTGCACGCTCTGCGGAGAGCCCGTGGGTACCGCACAGGCTGAGGCTCCCTCTGGAAGCACCCGCTGAGAGCACCAGCGAGCCAGGCTGGCGAGTACCACAGCACGGGAGCCTGGCAGCGCTGCGCACCGCTGCAGCTGCCCTCCCCTCCTCGTTCCCCAATGTGGAAGCCCAGAACACCCACCCTTGCGAAGCCCTTCACACTGCGGCCGCCTGGCAGCACGTCCCCACTCCCGTGTGATATCACAGCCAGAAGGGGCCAAGAGAGGAAGCCCGGCCTACAAAAATCACACCGCTGGCCAGCAATTACACAGCACGCGTGACCCACAGACCTCAGAGCCTTCCACAGAGGAAGCAAACATCACTACACTCCTCACACACAGCAGTCACTTTCTACACAAACCGTCGGATAAGAAGCCTCCCATTCGTGGGAGAGACGCAGGGAAACCCTTGCCCCCCAGCCCCAGCCAGGACACCCTGCCAGATCCGCCTGGTCTCTCCGGCTACCTGTGATTTCCATCGGCTTCTCGTTGTTGAGGCTGTCGTTGCTGCCGGCTTCCGAGATCTGTGCCCCAAAGGCAGCCTTGAGGAGCAGGTCAGTGAGCCTGCCCGTGCTCAGCGACCTAAAAAGAGGACAAAGAACATGATTCAGGAAGTCATCAGCGAGTCTGGGGCACATGCACGGTTTCTGCTGACTTCTGCTCCAATCTGTACCACTGTCCAGCAAATGGGGCAGAGATATAACCACAGGCCCTTTCTCCTTGTAACAAAGCACCCAAAGCTTCTCCTGATACTCGCAGAAAGCTTAGGACTACTGCAACTAATTACAACCATGCAATTACTGAACGCAGCATTACCATAACACAGAAATTGTCTTTAAGGGAAGATACTGAAGTTAATTTCTTCCCTTAAGGAACAAGAGCCTACATGCCCCAAGAGCGAAGCCTGGAGCACTTTGAATACCCAAATCTATGATCACTGGAGAAACTACAAGCACTGGAGAAACTGAAAACTACAGGTAGGCAGGTAAGAAAAATCTAATGTAAAGACTTGAGCAGATCTGCATCCTGCAGTGGCCACGACACTTGCTCCCCAGGTTTCAAGCAGTTCTCTGGTCTGAAGACCCAGGCCCACTGCATGGTAGATGAGGAACATCTCCCAGAGACAGGCTCCAAAAAGAGCAAGGTACATATTTGCATAATTGCAGGGAGTCTGGGCTAATTCCCAAATCCTTGATCCCTGCTTGATGAAACCTTGGGCAGAAAACACAGTGTGAAGCTGCAGGCAATCTTTTGCATTTGGAAATCTAGGCGAGGGCCTGATGGTGTAGAGGAAGACTCTAAAAATCTGCATAACATCTGCTTGCAACCCATGGGTGCTAGCACATTACTGCAGAACATTTGCAGATGCTACATTATATCTTAAGAAGTGCCAGGGTGTGAAATTTATCCCATCCCTCCTGTGACAGGGAGTGAAGCACCACAGTGTTTTTTACTTCACAGAAGCCAGTACAGCTCACCTGCCCTTGATCTCTTCCACAGGCCTCAATCCCAAGCCAGTCTGCTGGCAGTGGAAATGACCCATCTCCTTCAGATCCGGCAGGGTCTTGTTCCGTGTTGGAGTCATCATGACTCCCTGATGGGCCAAGAGTGTGAGAAGATTCTGGGAACTTGGCGTTTTGGGAAATTCAAAAGGAGACACAGCCTAGGGAGAGGAAAAAAGGAAAAAAAAAAAAAAAAAGGAGATTTGTCTTTAAAATCAAAGAATCAAAATCATTTCCCCCCATTTTTTAACTAAAATTAAACTGAAACATATCTGAAATAAACAGGCAGAAATCCTAGCCCACATGGTTACTTGTCCCCAGCCCCAGAAAAAGTAAAATGAAAGGTGAAAAAATCCTGATGAAAAACTGCAGCAGCCTAACGCAAACAGAGAGAAAAGGCTGTCACGGTGCCAGCTCCACACGAGACACCGGGGCTGCCACCTGCTTAACCGTCTGCCATCTCCACTGGGGATTCCTAGTGGGCACACGCTTGCGTCACCAGCCAAGTCACTGTGTGCAAATCACCCTAGACATGACAGCTCACTAATGCAATTGTGGCCTAATCTGAGCAGCATCTTTTCTGGGCTTCTTTAAACCCCTGGACCCCGCTCAGATGGCCAAAAGCATTGCCAAGTGGGATGTGTCCACGAAGAACTGGGGCATCACCACATTCCACACGGATCACTACACAGCCCTTGAGGAAGGGGGAAGAGCGGGTGATAAATCCAGGCCAGAGTTATGTGATCACACACTATTTCAACCCCAAATAATCCACCAGACCAAGCCGAGAGACCCAGAAGCAGAAATACCTTAGTAGGGGAGCCCATGATGGTGGGCAGAGGGCTTCTCTGCATGAACTCGGAGAGCTTTGGCGAGGAGCGGAGCTGCCGGCAGTGCTGCAGGCCGTGCATGGCCAGCGGCTGGCTGGCCGCGCTGTGACCGAAGTGAGCAACCAGAGGGTCAGAGTGCTGCTTGGTGATCTTCTGCCGGCACGAATGCAAATCTGACAGGTTGGGTGCGCTGTGGAGCCGGGAACCCATCCCTCGCGGAGAGTGTTCGGGTGCTGAGGCACCTGGAGGGCATAAACACAGTGACAAACCACATAATTCCCTGATACCGACACGAAAAGCCAGCCCAATCTCTGGATTCACTAGAACATCCAAAGGAGTATGTTTGTATCAGGGCTCTTCAGCTTAGAATTTTCAATGGATGCATTTGCATGGCACTCCTATCAGTGTCACAAAACTAGACCTGACCAGGGTTTGACCTACAGGAACAGACATGAACAGCAGCAAGGAAACTGCACATCAAGCAGGGCTTGTGGCAGAAGGGGAAGTCAGAAGAGCTCTACTCAATCCATTGCCTTCAGAGCCCCAAATTAGAGTTTCTGTGGCACAGATCTGTCAAGCACGGGAAGAGACTGGGGAACTGAACAGAGTAATCCCTGCTCCTGCAAATACACAGAAATCCTGGTTGGCCAACAACCAGGAGGAGCTTCCAAGGATTGCACCCAACCTTGAATACTCTGAGACCATGGACCGACCTTACCCAAAGGAATAATGAAGGAAATAAACAACGTACCAGCCACAGGAATCCGGTGTCTCATCTCAGCTCCAAGAGAGGAGGGGATAACAGTCTGGTTAGGCTGCTCAGGGATCGTCCCAACTTTGAGAGAAACACAACCAGTAAGTTACTTCAGTGCTAATTTTCCACAGCCAATAACAAACACTAGGCACTACCCACTCTATAGGAAGACACTAGTCACCTCCTCAGCCCTAACTGTATAGTGAAAAGATAAACAACTCTCATAAAAAAGGAAAAAGTAATCTCTAACTGGCATTCACTTAGCCAGCTTTAGTCTGATTTTGCTGATGTTAACTGAGAAGTAAAATATGACTAGCTCTGCAATTGCCCACTAAAAGACTTATAAATAAAGGATTGTGGATATAGAATAGCTACATCAGAGTCCATTCCTTTCTGGGAATTAGCAAATTGCATCAGTTGCACACTAGGGTTTTTCTTATCCTCTTCCACTTGAACTGCTTGTTAGCATCTGGATCAGGCTACCAGCTGCTCAGAGAGCTACTCTGAACTCACGCTGAACAGTGCAGTTTAGACCCTCTCAAAACCAGGGAGAATTTTGCTCCAGCAGCAACTGGGTGCATTTTTATCACTCCAGCCTGAGATGCTAAAAAAACATATTTTGCACTTGCAGAAGCCCTCTTAAGAAGATTACAAAATGTTTCATGCAAAAACTAAAACAAAGCTTGCATCTTATGAGGAAGATGAGTATCTTCATCTCCATTCTATTACAAGCCAAAATATTTTTCAAACTGAAGAGCCACAAGAGAACCCAACAACTTCAATTCCCCATTACCTGGCAGTGACAGCTGGACACAACCTCTTCTCTGAGGAAAGGACACCCCTGATTTTACTAGGTCAGCAATATTCCCGCTGGCGCTTACCTTGTGGAGATGGCATGTACGGCTTGGCACCACCGAACGAGAGCTTCCTAGAGCTGGGCACAGATCCATGCTCTCCAGCATAAGGAGGCGAAGCACCAGTTTTAGGAAAACCAAGAGGGCTTGTACTGCTGGATCTCCGCACCGTCCCAGACCTTGGTGGAAAGAGCAGCAGCGCACACGTTACTTCAGTTGCCGGTTAAGGACAGCAAGAAAAACAGTATCACCAGACACTCGAGCCTAGGTACTTCCATAGAAATGATTCCTCTTGACTGTTCATCCTGAATCAAAATCCCACTGCACAAGGATTATCATCTTAATACACATTTATCTAGCCCTATTTCCAAAGGTTTAATCCAAACAAAGCTTCATAAAACAAAGGAGAAAAAGAATGAGATTAGCTTCAATGCAAGCAGAAAAGCCTACCAACTTTAAAGAATCATATTTGGACTTCTTCAGATATCTAGAACAATTATGAACAAGTAACAGCTCCCTAACTTCCCCTATCCAGGCTACTGTCTCCACGATGCCCTCGGAAGGCTTCACTCGAGCGTTCCCTGCCTGCTGTGCCGCACGCTCCCTCATTAGAGCAGCCTGTTAATTAGAAAGCTCTGTGAGTGCATGCTGTGTCATGCAGAGCTAAGCTGGCCAAACCAACTGCTCCTCAGCAGAGCTTTGATTCAAATCAGCAGAGGAGACAACGTCAAACGGAGCAGTGCCTGGTTGGCAGATCTAAACCACCTCTGTACTACCCAGAGGAATAACTCTCTAGATTGGGGTATCTGGAACTGCCTGGGTATCCAGTGCCTTCAACTCCCTGTAAAACCTCACCTGGAAGGCTTAAGATTACTTTAATTTGTACAGGCCACCCACGCAGGAACCTCAAGTGTTTCCCAGGTGCTACAAAGGGACAGAAGAGGGAAACTAGAGTAAAGTCAGTGCAGCCACACCATCTCTCTGAAGAAAGCTGAGAATTTTGTATATTGAGTATTTTTTAATACTCAAGAACATGCACTCAAACCAGGCTCTGCTTACTTAAGTTTTTACTTGCTACTTGCTGCAGTTTTACTTCCGCAGGTTACTTCACTAAGATTCCCATCATAGTCAACTACATAAAAAAAACACTCCTTTCATCAGGTCCTTAATTTTACTCTCAATTTGAAAACATTTTCCTCATTTAAAAAGATATTGGTCTCAGCCAGTAGGTTTTTTTTGGACAGGAATCATTGAACCATTTGAAAAATAAAAAATTAGGTCAAAAATGAGCTCACATCACTGAAAGATACTATCACCCAGACACCCCTCCTCTCCCTCCACCGCAACATTAAGCTGTCCACACGTCTGAGCAGCAGAAACACAGGCGCGTGGGGTTTAACAGCACAAGCAGGGCTAACTACGTTACTCAGGAGTGGCAAAATCATCTCGAGGAAGTATCACTATATCCACTCAACAACACTGTTCAGTAGGCTTTACTTTACATCATGTTCTAGGAGAAAAAAAAAAGTCTATTTGGGGGTTTAAGGGTTTAATTCTCCTCCCTTCCCTCAATGTCTTACTGAGGTGCCTATGAAAAGTATGACAATTCTGTAAAGCTTCAACCTTAAAACATTTCTGTGTATGCCAGGTTGCTCTGCATTTTAGCACCATCAAGTGCCTGGCCCTGAAGCAACACGAATGATTATACACATATGTGTGCACAAAAGGGAACAGGAACCCAGGAAGACAAAAAGGCTCTTTCTGCTATTGAGAGACCTGGTATTTCTCCCCGCCACCTTTTTAACTCTCCATAACACGAGCCAGCCAAAGGGCTGACTCTACCTATCATGAACTTTCAGAAAAACACGCAGCTGATTGCAGCTGCTGAGCGATGAGGAATGTCAACCACCACCTGCAAGACACGGCATAAGCAAGCAGACGAGCAGGACGGGTGATGTGGCCAAAAGTAAGTGCACATAATTACCACCTCCACTAGCAACTTATCTTGCCACAAACAAGCTGCATTACACAGGCTTGCACCCGCCACTCAGATGACGGTATCAATTTTGCAAAAACAGCACATTTCAATGTTTTTAGTCAAATCACCTGCCAGGTATGACTAGGCATTTGGCTGTAATGATCTGTGTTGTACTCGTGATAGAAAACTGGAATCACAAATTAACCACCTGATGAAGTTTTCCCCTTCCACTCTTGAAGGGTGCCTGCTGAATTTGGTGATTAGAGGAAGTGATCGTGAGAGATAAACATGATTTCCTTGGGCAGAAAAACCATGACGCTAGTGATTTTGAGAAGCTGCTAAAAGCAGAGCATGAATCATCTGATTGCGTCCATTCCTCGAGTTCCTCTGCAGGGACGACGCTAATCTCACCATTACAGCGCGCTGACTAAAAGGAGCAAAACATGACAGTCGATCCCAGGCTGGTGGCTCCAGGCTCTGACCTGAACACCGGAGTCTGCGCCGTGTCGGGCACCCTGGGCACATTCTCTACGTGTTCCCAGCCTCCCTCTTCATATATTACACAGATAATGTCCGTCTTAGGCCCAAGGCTAAAATGATCCATGTTTTATCCTACCTAAGTAACGTGCACCTGAGAAACTGTAAGAAATTCCCTTGAATGAGCCGGGCTGTCAAGTTAAGTCTCATCTCAGAATGGCAAGAACCATGAATTACACGTGACAGAAGGCTG
>JAUBNY010000360.1:5341964-5354342 GCA_032275445.1 Crypturellus soui | reverse complement strand
AAAAAACACTGACATAAAAGGTTCTTAGAGCAATGAGGGAAAAACACCCTGAGGGAGAAAAGCCGTAGCACTGATCTAAAACCCAAGTGTGTCACTAGTTTACTTCCATATTTTCCCAAGTTGCAGCATCTTTCCTGCCACAAATTCAGAATTCATTTGATCTTTCCTGATTATGCAACTTCACATGAGACTTTGAATGCCTACAAAATCCTAAAGGGTTGAGTTAAAGGCCAGAATGTCCTGCAGTTTATAAAACCTGGGTTACTACATGAGCACAGAAGTTTCCTCACACCACTGACTCATTTTTTATTTAGGGTCAAGAGATGCCAGGACTGGTAAAAAGGAAATAAAGGTCACAGTTCACCCAGCTGGTGGACCCAGTCTAGGAAGCTGAAGAGTTGGTGTCGATGACACTAACTCAGCATGAAAGTGTGGGGTTTGGTCTTATCCGTATTCCAGGGACTGGAAAGAGCTGAGCTCTACCGAGCTCACAGTTAAAGATGTGGCAAGATATCAGTAAGTCAAGCATCTCTGCTAGGATGTAAACCGGCAAGGAAACAAGTGACAAATACAGCACTTCAAAATAATGCTTGCAAGGGAGAGTCTGAAGATCTCATTAAGAAAAGTGTCCAGATTGAGGGGCCAGCACAGGAGAGAGAAGTAACACGAAGTGCACTCTGTGACACACCAAGGATCAGCAAAGGGAAACGCACTAAATCCAGATTAACTCCAGCTACATATAAGATTAAAAATAGGTGAAGTAATCCTGAAACAACTTGCATAAGATTGTGGCATTTTTTCCATCACTTGCACATTTTAAATCAAAGAATGTCTGTCACAAAGATATACTGTAGCTCAGTCAGCTGTTATATTCAGAGGAATTTGGATGTGATGATTGTAAGCATTTAAAGTTGGAAGGGATCCCTATGCGTTGACAGATAAGATCCTTTTGATATGACCCTATTTAACTACTCCAAAAACAAAGCCAGTTCAGCTGCAATACACCACTTGTCACCAAATCATCCATAACATTAACATGTAATTAGAGTCTTCCTTATTGTCTTTACATATCCAACAGAATTATAATTATCAATTACACTCTGAGCACAGCTGTAAATAGAAGTGAATTTTAAAGCACTGGCCTGAAAACACCACTGTTTTAACCAACCCAAGATAATTTTCTGCTGGTATGACCTTTGCTGAGGGCTTATGCCCAGAAGATACATTTCACAGACACAGCCTGGAGAAGTGTCATCTTCCAGTATCACTTCCAGAATTACAACATATAAAGCATCACACTGCGGTGTGCTGGACAGCCAGACCTCCAAGGGTCTGCAGGGCTAGATACTGTAAGTGACAGAAGCTTTAGAATTAGTGGATGTAAAAAGCGAGAGAAAAAACAGAAACATTAAGTTGAAACAACTTACCTGAAACGGAGCCTTTCCCGTCAGACACTGATAAATGATGGTTCCTATACTCCAGAGGTCAGCTTTGGCATCATAGTGCTGAGACATGATGACTTCGGGTGCCTTTTGGGGGAAGAGAAGTGAAATCTGTTTTATATATATACATAAAAAAGTGTCTTTTTTGGGGAGGGAGGGGGGAGGCAGCTGCAAGAAAGAACCAGAAACCACCCATATTCTTTAAGAAGCTCCGAGGCAGACTCCCCAGAAGCCACGAAAGATGTGCTCCTGCGTGGGAGGACGGTAACACTGCCTCGACAGGGGCGATTCCACATCTAGGGTGGGTCAGCAGAGGCAAAACCCAAACCAAGCTCCACACATCCCCACTGAACGCACGCCGTCCTGCCCACCGTGGCAGACCCCGTCCATTCCCTTCTCAGGGGCCCTGCCCTGCTGAGCCGAGCTGCACTCCGGGGTCTCCGGGCACTGGCACAGCCTGACCTGCCCAAGCCAAGCGAGCGAGAGCCGAACGCGGCAGGGAACAAAGGCTGGAGCTGCACGGGGAGCTCCGGCCGCTGCCGCGGGCGGCGTCACAGCCCACGTCTGCCTCATTTATCCCAAGATGGCAGGATATTAATTACGCGCCGGAGGCCGCTGCCAGTGACACAGTTGGGGTTCTGAGGCAGATCCGTTTCACTCCGAACGGCTCGAGCCCTGCTAGCCCACAGAGGCTGGTGTCTCATCTCACCCCGTGCCCTCGATTGCTCCCGCCCGGGATCGTTCCAGAAGCTGGAAGCGGCGCAAGTGCCCGGAGCCTCGTGGTCCTGAAGCCCATGTGTCCCAGGAGCAGCAGCAGGGTAGGGACGGATGGGCAGGCTCGCTAACCCCAAACACTAAAACAACAGATTTCACCTCCGTGCTGCCAGCACGGTGATGAACTTTCTAGTTCTGCCACGAAGAAAGGCCACGTGTAATGGAAACAAGTGGCAGCAAATAAGCTGGGGAGCAGAGCTTGTCCTGAAGGGAAGCAGGCAGGACACTGAACAAAGTTGGGCAAAATACAGGGGACATGAACTATGCGCGGAGGCTTCACATCTCACAGGACACAGACCATATCGTGCTCAGACACAAAGCTCAATTTTGTGCTGGTAACATACTTTTTTTTTTAAGAAAATGAAAAGAACAGCTACGGGCTATGAGCTAAGACGAGCAATATCAGCCTTGCTAGCAGATGTTCCCAGGGCTAGCACACAAGACCCACAATAGCATTAGAGAGACTTCAAAACACCCACCCTAAATCCCCATTTAACCCTCCCTTGCCCTTTTCCCTCAAATCCTGCAATAAAGAGAGAACATGGAACTTTCCAAGCTTACAAAAAGTCTCCAGGGCTCTTTATAGAAGAGAGAAAAAAAAAAAAAAAAAACCCACAACCCCACAAGGGTCATCAGCAGTTCCCTCCAGCTCTCTCAAAAAGTGAGCTGAGTGTTTCGATTTACTTTCACAAGAGCCTCAAAAAGAAAAATCACCACTAAAAATAGACAATTCAGGAAACTCTCGCCAGGAGAAGAAAGTGACATCATCTACACATATAGTGCAGTCAAGTAAACAGCAGGTTTCAAAAAAGAGAAAGGGAGGAAGTAGGCCTGGCACAAGGTTTGTACGGTGGCGCAGACTATCAAACACGCTACCGCTGTGCAGTGCGGCCCAGCCCAGCCTAACTCTGTGCCTGAGGAGTTCAAGCAAAACTTAAGGGGACTAAACCATGTTCTAGTCCAGGTCCTTGCTCTCCCAAGGGCATTTCTGAAAATTTCAGCCAAATTGATCCACATCGACTCTTTACTTTGAGCTCAGACACCCACATTTCTGGAAACTATTACATAGTCTGTTTTGTCATTTCTGACCTACTTTTGTTATTTTTAACTTTAGTGCCCTGATGTGACACTGAGATGTTTGGGTTTATGGAAACAGTCAACAAGAGATCACCTCCTCTCATCCTGCTCTTACGGTACAAGGTACAAAGGAGGTGCCAGGGATCACTTTCATTTTTTAACAAATCTGTTTTTGCAAAGAAAGAAATCATCCCTGAAGCACTTGCTTTGCTGAAAGAATATTTGTAGGAGGCAAAACTGGAAAGTGCAAATAGATGCAGGTGAGCTCCGTTCAGAATTGTATGTGTAGCAAAATATATTTAATTGCCAGTTTAAAAACATTGCAAGGATGGCAGAACTGCCACTGCCCAAATGGATTCTGAGAGACCAAAGAGCAAAAAGGTTTGGGAACTCTACAAACTTGCATGTGAACACAGATCTTTATGCTGATGCTTTGGGCTTGGCAAAAGTGACTGAAAGGTCCAAGATGAAAGGGTTTTTTTGGAACCACTATCTCAAAAGGCCTCTTGAAGCACAGCAGCTGAGGCTCCTCTCCAAGGAAGGGCCTCAGAGACTACCAGATGTGTGAAACACCATCCTGGTCTCCACTCCTTTGTTGCTGCCTTTCCTATAAGGAGGAATATTAGATTTCACTCTCTAGCACCTTTCCTGGGCAGGTCCTGGTTCTCTCCAAAAAGATTCAGTGGCTGGAAACAGAGCAGGATCAAAACTCCATTTTGTTCAGTTTTATTTATCAACAGCTCACCTGGAAATTAAGTAACACAGCAGCACCCACCACAGGCAATTGCCATCTGACATTACAGGCTGCTAGGACTTTAGAAGGTTTCCCAGCGCAATAAGTTTTGACAAGTAAACAAAAATCCACCTTTGTAAGATATTTGGGGAGGAACAAGCAGCTGCCCTGATGTTTGTTGGGAAAGGCTTTGCTTCTGAAGAAGCAGAGGAAGAACAAGGGAGAAAGACCCACCAGCAAAACTGACTTACCATGTACATAGGTGAACCACAGAGTGTTGCTGCCATCATGTTATTCTGCAGGTATCGAGCAAACCCAAAGTCAGCTACAAAGAGAAACAAAGAAGTGGGTCAGGATCAGACACTGTTTCTAGAGGGTCTGCACCTTCCCCACACTGCCCTATTCCTCATGAATCCTTGCAGCAAATGATTTCATCTTTCCCACGGGACATTATTAACCATATCCCTGAACACTGACATTCTTGTGTTAGTTATTAATGCAAGCTACTGACATTACAAAGAGGGAAACAAAGACACAAAAAGTATTCAGAGGAAGAAATTCCTTCCTATTTTAGAAATCAGTCACTTTTCCTGCAGCTATTTGTCTGTATTCCAAAATATCAGCAGATGAACTGCTCACAATGCTTGACTTCAGTAAGAGTGTACCAATTCACATCAGCTATAACAGAACTCATGATCTACAAACGTGCCAAACCATCAGTAAACCACAAAGATTTTCACATCACTAATTTGCTGCTACCTCCACTTATAATTTGGGGAACTAAAAGCTTCTCGCCACTGAAAAGACTGGAGTAACAGACATCCACCAGAAGCCACTACTTGCTACCAGCCGTATTTCTGGCACGTGCCAACTTAACACTCCCGTTCTTTTAGAAGAGTTTTAATAATGATAATAATCGATATGAAGATAGAAAGTCAAGCCACTACTTCACCTGGTAGAGAGAAAAGCCAGGGGCTATGAAAACCAAGATGAATTGCATCGGCAGGTTACTCAGCACCTGATCATATGATGTTTAGAGGTTCTCTCAAGGTTACCAGATATTTCAAGCAAGGAGATTATTTGACACAGTTGTTTACACTGTCATCTGTCACTGACAGACTAGTCTGGCTGCCTGTAGCCTCTCCTGGGCCGCATACTACTCGGGGAGGGAGCGGGCTGAGGTCAGGGCAGGCTGAAGCACGGCCGTGCTCGCGAGGCAGGCGCTGCACCAGGCCCCGGAGCTCCAGCCGCTTCCACCTTCGAGACCTCTGCATTTCAGCAACTGCTTCAACCGCAGCCAGGGGCAGCCGTGTTTCAAAGAAGCTTTTCCACTGAATCTCATTTCTCAAACAAATGAGGGCATTTACACTTTCTCCACAGGGCAGGAAAGGATTAGTTTTATCTAACTGGCATTAGCTTCAGCTTGTGAACTGTAACATAACAGGACAAATGTCTGTGTGTTGAGAATGATGTTAGCTAGCACTCATTTCATTGGGACCACAGGGGAGATCTGTGCTCAGTGACTGGATTTTTGGAGCATTTGTCCCAACTGCCAATCCATCCATGCTGCTTGACACCCTTTGTGCCCAATATGCACAAAATGAAGCTCTTCAAGCTGCAGCTGAGAAGTCTTTCTCTAATTTAAATACTGGACATAACTGTGTCTGATTTTCACTATAATCTCCAAGGCCAGCAGCTTGTTTTAGGCCTGAAGAGACATTTCTTGTGAATTTGACAGACAAAAGTCACTACAGGAACTCATTTGTTGGCAAGGTTGGAGATCACAAGCCAATTTGGGTAGGGTGGTATTTGTTTTTACCAAGTGAGGCACCATCCAAGGCAGGAAAGTCCATTCAAGTCACTTCATGCCAGTCTCTGCCCTGTCAGGGCAGAACACTCCTGCTCCTACTGCCTGGGGACAGACAGGAGCTGCCTGAGCTTGGGTCTTTCTAGTACAGGAATTAATAGAGTAAGTCGGAAAAACGGCATATTAAAAAGCACAGAAATTCTTTTTTTTTTCCTCCTCCATCTAGATAGTTCCCAAAAGAAAAGTTGAGGCTTGCTGCTAATCAGTTACCAAGCTCTCCTGAGAGCTCTTAGGATGGCACTTTTACGAGGGTCTTACCGATCTTTATGCGAATGTTGTTGGGATTTGATTTCTTGCCTCCAGCATAGGAAAGAAGGATATTCTGTGGTTTCAGATCCCGATGGATGATGCCTTTGCTGTGCAGCATTTTCATGGCACCTGCTATCTGCTGCAGAAAGAGCCTGATGGTGTCTTCACTAAGTGTCCGCATCGCTAGGGAGGGAAGGAAGAAAAAAAAAAAGAAGAAAAATCTTAATGCCAGTCCTCCTAAGAACCCAGAGGGCAGCATGTCCACAGCAATTAGCCACAATTTGGCATTTTCACTTCCACGTGTAGCTTTTTTCTTCACCACACTATTTCTGAACAATTACTACAGACACTAGTACTCTGGGGAAGGGAAGCTTTCCCTTCCCTTCTCCCCACAGCTTTACACACACTGCGGTCAGGGCTCAACTCAGGCAGCAGTGAACCTGAACTTGAGTTACCAGCTGGGTCCAAAAGTGACTTTTGAGGTTTAGGGCTTCAGAGCCATTTCACACAGAGTAAGGACCGTGACCACGAGGCATCCGTAACTTAGGGATTTGACTAAAACAATGTCTGGGCCTAACCTTGGTGCGTCATCACCCTCTAGGCCAAACCATACTGTGAATTCCCCAAGTTTGAATGAACCAGAGCTCAGCGATACCTAACAAAGTACCTGACCAAGCGGTCCCTGCAAACACCAGCTTGACACCCTCCGTCCTGCATCCGCAGATATGAGGGAGCAGCTATAGTAACTCAGAACCCTTTTTAAGTAAATACATTTAAAAATATATTAATAATCCAACTCTTAAGTGTATAAGCACTGCACTCTCCCTGTGAGACGGGCTTCCTAAGAACTGTGGTGTGAAAACTAAGACATACTGAAGGGATTAAAAATGTCCAGCAGGCTCCTGCAGCCAGACTGACACGATGTCAGCTCTGGTTATTTTGAGAACTGTGCACAGGAAACTCTTGCCAAAGCCAGGAGCAGTCTGCTGAACCAGCTCCAGCATCAATAGGGCTCCTGCCCTGCCCCGTTGTCAGTCAAGCTTTAAAAAGCCCCATTCCATTTGAATAAAACCACCTCTTTCGTAAAAGCCCCCTGCAAATTACTTGGGACTTCAATAGAGTTGTTCCAGCTGCTCTCCAGTGAGTCCTTAACCCAAGCTGGCAGGAGCTTCAGACTGCTAACCTACCTAGTCAGCTAGAAGGGAGGAATCCTTATGAAAACACAGATGAGGCTGCAGGCAGCTTTAACACAACACAGGAAATTAAAAATCTAACTTTTAAAATATGTGCATGGGAAATAGCAAGGGACAAAGGTCAGTTAAACAGCATTTAGAATGGAAAATAAACAGCTCCCAAACTCTCCTGTTCTAGAAGAGGCACAAGCAGAGCTAAAATGTCACCGTGGGTACCAGCTGGTCCTGGCTTCACACACGTGACACAAGTGCACATGGCTACAGAGCTGCTCTCCTCTCTGGGCCTACTTCTCCATGCACTGGTGCTAGCTGCAGTTCAAGACTCCTGTGCAAGAAGGGGAGAGTCTGCGAAGGAATTTTAAAGACCAAGAGGCAGCTCAATGCACGTGTACCAAACCCACTGCTATCTTCCCCAGAAAAGTACTGCCGCATCTGCAACAAGGCTTTTCCCAGGAGGGCGTTAAGCAACAGATCTCCAGCTGACATGTATCAGGGTACTCATTTGTGCAGCAGCTTGTGTGTGCTAAGGGCTGGCATTGTGGCTTAGCAGGGCTCAGTCTTCTGCTTCTAACAAACAGCCTAAAATATTTCTGCAATTCCCTTCCCTGGTGTCCTTACACACTTCAAATCCCTGCCCATTATTTGTCCAAATAGAGCCCCAAGCAAATGGAGACAGGGAAATTATCCGGGAATGGTTAAAACAGTGACTACTGCCTTTAAATAGAACAGCAAGGGGTCCACTATTTTTTGCCCAGTTCAGTTCAGGGCCAGGAAAGGATAGTCCAACTGTACCTTTATCTCCCAAACAAGAAGCAAGACTTGAAACTTGGCAGCACTTACCATCATCCAAGGCAGATAATGAACTCCTGGCTAAACACCCCTTGCCTCTAGCAGGGGAGCTGTTTTCTTTAGAGCTTTGTTCTGACCTGCAGTCCCAAAGCATGCCACATTTTTTAAGGCGTTACCCTCTCTTTTACACAGTTTGATGTTTATAAGAATCTTACACAGTGCCAGCCACCTTCTCTGTGCAAACATGCTAAGCCTCCTTAATGAGGGCTCTAAGCCTTCTCACCGGAAAAAAAAATGATACCAAGGTCTGAAAATCCATTCATCCAGAGAAAACAGGGTCTCTAAGCTTGCACTTTCTGCAGAATTTAAGTTTTTCCACTTAACAGAAGTTCTACGCGAAGCTCTTAAGCTTGCAAAGATATTCCCTAATGTGAGGGGTCTCTCGGGCTGCCCTGCGGGGCTCAGGGGAGCTGCCAAGCTGCAGAGCGGAGCAGCAAGTGGCACCGCGGAGCTGTCGCTTCCCACAGGGAACGCGCTGGGAAGGCAGATTCACAGGGAGATCCCCCTCTACCGCCCGCCGGGAACTGACTCGCCACAACACAGAAAGCCCAGGGCCTTCTCGCTCATTTTCAGCCCATCGGTCTAGGGAAGGGCAGCAGCAAGCTCCAGCTGAAGGACAGAGAAATAAAGGAATAAACACAGGGAACACTTTAGGAGGTGTCAAGAATCTCACAGTCTCCCCCTCAAGTCTTTCTGATGTCTTTCTAACTTGCTTCAGTCTTGCCAGTTCTCGGGATTTCTTCCCACAAAGTCAAAAGAAGCAGCACTAGCCATATCCCACTAGCTCCAGTTCTGAAGGTCTGGAGCAGTCAGATACTGGTCAGGCAAAGTTTTACAGGGCAACCACCCATCAGCAGCAGCAGGGAAAACACACAGGAAGCTTTAGGTGTTTAGGCCAGAACAAATGCAGAGAGCATGACTGCTTTCCTATCGCATCCTAAACGTGGAGCTTGCACTTTGGTGCCTACAGAAAGGGGCCAGCTCTCATCTCCACACAAAACTTTCTGCGGGACATGAATTCTGCACTGAAGTCTGGGCATCCCCTGGACGTCCACAAAAATCAGCAATGCATCTCACAGGGAATGCTGCTTCCCAAGCCTGACTCTGCCATTACTGGGAAGTAATAATATCCCTGTGTTTATTTTCATGGGCTGCACTCGGGGCCAGGGCACTCAGCTTTCTGTCCCGGGAACGGCCGCTACACGGGTCAGGAGAGCAGAACAAATATTTACAGCAGGTCAGTGCGAGGGCTGTGTGCCTGGTAGCTCCTGAGGCACAGAAAAAGGGTGAAACCACCTAAAAAGCCACTTGGAAAGCAATGCTCAGCAATGTAACGACTGCTCACAAGTATCTCCTTAACATGGGTCCGCTATCAATCACACTGAAGTCAAAGAAACAAAGAAGGATGGGCCTGTTCATGGCAG
The DNA here is from genome assembly GCA_032275445.1 of Crypturellus soui. Classification (NCBI taxonomy): domain Eukaryota; kingdom Metazoa; phylum Chordata; class Aves; order Tinamiformes; family Tinamidae; genus Crypturellus; species Crypturellus soui. The sequence continues at coordinate 5,344,734 of JAUBNY010000360.1, read as the reverse complement.
TTCTTATCTTCCCTGGGCTCCATCCACGCCGCACACCAGGACTGTGATCCTTATAAAGTCTCTTGTACTAACCAGAAGACTTATTCTGGATAGATCTACTCTTCTCATAGCTACTCTTAAATACCTTGCTGTAAGGAGAAAAGCTCTACAGAAATGCCTTATACCTTTGATTTGCAAAAGAGCCACCAAGAACATTGGAGATTCAATAATCTACGAGAAAAGTTACATCTTATGCACGTCACAGTCTAATAAAGAAACACTAGTTGTAGATGTGAAGTTTTCTTCAGAGACAAGTTTGCCAGGAAGCAGCTTTTTAGAAAGGTCAGGAATATCCGTTTATGAACTGTTCATTACTGCCCGTGTCAGGGAATGTACAGAGAGAATTTTAGATATCAACCTGATCTGACCTCCTGACCATCAGAAGCCCAGAATTTGATCTGGTTATTCCTGTAGTGAGAATAGGAACTTCTGCAATACTTTCCACAGCTGTGTCATATGCTGCAGAGATCTGTCACACTCGAGTTCAGTGTGTTTTAAGTGAAGCCAACATCTACAGAGATCCACAACAAAAAGCATCATAACATTAAAAAAGAAAAAAGAAACACGGGGTGGTTCCTTTCAACAAGACACAAACACTCATAGAAGGCTGTATCAAAGAGATGAGGTTGATATAGAAATCCAACAGAAATGCATAGTGCATTGAAACGTGCACATATGCACGTCTTCCAGTTACAAACAGAAGAATTAGGGAGTCTTTTGATTCAACACAGAATTACCATGTTGCCTAACGCCTGTAATTAGAGGGCAGAACGGACTGGGAAGCTTTCAGGCATCTTGTTCAATGAGAACCAGGGGATTTGCATGTGCAGCTTGCGTAAGCACTGCAGGAACGACCAGCAAAAATGTCTGAGGAGCCAGTGGGAAAGTACACCTGGCAATTAAAAACCATCAGACAATTATTAAAACAACCAAAGAAGCTCAGTAACTGCTCAGCAGAAAATGACTCCTGCATATCAGCAATGCGCCACGGAAGAAATTTGAACTTTCCAAGATAAGATTCCAAGTATGTTTCATGATCATGAGATCAGTTTAACTTCTACACAATTAAGTCAGATGAAGTAGGATGAAGCATTAGCTCAGCCAACCTTCGAAGTATCCATGCTGGGGTAAAACAGTATTTCATTTGACAAATATAATTCACTGCCACTATTTTATTTGACAAAAATAATTCATCGTCACTTTCTCAAACTAGCCACCGATTTCTCAAGTAGTTTCACTTGATGAACAAGGAAGTGAGCTTTATTAATAGCCCAGCTAATTGCACAGCACGGCAAGCCTTGGCGAGAACACCGTGCTGTCCACACGGAAGCAGAGCTCCAACAGGCAGATTCTCCCTAAAGCCAGGGCAGGGGCTGGCCACTCAGCCAGAGGCTCTGCTCCCATTTACACCTGCAGCTCGGGCAGCAGGTGGGCACAGCTCGGGCTTTACCGTCACTGTCCTCTCTTCATGTGCACGAGAGCTAGAAAAGTCCCCTCTAAGTTCTAACTGGGCTATATTTAACGCCAGGGCACAAAATGCCATCAATTCCATTACTGGGGAAGAACGACATTACCTGTTCAGGGTGCCCCTGTCCTCACAAAACAAACCTGCCTCACACGCAAACATCTCGGGCAGAGACCTGGAGTTTTTGGAAGTTTGGCTGCGGAGCCTGGAAGAGTTAACAGAAAAGGAACCCCCAGCCCCCAGCTGACCCCCAGCCTCCACTCATCACTCACTGCCCATTCTCTGTGTGAAACTTGCCTGGCCCTGGCAAAGCTTGACTGTTTTTAAGAGCATTTCATTGTTTTCACAGGCTTTTTCCCCCCCTCTTCTTTGAACGTATTTTGAAAATTAAACACACATATACAAAAATATTTTCACTTGATATTCATAGCACTGTCCTACTACTACAAAAGAAGCTCTTTAAAGTACAATAATACCTAATGGATGCAAAACATTATCACTTAACTAAGACAAAGCACACCAAACCTGAATTTAAAAGCACAAGTAACTGTCACTTCTGACTCATCTGTATTTAAGTATATAAAACCTATGAAAGGCAAAATAATCCTTTTATTTTTTCAAGTACAAAATCCTTGCTAAAAACAAACAAAAAATATCCACAAATATAATTTGTTACCCTGTACAAACAAAATAAACAGCAGCATCAAGCCCCAAATAATCATTCCGGGGATACTAACACTAGCTGCAGGGCAAATGTAAATTTAGCTTTTAACCCTTCAATTTTCACAGTTTCTAGGCATCATGTGCCTTTAATAAAGAGCCTGATGTATTATCTAGCTTTTATTTTTTTTACAATATGAACAAACTTGGTTTAATCATGACCCACAGCTACACAAGAAGTGGGATTACTAATTAAATATGAAGAGATAACTTACATCTCTTAGTTAATATGCAAAGCAACAAGAAAGGTTTTTTTTAATGGGGAAAATACAGTCAAACAAACAGAAAATAAGAGTTGAGTCTGACTGCAGGAAAGCAACATTGAAGATGTTCTCCTTCTGCTGTTGAGAGGATTCATGTGGTCACTCAGGATGTGCTCGGGCAGGGCAGTTCCTACATAGGCTCCTGTGCAATGGGCTCCCCTGCGCTAAAGAGCTGCTTCTGGGATTAAAGGCTCAGTCACAGCTGGATAATCTGCCACACACATTTCATTCCATGTCATGGCAAAAGAGCTCTTTACTCCCACTAAAAGCTTCCTCAAGGCAT
>JAUBNY010000360.1:5215598-5225794 GCA_032275445.1 Crypturellus soui | reverse complement strand
TGTTAATTAGCCCCAAAAAGCAAATACTGGCAGCTGCTGGTGCCACAGAGTGACCTGCAGTGAAGGCAGAGCGAGAGCCCGTCTTTGCTCAGTGCTCCTGTTGCTCCATTAGAGAAAGAAGGGCGCCCGTGTTGTTCTTGTGCCTCCGAGGTCCTGCCAGCCTTGAGCCCACAAAAATAATGCAAGGATTACTTTGAATAATTTAGTTTTTTTTAGTGTTTTTTTCCCCCCAAGCTTTCCAGCTGCAATCCATTTTCATTCTGCACGTGGACAATTCAGCATCGAAACCACAGAGTGCACTTAGGCAAAGCACAGGCAAGAACTCATGCAAAGCGAAAATGCTCGACTTTTTGTCCAGTCCTCCAATTAACTTTGCTGGCTATTTGTAACATGGAATTCATAAAATTCCTGAGGCAATTCTTTTTAAAAAAAGCAGGCAAGTGTCTTTTATCTTGCAGGAAATTCTCCTTTTTTTTCTTTCTCTGCAGCAAGAGCAAATGCGTTGATAAATAACAAATGAAACTCCAAAAAAAAAAAAAAAAAAAAAAAGAAATACTTTCATTGACTCAAAGGCAACCTGAAATTACGCAGCCCTGTTCACTGGGAGCGCTCTCGCCGCGGCCGCACGCGTCGTTCCCAGGGGCAAGCGCTGTGTTTCCAAAGGACAGTCCATTAAGCGTCACGAAACCGCCTCAACTCTCACCACCCCTTCCTTACCTGGAGCTCCTTCATTCGGATCCCTGCTGTCCTGGCTCCGCGCGGTCCCCGCGGCTGGATGATGGTCTCGGTGAGTGTTTGCTGGCAGCAGAAGCTGCTCCAGCTCTGCTGGGGCCACGTCCCTTCTGCCACCGCTTTCCACCTCTGTGCACTTGGAGCCCGGCTGAAGCACGTCGGCAATTTCCACAAGTCCCTCAAGTTCCCGAGGGGTTTTTGTTACTGAGAAGAGAGTCAGATGGCGTTTCCTTCCCTAGGAAAGAAAGTGTCATTAAAAGACACTTTGGCTGTCTCGGTTGTCTAGAGCAGCCAGGAATTGGGCACGTCAGGTCACAACGTGCGCCCGGAGAGCACCAGTGTTAGCTCCCTGCCTGCCGAGCCCTCCCGGAGCTCCGAGGCTCTTGGAGAAGCTTCATTAGCCCCGGCAGATGGTCTCGGGGCAGCATCGCTCACGGCTCTTGGAGCTCTGCGGCTCAGGACAGCACAGAGAGAAGCTGAGAGAGACACCAGGCTGGGTTCGAGTCCTGCTATTCCGTGTAGACACCTTGGAGATGCTCCCGCATGCGGCCAGGCCCCACGTAGTGCTGGTTCAATACCCAGCTGCAGGAGTCTCTCAGGTCTCCATCTCAATATAAACTGACTGCCTGAGCAGCTCCAGCTCCTCTTCCTGAAGCCTGCAAGGGCTCCGCAGAGAGAAGGAAAAACCGCAGGGCTCCCTGCAGCCATCGAGGCGCAGCCGCAGCTCCCGCCACGTCGCGCGCTCCCGCCACGCTGAGGCGGCCTCCTCACAGACACGCGTGGCACCGGCCGCCTGGACGTTTCTGACAAAAACAACCTGCCCAGTCTCACCGGATTGAGCACAGGGAGGTTCCTTGTTGGGTGAGTGTTGGGCACCGAGGGACGAGGCGGAGGTTCAGGTCCATCCCTCTGCTTCGGGCAGGTTTCCTGACCACCAGAGATGATGTCTCTCCACCAGTGAGAGGCACCATCAGCCTCTCCCGATCAAAGGAGCAGCTGCTGGTGCGGAATCCGGCTGCTCCTCTGCCTGCTGGTACAGCCCAGGCAGCCAAGGACTGTGGTGAGGGGTTGCAGCCATGATACTACCGTACAAAAAGCGTCAGAAAAATTTTGGTTCTCCTTGATGGCAAAAACAAAAACACACCTGTAAAACTCAACATTTTTCCATGAAGCAGAGCTTTTCAGCACCTCTCTGTTGGCTTTTCCCTCTTCCCAAGGCAAGGAGAACCTGCTTGCAGAGCGAGCCCTGCAGAGTCTGCCACCCCAAGAGCCAGGGGCCTTGGACCGTTCCTCAAAGCATCTCCAGTCAAGCACCATTTCCCACTTTTCCTCTTCTGTCAACAGCTACTTCACAGGGTTTGCTATTCCCACATTCCCCTTGCTTTTTATCTCCCATCTGTTAAAGCCTCTTTTATAATCCCATGCACTCCTTAAGTCAATGACTGCGATCCCCGTTCCCTTCCATGCTACATCTGCCATCACTTGCAATTTGAACATATTTCCAGAGGCCCGTTTGAATGCTGCCTTAACGCTTTAATCACAACTGCTTCTCCCAACCTGAGATAATTGGGTGTTAGAGACTGTTTTTCTTACTTATTTTTAGCAGAAAAGACAAGACATTTTACAGGTGTTTCAGCATCTTAAGGGAGGGGAGGAGGAGGAAGTCAATTATATGATCAAAAATATCCAATATTCTTTCCGAATTTTCCTTCCCTCCTATGCAGAAGTTGTCAGTGTGTTCAGGCGAGCAGACATTCCCCAGCAGCATAAAGGTCATGTTTTACCTGCCTCAAAAGTCCTTCTCTTAAGCAAACACCTAAATCGCTAAATCTTCACCATTTCCAGAGGGTAGCAGCAATGGAGGGCCATGAAATATTCCAGCCCAACTAATTTTAAGAGAAAGCGACAATTATTCAGCAAGCTTGTGTAAATTAGGCCCTAGGTACATTTAGCTAATTATATTGGATTTTACAGTGGAAATATGATGCATTGCTTAAGAGCCAGCAATGAAAAGAATGCACTCTGACTCCTGCCCAGTTGATAATTCCTCCTAATTGAAAGGATTTACGTAATGAAGAATTGATAAACATATCTTTGTGGATGCAAAAAGAAAGAGGAAACTCATCTCACACCACAGAGATTAGCCTGGAAACACAACCGAGCTTTAATCAGCAGTTCTGTGATGGTTATAGGAGCACAGACAGCTCCACCATGCCAAGCCTGGTGCAGATATACTCAAAAAGCATCCCTGCCCCAGGTACTTACAGACTAAACAGACACGGCCAAGGGTGGAAGAAAGGCGGCGTGCACGCTGCTGTTTGCAAATAAGAACTGTAACAAAGAGATTGCCTTGCTGTAAGCCACTTAGGAAGATTTATTTGGATTCTGAAGGGCATTCAGATTTCCTGAGTCCCACCTGGTTCTGTAGCAGCAAGACCATCATCTGCAGCAGGTGGGTCTAACTGGGAGCTGCCGAGTAGCTGAAATGCTGATGAAGGCAATGAAATGGCAACCAGCAACTGCAGACCGAGCCCAACAGCGCTGGCTTTTGAAATAACCCACACGCTGTCATTTTTTTTAACTATGTTGACAGCAAGAGTCGCATGGATGCCAGCAAACTTATCATTAGTAGTGGCTATCAGCATTTTTCTTTAATCATAACCATCAGGGAAAAAAAAGCCAATGTACATTTAGCAGAGAAAAGAGCTTTCCATGAAAGACAAGGGTCCCTAAGGGTCTCTGCAGTGATTTGAGGTAAGGAGGCTACTTCTCTTCAGCCATGCTCAAAAATGTTCCTCCAGGGAGCCCAAAGTGCTGGAAACATCCCAGGAGATCACACTTGTCCCAGACCTCACCCCATGCGACCATAGGTTATCTGGGGACAGGGCACAGAAACTGTCAGTCTCAGTGGCCAAGAGAGGAGGGTGGAAAGAAGACAAGAACCGTGCCCGGCATGACCTGCTGCTGGCAGAAGTCCATCATCGTAGCCCTTATCTCACAACCACGTGCGTGGCCCTCATGGGAAGCCCTAGTTTACCTAAGATTTCAGGAATGGGCTCCCATCCCAGAAAGCTGCTCTCAATTCATTAGCGTATGTGAATTCACCGGCAGCTATGGAAATATTTGCACAGTCGAGTCAAAGGAGTGGGTGGATTTCTCCATTAAGTCACCCATTTGCAATTTGTAATGGAAAATTATGTGCATTGCTTCAATTCTGCTGGGATGCATTGAGAGGAAATGCAAAGGTCAACAAATCAGTTATTAATATTACACACATGTAGAGATGAAAGCAACAACAGTTTGTCACTCATCCGAAGGCTGTCAGGAATGCGGCAGTACAATAGGGTCTTTTACAAATGCAGACCGCAGCGCTGCTCCTGACACTGGCATCTAGTGACAGCTTTTTGTCAAGGAGGGGAGGGGAAAGCAAAGCTTTGCTTTGGGCCTGATAAATGGATCTCCCCAGAGTGCTCGAGGAAGAGCTGCAGGAAAAAAAAATATACACAGGTTCTCTCGGAGCATAAATTATGTATCAGGAGTTTTAGTAAGAATGAGTCTTTGTCATAAAATAATTTTCAGAGAATAAGAACAGGGAGGCAGTGTGTTTTTGAAGGTTGTAACAATGATATAATATGTTATAGAGACAATTACGAGCATCTGTAATATTTCCCTGTGCCCATCCATCCACACTGCGCTGGATGGGGCAGAGGGGAGATCTTCCCTTACCCCTCTGTGCCCCTCGCTCGCAACACAGTCTTCCCGTGCGAGCCAAGTGCAGTTCCCGGGTCTCTCCCACTCACACACGGCCCATCCTGCTCGTGGCCATGAGACTCGGCAGCCTGAGGCTCCACGTGCCCGTCTCCTGCAGAGCATCACCTGGGTACCACCCTCCCAGGTCTTTGGGGCAATCCTTCCCAAAACTGGCTTTCTGGATGCTCACGCTCTTCTCATGACTTACCAGCCAGACCTTTGCGGCTTGCACTGACGTCTGGATGCTCTTGCAGCTGGGACGGAGTGGAGACTCCATACGGATATATGCAATATATCCGCAACAGCGACAAAGCAGAGAGCCAGATCGCACTCAGCTCCATCCGTGCTAACCAGTTTTCATACTGGAGAGGCCATCACACAGTCCATTTACTGCAGTTCCCACCCTGCCTCTCTGGAGAAAGCACGAGAAAAGCTTCTGTTTTACATAGTAATGAGCCATTCTACCACAGTAGAAAGAAAAATGTATGTTAAAAACCCAGCACAGCGATTATCAAATTCCTTGCTGGTTTAAGAGATTATAGATCGAAGAGGATGAATGAACTGTGCCCGATGCAAAGCTTCAGACAGTTGGAGTATGAAAAAAGCAGCCCTGGCTGCTGGAAATGATCTTCACCTCTTTGGAAGAAGATATTTCCTCAGTAAATGTATTTTTAAGTGTTAAAAAAACCCTAAAACCTTGTGCCAAGATGATCTTGCCTTTTCTCAATGTTACCCTGAAATAATTACAAACACAACAGCTCTTCCAAAGATCAATACCTAGTTCTATAAAGATATCTCAGCACAGACCGATTGTGGCTCAAGAAAAAATATTACTAAGATTCAGCTTTACTTCTTTGTATTACACAGAGAACATTTACAGCCCAAGGAAGTTGTTGTTTCAAGCTTTGAGAGGGCATTTTTAGCTACATACTAATCTTTTAGGTTCCCATCACCAACCATCATCCGTTGAGTACCTGGTTAACTTCCCTAGCTTTCTCCAAGATGTTCCGAAGGAACCGATCAGAGAAGCCTTCAATCTCCTTGCTGCTAGGAAGGATTCAAATCCCACACTGTAGAAGAAACCAGGCAAGGAAATTTTCTCCACAAACCATCACTAGCTCTTTGTTTTCTTAAGCACAAGCACAAATTAGTACCTTAGTTTCATGAAATTTCTAAGACACAAAACAAAATCTGGTATGCCATATTATGTACATTTATTATTAAGATTTTAGTAGTCAAGAATTTAGTATGTTGAAAAGTAATACCAAACTACCAAAATACCAATACCAAATACTAAACGTTTCAGCCTCATTGACAGCACAAGGCTCGTAGTCGAGAGCAGCAAACTTCAACCAAGGAATACGACGACATCCTACTCATTGCTCCCTCCTCAGTTTAAGCTTTCATTCTTGCTTCCTCTAAGCTGTGGTCAAACCTCCCGAACGCATACGTTGCCTTTAAGCGAAGGGTTACAGAGCATGGACCAAAGCACCACGTTACCTCCACCGCTCTCACGAGGTGCTGAGCCCCGAAGACCCAAGTCATCTCCACGGAGCCTGGTGCTTCCACCACACCAACCTGCCCTCCTTGTTGAGTTGGTTGAAGTTTCCAGTTCTTCATGCCCTGCTTGGCCTGTTAACACGCTGTTACGGTGGGCAATGCTTCAGCCTCCCGTTGTAGGTGTGCGCAACCTAAGCAAACGGTAACAGACAACAAACAGAATCTATGAAGAGTTGTTAATTATAAAAGCCTTTGGGGAATATTTTTCTCCCAGTGAAGTAACAGGTAAAAAGGTCGGTGCAATTAGTGGATGCACCCAAGGCCCAACATTGTGCACTTGGCCAGACCTTAATTAGTCAAGTGTCAAAATATTTGCACAGATTTTGACAATTAAAGCCAGCAGCCAGTATCACTCACAATGCTTTGATAAACTGCGCATAGGTAAAATTATAATGAATATAAAACAAAACTGAAGCTACAATGCAGCCTCTTCAACACATTTTGTTTTCTTTTTTTTTCCCTCATTTTCTTGTCTTTTCGAAAAACAATATTTGGCAGCAGTGTAAAATGGTATGTTGTTGGGGTCAGGTTATAACTTGGTTGTGGGAGGACGTTTTTATTTTTTTAAACTCTATTGAACAGGCTCCAGTGAAAGTAACAAGGAGAATTTTAAAGGTCCTCTTTCTCACCACACTTTAAATGTTTTACATTTTACAGTATTTTTAATACTTATTTTTAAGTATTTTATTTAAAGCAATATTATTTAAAATATTAAATTAAAAGGGCAAAATTCCTTTGTTATTTGTGTGGTAGCAGAAAGCTTTCCCCCTTTCTTTGGTCAGGGTGAACATTTTGGAAAAATAAAGTGCAGCATTACAACAAGAGAATGAAATGACTATTTTTTGTGCAAGCATCAGCCCATCTCCATTTGATACAGGTTTCCATTACTTTCAGCCATAGAAATAACTGGAACATTTTACAAAAGGAATTAGTCCATTATGATTCCTGTTGATAGGCAGAATGCAAAGGGCACCGCGGCACTATGTCAACAAATTAGCCGTTTCATTCCTGTTCTCCCTTTTGACTTTTCATAGGGACTTTCAGACACTGCAACAGCTCATCCTCCTGACAGTCCAATTAAAAAAAAAAAGTTAGATTTAGTGATTCAGTGTTTCAATACAAGCACCGCTTAAGCATTTTACCTTGTTATTTTGTGACATCAACAGTTGGCAGAATGAAAGAGATCGTTTAATTTCATTTGTGGTTATAGGGCTGACTTCCTCTCCACTTACAGTCTGCTGCCTTTTTTGAAAGGAACATTTTTACATCACGGTGACAGTGTTTCATTTTCTGCATAAAAAAAGGGGGTTTCAGATCTCCATGGTTCTAGCCACGCATTTGAATTGGGTTCTCACGTATTGTAAGGTTTAACACTTACCTGTCCCGTGCATCTGCAGCGGGTTCTTCATGGAGTTCAGCTTCGCACCCAACTCTGAAATACCCTGAATACCTCCTAAGGAGGCAGGGAAAAGCAAGCGTGAGCGACAGGTCACACTTATTTCCTGACACATCACTCACGGCTCAGGAACGTGCGGTGAGAACCAGGAGGATCTGGAAGGCTTTTTACAAGCAGCCCATTCTGCAAGACCACACGTTTCGGGGGAGGCTCTGCAAATCTCTTCCCCTCGCACTGCTAATTTCTGGTTAGGTAAAGAGAAAGGGTATCGAAATTTTTTTTTATAACAGAGAACAGGATTTCAGTTGAACTCAAGCTACGTGATGCAGATAGAGAAAAAAAGTCACTGTATTAAAACATGTAATGGAAAGCTGTTTCTTAAAGTTTCATTTGGAAGATGACTGTTGAAAAGCTGCTTTTGTGCTGCTGACAACGCCTGAATGAAACCAGGGACTCCAAAGTGCAGCTCCATCCTACTTGGCTGGAGCTTTTATGGAAGTGTAAAACTCATTACTAACAAAGAGCTAAAAGCTGCAAAACTTTGGTTTGAACCTTCTGCAGTTTAGAGGAGGAGAGACCCAGACAAATTGGTTTTTGAATGGGCTGTGAAGGGCAGGGTTAGAGCAGGGCTGAGGCACTTGTGCCTGGAACCAAGAAAACTCACCACGAGGTACTGCATCGGGGTCACTGATCTGCCGGGCTCACTACCTGCATCACGGCTGCTTCCTCCTGCCTGAAGGGAAAACCATTTCTATCGGTACGAGACGAAGACTTCCTGAGCCGGGGTGAAGTTGGACCTGTGCCCAAAGCAGTCATTTTCCCGGGAAGCAAATACAAAAATCACTTCTGTAAAGATTTGAGGCTTGGTTCATTGACAAAGTTGCAGCGGCCTCAGAACCCAGCACATTCTCACTGTCGCTGTACGAGAACAACAGTTTTTCCATGCTCAAGAAGCTATCGCAGTGTCATCAAAATTATTAGGTTGTCAGAACTGTCTCCTTGCCAGTTAAAAAGCATCAGGCAAACACCATTAGATTTTCCAGCACATCTCACTCATTTTTACAGCATTCTCTGAAATTCCACATAAAATATCATTCTCGATCTACTTTGTCTCGTTATCTATAATGCCCTAAAATAGAAAGCTTTAGAAAATTATAAAAGATGTGTTTTAATTTTGCCATGTGTGATACCATTAAAGTCATTAACCACTCTTGGTTCCAGTGGGAGATCACGAACAGCAGGAATTAACATGCTCTTTCCACAGGATTAATAGACGTGTGGCTAATGATGTCCTTGTGTGCAGTGACAGCTTGAGACTGTTGATTTCTACCATTTCTGGATTCAAAAGCATTGGACAAGCTAACAGCTACTCAAGAAGCACAATTAGAAGATGTAACTGATCACAAACATTCATGATGCATAAAAATTTAAAGCACAAGACATTTTTGGCAATGGGATGTGTAAGTGCAGGGGACATTTTAATTGCACCACGTTCTAAGGAACAGCCAGTATCCAGCTAGAACTGCCCCAAATTACATAGCATAGCCTCGTATTTTTAGATGCATCTTTTATGAAAAAGAAGTTGCTGAATAAAGGTTATTTTAGTAGACTAGATTTTTCCAGTCTCTTTCAGAGGAATTCTATTGTCTATTGGAGTAAGACAGAGGGCACTCACTTCTAAACTTCATATGTCTCTGAAGTTATTCCAAAGATCTTCAGAACATCACCTTGAACTTACAGAGTAGGTGGGGAGAAAAAAAAAGTTAATTGCGTCTTGATTGAGAGAGCCAGTGTTTGAGAACCAGGAAACTCAGAATCTCTGAACAGTTGGGACTGGAAGGACTTCCAGAAATCATGCAGTCCAACCCCCTGCTGCAGTACGCTCACCCAGAGCAGGTTGTCCAGGACTGTCTGGTTGGACTAGAGCGTCCCCAAGGATGGAGGCTCCACGACCTTTCTGGACAGCATTTAGGAGGCAGCAGGAAACGTCACCTCCCGAGCTGGACCTCAGCAGAGCCAGGGGACTGAGGGCAGCAGCTCCCGGCAGGACAGTGAGTCCGGAGCGCCCGGGTGAGCAGGACAGGCCCCGAAACGGCGGTGGGAAGGAAGCGGAGTCCAGATTGCAGGAGGAGTTCGCAGGGCTGAGGTGCAGCGGGGGAGTCAGACCACGGGGCGTGAGCTGTCATGTTGCATATTCATTATTGCTAAACAATCATCAATCTTCATTCAAATTAGAGGTACTAAATATCTTACAAGTTTCAAGGTCACAGAAAGTGGATTTGTTTTAAGCAGCCAAGACTCGCTTTAATATTATACAGAATCCAATGGGGTACTTCCCCACCTAAATTCACCTTGCGTAATAGAGAGCAGGGAAAATTAAGCTGGAATCAATGCTTCACATTTCATATCATCAGAAATCCTTTGATACTACAAACAGAACAACAAAAGCAATATCAAACCAGCTGCCTATGAGAAAGATGGAGAAATCTAATTAGCAGGCAGGCATTAGCTTTCAACCAATCTTTCCGATAAAGCCTTTTTTCCCTTTATATGGAATACTTAACTATACTCTTGTTATGGAGAGGAACAGCCTAGAAACAAAACAAAATACTCAAAGCATTCACAGTTAAATCACAATAAAAAAATAAATCAAACCCAGAGCTTTTAAGTCAGGGGATGTGCTTAAGGGAATTTCAAACAGATTGTCATAGTTAAAGTCAACTTAATTTATAGTATCAAATAAGGAAGCTGGACCACT
>JAUBNY010000360.1:5196712-5207788 GCA_032275445.1 Crypturellus soui | reverse complement strand
AACTCTTGCCTTTATAGGAGGAAAAAAACATTTTAAGCTTCTGAATATTTTCTGCTTAAACAGATTTGCAAGGTAAAATCTACAGAAGCTGATGAACACAAAAGCTCCTCAAAGTATACTGAAGCTGTCGTTTATACACCACATATTAATTAGAGGTTGACAGTTATTTCAAGTTAGCTTTAAAAAACAAGAGAGCATTCTTAAAAATCATGAAAATGAGTTCTTTGCTTCTTATTCCATGAGATATGCAGAAGCACATTAAATAATCCATATGCAACGTGAAAAATTCTGTATGCCTCCTTTAATAACCTCTACGTGTTCAGTTACACGTGCACATCCTGTGCGTGTGTAAGTGTGCACGTGAATGATTTGCACTTTCTTCCACATTGCAATTAGAGGTGCAAAAGATAAAGCTCTGGGGCACACACCTTGCCGATATTTTACTTCTGCAAACGTTTGCTGCAAATAGCAAGGAAACGGTGGAACAGCAGTACCTGCTTCAAGCCGTTTCCCAGGTTGGGGCATAACGCTCTCCAGGACTGAGCACACTCACCTGGAGCGCGTGCGTTTCCTACTATTCCCAGGACTATTGCTAATGCGATACGCCGTTGGAACGCTCCTTTCCTCTCGCCGCCTTTCTGGTGTGTGAGCTCTTCTCCTAGGGGACCTTGACCTTGACCTAAATGGGAAAAAGAACACATTAAAAAGTTTATTTTTTGTTACTTACACTATTTATTTCATTACTTCTATTTCAGTGGAATTCTGCTGTCACCACACCCAGATATAACACCAGCCAAATGCCTATTTGATATTAGCGTGGGATTTAGTGTCCAAGACTTGTCAGTTGCATAAGAATTTCCAATCCATCTGACACATTTAGGAGATAGTTACCCCTTGCTTTTCAGTCCCAACAGGGGAAGCAGCAGTTGTCTTCGGCATTGTGTGCTAACGTCACCTTGAACATCAGTGGGCAACAAGGTTTTGCTTTAGTGCAGACAGTCACCTTGTGCAGCAACAGTGCTTGCTGCTATAGTGCTGCCATGCACAACTCCAATTTGGTTTCAAGCCCTACTGCCAGGCCTGCCCTTGCCGCCCCAAATTAGCAGTACATTTTCAGAACTGCTGCATCAAAGAGAAATTTTTGTTTTAGGGCATCTCTAACACTGACAAGTCCAGGATGTTTTGTCCCTGATGTTGCAGAATTATCGTAAGGTAGTCAAGACTGTCACCTGTACAAGTGACTACCAACCCATGACCAGCACTGCCTGGCATTTGACTTGGAATACATTTTCTAGGGATAGAGAGAGAGAGAAAGAGAGAATGGATGCCCAGTTAAGATCAGACATCAGTTCAAACAGTTTATGCTTTTTCCTCTGTGATTTGGAATTAAGTAGATGCACAAGCAAAACCTGTGTAACTTTTAGTAACAAAATCAATGCAATGGGAAAAATCCTGAAGGTCAGAGGGGAGGAGGGGATAAGAGTGAGAAAGGAGCAAAACAGGGACCCTGTTTGAAAGAAAATGAAAGAAAAAATAAACTCCTAGCCCCTCCCGAATTCTTGACAGCAATAGTTTTGATCCCACTGAAATATATAATTCTGATCATTTTGCTTTAGAAATTTATTTACTTCAAAACTCTTCCAATTTATGTATTACAGGCACTTCACTATGAAGTATATGAAGCATTCACCTTCTTGAAAATACCTTATTTGTGTTGACTAAAAGAGAAGCATTTGTGAATCACTGCAGACTCGCACCACATACGTAAGTATATGTTTATACATGCATACACACACCACACACACTTGCACCATTTCTCTTGCACTTATAATAGAACAGACCTACTGACAATAAAATAAATCACAACAGCAGGTAAGTTTTGCAAGTTAACTCCTTTTTCGCTTAGAAATCTGATCTTTACCAGGCCTTTCAAAAGGATTAAAAAAGAAGAAAACTCAAAAAAAACAGAAAAAAAAAAAAAAGATCATAAAGTTGGGGGTCAGTCAGACACCTTGACATTTTACCAGGATTTCCCTCAAAAGAGCTCCAGGAGTCAAATCTTTTCGTTGTCCAAGCTGACTGATAAGTTTCTCGCTCTGTTGCTGCTGCCATTGATGAGCTGCTCAGACTCGGTTCCATGCTCAGTGTCCCTGTGGATGCTGTGAGTCTGTGATACGGAGGCACACACTTCACATTCAGAATAAATGTGCTAGTTTTGGAATTAACTAGAATCCTGTAAAGGCTCAGGCCCTTAACCAAAAGCTGAACCTTAGTGAAACATGCCTATATGGACCAGCCTAAAAAAGTCCAAACAATCAGAAAGAAAAATGCATTAGCTTCATTTTTATGAAGTGGAGATGATTTTTTTTTGTTCTACAACATTCTTCCGATTACTAATGTTAAGAAATTTGGCCATTAACTTTACACAATTAAAAACAACTTAGCAGTTTTAATGTGATACATCAATCATTAATTAGGCTAATTGTTATTTCATAAGATGCTCCATTCCTTTAAATAAAGTTAATATCACTTGTGTTTAGTAGGCTTCCAAAAGCTCGAAGTGTTGCAAAGCTTGGCATGTCTCATTACAGTACAGAAACAGAAACTGCATGGACAGACACTGCCTCAGCAGTAAGAAAACAGATTTGAAAGGAGAAAATCAAGATACCTGCTTTTACAAACAACAGCTACTTTCAAGGGTCTTAAATGCAGGAAATTGAGGCAGACACACACATGCTTAAGTTTTATCCAAACTCACTCAAAAAGTAGCCAACTAATAAAGCATCCCACTATCTGCGACTCATTAACTAGATAAACAATATACATGACTTAGCACTGCTCCACTGACAGACAGTATAAAGAAGGAGGATCAAATTGAATTTAACAATAGAAAATAGAATAGACCCTCTATTTTAAAACCGAACATCCAAATATCATCTGACCAAATCCCTAAATCATGTAACACATAATGAGCTCATCTGCATCCCTTCCTCTCTTCTCACACAAACACACACGTACGGTACAGAATTAACTCACATCACGGGCTTTCTATTTGACACAAGATGAAGATCGACATTAACACGGTCATTATCGACACTCACTGTCCACCCACTGCGAAATCTCAAACCCCTCAGCTACAGCACCAGCGACTGACAGTCTACACCGATCTAAAAGACACTCTTAGCAGATACAAATCTATTATGGTGCTTAAAAGTTAATTAGAAAAAAAGGCACCACTGAAGCACTAACTACAAGTGATTGAAAAGGTACCAAAGGCTCTTTGTTTTAAGACAGATTTAACAAGTTTGCCTCATGCTTGGCATTAATTACTAAGCTGTAATTGCTAGTTATCTCTTTGGGACTAACGCTTCCACGGCAAGCCACGCTGCAACACCTTATGGTGCTGCTGGACATGCCTTTCTGCTACCCATGATTTTTAAGTTTACATCTGTTCAGAATTAAACACTACAGTTCAGAATTAAAAACACAGTATGTCAAGAATTTAATGAGATTAATTTTGGTAGAAAAAGTAACATGCATTTACATAGGGGAACTGCTCTTGGCAGACCATATGCCCCAGTAAATCTGATGCATCTGGGTTCCTTACACAGCAATATTTTCATTTGTTTCTACAGAGTAGGTTTGGTTCAATACTGCTGAAGATACAAGAGAAAATACATTTTTAAATGAAGAAATACAAAAAAAAACACTTCTAAATGAAACAGGGCCTCTAAACCTTTAACAGTTTAAAAGCAAACGATAAACTACTCATGTAAACAATATACAGAGGTATATTGCAACATTCACTTGTAGGATTTCTAAACACAAAACCTACTTTGAAAATAAATACATAAGTCAAAGAGAGATCGCTAAAAAAAATACGCCCAGAAATGCCACTTGTACAAAGACAACACAGAAACTTTCCTGTAAGTTCTCTGTTTAACTTCAATTCTCAAATCTATCCTTATACACGTGTCACACTAAGCTATATGGTTACTATTTATTTTTAATCTCATATTACTTTAACGACTTTCACAATTAACTACTGGCTACCAAGTGTGTTTTAAATAGAAGCTCAACACATGCCCATATGGAGACCGCACAACATCTAAAGTTTTGAGAATATTTCCTGAATACAGGACATGTGATGACTGGTCATTCATACACTTTATTATCCATTAATATAGAACTGCAGCTATTCTAATGAGAAATTATGAAACACATATAGCTCCTCTTCTGCTCGCCATTGTTAAGTAAAATAGTTGAAACAGTTTAAAATCCAAAATACAGTATTTTCATTGTGCAGATATTTCCAATCTAACGGAAAAGTTTTGAAAATCTGTTTATTAAGAAAAAGATCTTGTTATTCTAAGTTACTTCATTAAAAAGTCCTATAGCAGTAATTACTAAAGAAAGGGAAAATTACAGCTTTTGTTTTCAGTCCATTCCAGAGGATAAATTAAGACGTCAATAATAGATCTATACTGAGATTTGGAGGTTAGAACGCACCTTTTGTACATAATAGAATACTTGAAAATAACAAGAAAAAAAAATGTTACGAGTAGCACAGTTCTATTAAGGTAAACCAATACTGTCACTATATTAAAGTAGAAGATTTGGGGAAAGAGTATTTAGTAATGTTGAATTACAAGAGGACATCATGCAGGAGGTATAGCCATGATCTCTTAAAATGCTGTAGATGGAATTCAGACTTCTAACAGGTCTCCTATCTGTTGTAGTAGAAATATTTTAGATGGTCTACAAAAAAGTTCAAAGGGAACTGGCAGCCAAGGAGCATTAATGATACTGCTGCCAGGTCCCAGAACGAATAGGTTTTTGAACTGGAGAGAGACCCTCAAGAAATCATAGCTTAAACTGGTAGAAAAGCTTCCATTCAGCTCTAAGTTTGGTTAAGTTTTAAGACCTGATGCAAAACGCTCTGAAATTTTGTCATACAACTGTAAATTTCACCTAGCCAGCATGAAGCCTTTTGGACAACTCAATCGGGGTGTAGGATTCAACAGCTGATAGCAAAAAAAAAATCCAACCAGATTTAATCAGGTGTTGATTCACTATGCTAGGATTAGTGCATATCTGTTACTTGATTTGTGCCTGCAGACACGTTCAACATGGCACCAGCAGAACCAAGCGTAGTCCAGTTGCATGAATTTGAACTTCTATAAAGGCCCAGGTACCTCCCGATCATCCTGAAGTCAACGAAGGCACAACCTAGCACACCTCCAACAGGTCTTGCAAGTTCTCCGTGCCATGTACAAGCTCACAGCAGATGCAGCACTGTTGTTTTCATATCCCCAAGTACTGGAAAGGATCTTCTCAAATGATTCCTTACCCTTTTGAAGGCACCACGGAAGACAATTTCATTCTGCCATCATTACTGCGATGTTCCTCCTTGATTTTACCATAAATCAATAAAATAGTGGACAAATACATATAACACAGCTTAGATGGATTCACGTGGTAGCTCTCAATGAAAATATGGTGGGACAGCGAACTGATGAGCAATTCACATGAGGAGACTTCCAAGATCTCCTTAGCCCTAAAAAGACTTGTATTCATTTGTTAAGTGTAGAAAGCTTCATGCAGCATCATTCCCTTTACACACTGGCATGCACAGAAAAGGAATGACCCGTAGTATTTTGGAATGTGTCCAAATACATATGGATCATCAGCATCATCAAGGTCAGACACTGTCAAACAACCAGCATGTCAGAATGATCGATAGCCTCCGCACCAAGATTTTGTTCAATTTCTTGCACCTCTGAATAGCAGAAATACCTGCAGTAAAGACCTTAGTTCACCTAAAAACACAGTTTAAAAGAACAAGTTCTAAACCATTAACACTTACTAGTATCAGTTATAAATACTTTGCTAAACAAACAAAAAAATGAACACGGAAAATGGGAGATCAGAAGTTTTGACACATTGTTGAAAGGAGTACAAAGATCTGAAACATATCCGAGAGCCTGCTTTTCTCAGGAAAAAGCATCTAAGGCCACAGATTGGGCCACAAATATTAAAGGAAAGGAATATCCAATTTTGAATGCATCAAAGGTAGCAGCATGTGTACGCACAAAGCACTTGAATCACCAGGTGCTTGAACACTGTGCAGGTATCCTGCAGCCCGATTCAGGAAACCCTACTCCAAGAATATGTCCTCCCTAGTGACCACAGCAACTGTCGACTGTGGCTGGGCTTCGAGATATTGAAAGTTTTACTGACAATAAATGTTAAAGGTACTAAAACACAAATCTTAGATGTTATTAGCAGTATTAACAACAGAATATATGTTATATAATCTTATAATAAGAGAATTAATATAATGAATTTAACCTCCTTAATGATTAAGTATAGAGTTAACTGCACTGGGTTACATTCTTATTTGGTCTCTCTTCCTCCTTCACTTTGTTTTTCACCCTTCTTGGATTCCCGTCATCTCTCTCCTGCCATTGAATTTTTCCACATGCTACCCAACTGCTTGCTTCCTTTCTGAATTCTGCTGCTCAGTCACCTGGCTCCTCATCTCTTAGCTTGATATTGTCAAGTTACTTTATTCCAGCAACAGCCACAGACTTAGCAAGTTCTCTTCCTATTATAATCATACTCCCACATATTATACCATGAGGTACTTTACTGACCAGACTGAAATAACATTTTCTGGTGCAAACTAGAAACTAACGATAGCTTTGTTAAAGATTTTTTTACACCTGATCATTATTTATTCACCATTCTAAAGGTGACAATATCCTCTGTAATGTTATGAGGAAGCTTACATAATGAAAGAAGTGCAGAAATGTGTTAAGCAGTAGCCCATGCAGAACTCCAAAGAATATATTTGATTTCCAAACCCACCTTGAATGTCTGACAGTTCTATAGGCAGTGGGAAGTGAATGCTTTGCTTTTGAATGTGATCTCGATCTGGATTTAGATGATGAATGATATTTAGAAGGTGATCGAGATCTTGTCCGAGATCTTTTCTTGTGTTTCTTTCTTTTCTTCTCTTTTTCTTCATCTCTAGGAGGATCTTTGCTTCTGCTGGAAGGCCTTTCTGCTTGTTTAACTTCTGAAGTCGGTAAAGTTCTTACTGTGGTGACAGGACATGGTAAACTACTGACGCTCTGCAATTAAATGTAAATAAAAAACAAAACAATATTTAATTTTCAAAGATGCATACAAATTCTTAATCTGAGAAAGTCTTATATGTACAAACAACAAAATGATATCTAGTTCTTTACACTAAACAGAGGGCTAAACTTCTGCTCCTGTGCATGCTACATAAGTGCACGCTGCTTCTGGCAAAAATACTTAAGATATGTTGCTCAGCAGTCTTTCCAGCTGTACTATGCATTGCTTTGGTAGAAATGCTGCATAACAAATGAAACAGTAAGGAAAATAACATTTAAACACTCAAGAGAAATATGTCTATCTTAAGAAAACATCTGATAAATCAATAACAACCTCCTATAAAGTCTTAAATCCTCACAGTGTTGCCTTAATATTATTTGGTATATAAGGCTGACATCTTAAAGCATATCCCTAGATGCATTTTAGAGGCCTATACAGTCCCTCAGTGGTACACATGCAAGTTAAGATACACATGGTAAAACTGTCAGCTTAGCTAGAACACAATTCTGAAGCTTTCTTTTTTTTTTTTTTTTCCACTTTTGGTAAAGAAATGCATTCTAAAAAGTGGGCACTACCAGACAATTGCTCATCAACGTATCATTTCTATTTAAAAAGGGATAAAGCTGAAAATAAAATCGAGAACTACTGATATTCAACTAAGTTCTAAAGTCTCTTTGCTCCCTGACTGTGCTACTTTAATGACACACACAAAAAAAGTAAAATATAATAATGTTGATACAAAGTACTTCTATGCTCTGTAAAATAAATATTTTGCATGTAAAGAGGTGGAAAGATCACTACGTATTATTAAAGACAAATTAGGCCATTGCTCAATTCATCCAGTAAATAACTGACTACAGTTAATTAAGCAAAGCGATATTCCAATAAATTCTCAATTATCAGTTTGCACTTGAGAGAATTTTGCTGAATGCCCTGTTTAGAACAACTCAACTCAGGCGCTATAGATACGCTCCTTATTTCAAATTCTGTCACTCCCCAAGCTGCCTTTTCAAGGCAACTGGAGAGATCAGTTTCTTTCTGTCATAATTTCCCCTCTGCCTGGTCTGACACTTTCACCATTTGATACAAGGATGCTTACGGAACAGAAACTAATCCATTAAAATGTGAAATAACCAAATTAGAAATTGGTGATTTTTTCTCTCATTTTCTTCCCCTACTGTGAATATATCAAGGCAATAGAGTTGGCCACACTTGAATAATTGGAAATGGGCTTTCCTTCCAGTATTAGAGAGCCATGATTCTTTCTGAGCTTTAACTGATAATGGCTACTACAGTATTTATAGAACTACCAAGGAAGCTATGCTAAACTTGTTTGCTTCAAGGATTTTAAACATTTCATAGCACAATCATCAGAGCTAAATGTAAAGGCCCCTCCTATTTCAAGATAACTGCTTTCGTAGAGGCCCGTTTCCAATTCCACCAACTTCACAATCCACATATCATTCCAGACACTTCATCTCCAAACTCCAAGGTATCCTAAGAGACTACTGCAGCCTACTTTTGTTCCTTGACAGTGTTATTCATCTCTTTATACAGTACCTTAGTCTTCCCTTTGAACATTACTGAATATGCAACACATTGGTTTGCCTTGAAGTAGCAGGATCTCCTAGCTTGAAAGGAAACAGCTGTAGGCAAAGTAGAATTAAGAGGGAAAACAAGAGGCACAAGTAAGGAACAACAGTTCTCACTGTCCATGTTCATTTAGCTGCATGAAATACACTCGATCATACTAGTGCCAAAAAGGCGGTTAATAAACTGAAGATGATGTTACTTTCAGCACAGATACTGAGATGGTTTCAGCAATCAGCGGACAGCGTCAAACGTCCAGCATCCCTGTGCACAGGGAAGGCGTTGGGTGGAAGCGCGGGGCTCTCCACGCCTTTCGGGACGCTCACACGAAGGAGAACAGAGCTGTTCCGCTCATCTCCCTCGAGCGCAGTCGCGGGCGCTCTCCTGCTCAGCCACAAGTGCTGCAGGGTACTACTGAGTCACGCTGCGAGCGCTGCAGCGGAGGCCGTGCAGAAGGGGCTCTTCCCCTCGCTGAACACGTAGGTCCCGGAGCACGAGATGACAGCTAACACAGATACAGAAATCACCTACTGAACCGAATCTGCACAACGCACCATTGAGACGGCGAGCCGAGACTCCAGCTGTCAGGTCACAGCGGCAAGATCAGCCATGAAGAAAAGCAGTGAATCCCTCTGCACCACCTCCACTTGCCAGCATGGACAAAAACCTCCCCAGTAAAAGGGTCTGAAACCTGACCTGGACGGGCTGCAGAACTAGAACTACAGAAAAGTTTCTGCATGTGTAATTAATGCTGCTGAACAAAACCCTTTAAAAGAATTTGCTGTCTTAGTGTGTGACAACAAAAAGAAGCTGTTATCAGCTTGTGCTTTCACTAGAGAAAGCTGAACCAGGCAAAGTAAGATAGAGGGAATCAGAAACAAAGGTGAGAGTGTAGGAGAGGAGAGAAAAAAAGGTATATGCTGGTCTTTTATATATTTTATGCCACCTGAACACATTTATGTAGATGCACAATGTTCCATTCCTAAAAAAAATAGGGTCAACTATAGCAGTGAATATCAAAGACATACGTGATCTGTATTAGTTGATAACTCTCTTATGGTTGGCAAAACTTGAATAGCATCTTATTTTTAAACCTGCACTACAAAATTTCTATCTCACTTGTAAACATGCTATCCTCTGCAGAAAAAAAGAATATTGCTACACATAGGACAAATATAAGGACAAATCATCTGACAAAAAGCAAAGAAACAGATCTTCAGAAGTGAAAAGATGAAAGAGGCCAAAGAAGTATTGCCTTCTTGCTATAGAATCTTTATATTCAAAGGCAAAAAGGCAGATGACATTTGGGACATGCCTTTAAACAAAATTACTTTCAAATTAAGCGCTTCTCTATTTTTAAAGCATTACTATTATAAAATTTTCTCCTTATTTCAATTGGAAGGTAAGAGTTTGGGTATAACTAACTGGCTTTTACACACAGATCAGAAGGACTCATCACTGACACAGCGGCAAGATGAGAGATTAGCAGAATAGCCTGTATTACAAACCCAGATAATGTATTATTAGGTAAACCAAGACTCATATAAAAATATACTGTCCTACAAACGCAAACCAGTTGTCACTACATCAAATACTTAGAAGTCAAACAAACTGTACTCCAGGGAATATGTGAAACCTTCTATTGCCAACCACTAGTGTTGGCCCCTTCTCGTATTTTTGCCAGGTATTTCCTGCCCAGTAGATTCTGGGAGACACTACCTCACTTAAGTTTAATGGTCACTTAATACCGGTTTCTTTGAATAGGCCTCCAGAGGCCTTCCTTTGGCAGGGACAACAGGTTTGGTTTTCCATCCCGCAAGATATCTACAATCTGCTACAGTTATCAAACACTGTTAATAAGAACATTACGAAGCTGTTCACAAGCAAGACACCCAGCCTTGCCAGTTCTCCTCCCATGAGGATTGACTACAAAGGGCTGGAGAAGCACTGGTCCCAGATCCTGTTCCTTCTACCTCTTGTTCCCAGATGCATTTAAGAGTAATTTTGTTCACATTGACCAAGCAGGGAAGCCTCACAGCTTTTAGCTGGCATTTGACCATTCAACCATCATTTTAAAACCACAAAAAAGTGGTCAATATGGCCTGTATATATTCCTAACAAATGCAAAGTTTGTACTCAGGATGCAAAGAGCCAGTAGTATTTATTAAACTGAAAAAAAAAAAAATGTATGAGGGGAAAAAAAATAAAAATAAATAAAATCAACCAACCAAACCTTGTCCCCCAGTCCCATCTTAACATGAGATCTCCCCTACTTAAACTTTTGGTTCTAAATCTTTTGGAATCAAGTTTGAATTTCAGATTATGAAATAGTTTAGAAAAAAA
>JAUBNY010000360.1:5047716-5059675 GCA_032275445.1 Crypturellus soui | reverse complement strand
GTGTTGTGTCCTTCAGAGGGCCAGAACAACAACCCTGTTGGACGCAGAGGGTGACGTCAATGTTCTCAGAATGCTTAAGAAGGAATTTTCCCCTTTCTGCAGACTTTTAACACTGTTTAGTACAAAAGGTTAATTGTGTGATAAGCTCCTATCGTTCTGTTTTGACTTTGCAGCGCTAGTGAAAATAAATGATGGCGAATAATTGTGATGATCTTTAGACCTCAATTTAAAAGATTTCATTAAACTTTAGACAATGTAATTCCTTTTAAACTTTTTGGTAACATATATTTGTCAAACAAATATTTATCTGCTTGCAGAGCAATGCATCCGATAGAAGGTTGCTTACTGAATGTTACTTCTCTGACACTTTAAAGGCATAATTTATCCAATTAATAGTTTTCTTGAAAACTCTGTGGCTAAAATATCCCCCAGAATAATTGATATCCGGATTTAAATTATTGAAGGAAGGTTAAAAGCTGTGTGTAATAAAAGCCTACCTTCAAAGTGAGTAAAGATGTTCTTACAGATTACAGAGTAATCTTTCCACAATACGGTACATTACAGGTAGCAATCTAAAATAGCTCAAAGAACAAAAATTGTTATAAATTTTGTTATGTTTTGCTAGAATTCCATTAGCTGACTAATCGTATTGGTTGCTATTTTGGGCAATACTTTTAATAGAGAATCATGCAAAACAAGAAAAACAATAAGACAAAACCATGGACTACTAGGACTAGATCTACTGAATAAAATAAAGGGAACATTGAGGGCTGATCTGACAACAGCCTTCGAAGATCCAGGCAACTAAAAGAAAAGGTGATTTCTTCTTCTCTACTTTTTTTTTTCTAAGCATAGAACAGGAGGTGATGGGTGTAATTTACATTAAGGGAGATGTCATCTAGAAAACCCTTTCACATGTGAGACTCATTGCAAGAGGACGCAGCTTCGACTTGTCAAATGTCCTTACTGGAGGCTGGTGGTGTTGAACGTTTGCCAGGGCTGGGACAGATGCTCAGATGAGGGGCTGGATATAAGAAAGTTGGATGGTTTAACACTTCTGAGCTCTTCTTAGCTCAATTTCAATGATTACCTCAACTCAAAATCAAATTTCTAATTCAATTTTAATTATATTTTGACCAACAAAACATGCATATTCATTTTTAAAAGGACTAGTGAGTTTTACCAGGACGTTTTGATAACAGCCCTCCACTCTGTGCAACTATTTTTTGGCTGACCATTCCAATATATCAAATGATTAAAATGTTTCCTCTCTAATTAGAGTTGTCTTTTATTAGCGAGTTATCCTATATGGATTAGATTGATGCCAGCCATGGGAAAAGGCAATTAGAAGTTGGTGTGGAGTGTTGATGTGTTTTCTTCTTGATGTGTTTACATTGGGGTGTTTCAATGTGAGGAAAATGCTTCTGCAGCAGGATATATTTGAAGAAAATTTATTTCAACAGTGCTATAATTTTCTTTTTTGGCCAGTAATGAAAATATTTTAATAGTACAGACATTTTGATTTTCTGTACTGTTGTGGTGAGTGAAATTTCAATGGAATTAAATAGATGCAGTTTCTGTTAAGCACAGTTTAAGTGATCTCTTACTCTTAATAAAATTTTTATTGTTATTTTTCTAACTTATCTCCGGACTCTTAAATTTCAATCATGAGAAATATAAATATTTTACATATAGATCCACTTCTTATTAAATACCGCTTATATCATTATGCCTCTCTCTTCTGTATTTATTGAAAGAGGCCTCTTTAGTATTCTGCATTTTTTCTCTCCAGTACATATTTATTAATTTTTTTTCTTAGGGAGCAATTACTGTTCCAGTCTCTGAAGTTACTAAATCATTAAAATATGTATTAAAATTATCTAATCTATACATTTCATCGTGATATTTTAAGCTACAGAAATTAATAAAAGTTTGGAGTTATTTTATTTTGTAACTGGATTTCTTCAACAAAACTGCAAAAGATTTGTCAAAATATATTAGAAATTGATAGATTGTGTAACTGTTCAGCATAACTAACATTTTTTAATAGAAATGTCTGATCTCAGTACAGATGGATGAGCGAGATGTAACAAATGTGTTTGCTACTTTATTTACTTTGGCAAAGAAAATTAAATGCCCTTAAAACAAATGTATTTTCATTCTATTTTAACAGTTAACAACAGAAATGCATATCTGAAGAAAAATACACTAAGGACATCAATTCAATAATTGTTTAATCAGACTATCCTGTTAGGCAATAGATCTGTCTAGCGCTGTTGTAGTTTACTGCCATTTCTGTTGGAAAAGATGTTAACTTAAACTTTAAAATACATTTTAAAATTCAACTGCCAAGGAATTTGGAGCACTCGAAATCAAGAATAGCACTGCAACAGTTAGATCTTTAATGATGTTAAAAAAGTCTAAAATTTAAAAGTCAGTTTTGGAGAATAGAAGGGTCATGTAGCTATAACTTTTTGCTTCATGAGACTTTTATTCATCAGAATATTTGCATTAAGTCTGTTTTTCTCTTCTGCTTGTATGCAGCACTTCACTATTGAATTATTCTGAATAGTCGTTTGCAAACAAGGCCAGAAAATAACTGATATTGAAATGCAAATGCAATGTAAGCAACCTGCCTCCACTGCATTGGGATGCATGGAATATAACCATATTATACCACTCTATGCTCTGAACGTGCACCCAGAATAAAAACAATCCATCACTAAATTTTTTTTTTCTATCTCACAATGGGCCATTAGTGTGTGTCTTCATATGCCAAATAAGAGCTGGAAGCAAACAGCTAGAACAGGGCAAGGGTAAATGTGCTGCACTCGGAGTTGGCCCGGAGGCAGCGATGCTTTGGCTCCCTCCACACACGCTCTGCTGCCGCTGGCTTGTTCTGCAAAACTCACCAACCTCACAGGAAAATATAGTTTTGGGCGACACTGTAATGGACTATACAGTATAAACAAACTAAGAAGTGCTGCAAATGCTGTTACCTGAAAGTCAAAACAGCAATGGAGCTATGTGATGCATAAGTATTTAAAGTCTGTTGAAATTTTTGCCCTGGACTGTTCAGGTGGTGAGTGGGACTGTTGGCCCCCTTAGGGTGACTATGGGACTGTCCCCTTGCTGTCCCAGAAATAGTCACAAATCTCTATTTACATCCTTCCAAAGGTGGGTTCTTGGTTTTTTTTTGTTGTTGTTGTTGATTTGGTTGCTCATTTCCCTGTTGAAAATTTCTTGTTGCTGAGATTTCCTTGTGACACCGAAACACAACCAGCTTCACACTGCTGCAGTTTTGAAAATGAGACATTTCTGCAGGATGGAAATTTTGCCTCAGTAAGTGTCTGTCCTTTCTCAAAACTACTGCAGATTTTGACAGAGCGGAGTAATCAGCAGCTGCCACCAGAACCGCAGATTGAGCGTGAGATTGGCAGGGTAATTCCAGGGGAGGAAGGTGCTGAGGCCTCATCTGAACCTGGGAATTGCTGTTACAAATCGGAGCGGTTGTGCATTGCCAGAGCCATGTACTGGAACATGGCCTGGTTTATCCTCCTATACGAGTTTTTCCTGAATGATTCAGTTTAGATGCACCGTACCTAGAGTCTAAGATGGAAATTATTGACTATATTTTGTCTAATTTGTGATACTTGATGGCAGTTTGTATCTTACACTGATGTCCTTACAGATGGTGATAAGAAACACAGACCACAGCACAGCAGTATACAAGATACATTAGCTCTTGCCTGCATGACTAAAACTATTAACAAATTACTTCAAATAATCAGCCTATTTATTCTATGCTTTTAGCTTTTGTTTTTTGGAGGCCTTAATCTTGTTTGGCGATCTCCAAACACCATTAAAATACACTTATTTGGTGGAAATGGTAGAGAACTTGCCAAAAGTATTTTGTCAGATAAACGCAGACTTGCTTTGATCACCCACTTACTGGTATAATTTTTCATCTTCATTCTTTTCTTGCTACATTTTCAATAGGCTAGAAATTACTTAATTAAGCCTGGAATTGCTTGGATGTTTGTTTGGAGCAGAGAGGAACTTGAGTTTATGTAAATCTGACTATAAAGAGATCAAGAAGCTTGATAACTGTGGATGGAAGCCCTGAGACCATCACTAAAAGCACAAGTAAGCAGCATGCTGAACTGCAGCTTAGCAGACACTCAGCATTTTTTCTTTCTTTTTCTTTTTTTTTTTTTTCCCCTCTCTTTCTGCTTGAAATTTTCGTCTGCATAAAAAGCAGGAGAATTTGTTAGGGTGTTTTTGGAATTCAAGTCCTTTATGGGCAAAATGAAAAGTGGATTATGGGCATCTTGACTTTCTTGTCCTTGTGACAAGCTCTGGTAAACCTCATGGCACATGTGTCTTTATCCAATAAAAAAACAAATTTCTGCATCAACTGAGGGATTCGTCTGTGCTGTGCTGAGCAAAAGTTTTTTGAGACACTTGTAAGATTCCAGTGATTTCTGGTCAGATTGGGAGCATTTCAATTATATTCTGTGATGGTGAAGAATGAGGGATGAGTTTACTCCAATTTGAATGCTGTCAGAGTGGGGCAGTTGGTCTTTTTTTTCATTTTCTCCTTTCAAGACTCTTGTATTCTGTATAAACAAATGAATATGAACTTGATTTTCCTTGACCCAAACACGTATATAAGTTAAATCATAAAGACTATTTTCTTTCAGTAGAGACTTCCAAAGGTCTCTGAGCTCTTCAAAAATGGGACAAGAGGATTATCCAAAGTCTGAATAGCATTTGAAGAATGTAGAAAAAGAATCTTAAAAAGCATTTGGGTTTTTCTGAGTTTTTATTATCAGCTGTGGATATGTCCTTGCAAATTTAGAAGCACTTATATTTGAAGAAAAGCTGGATTTACAACTGTAAAGTTTCAGTGTATATTATATAGGTTTGGAATTTCAGATAAGCTTCAAATCCTGTTAATGGTAGTACATAAATGTGTGTCAGCTGCTGACAATTCAGTGTAGGTAAACAGTGATTCCCATCATTAATCATGCAAGTTTTCAGTTGTAATTCTGCAAGTGTTTTAGGAGACAGTAACTCTGTTTATAGTCCCATTGGTTTCGGAAGTGCACACTCTTGCATTCAATTGTATAGAGTCTTGAGTTGACTGTTTCTCACAAAATAAAAATTTTATGCACCTTTTGGTCTGATGAGCTGCATATCTTCAGGGAAGATATGGGAAAGGGAGAGGGATCTTTTAGAAATTCTCATCTACTAGTAAACTCTTTGTCAGGAAGAAGGAATTTCCTTCTGTTTTATTCTAGTTGCACGTGCCATGTGCTGCAGTAGAAAGGACGATGTAGTGAATCCAGGAGATCACCCTTTAGGTAGTAGCTCAATAGTTTCCAACAATCAGGTGGAAGTTGTAGGCACGTTGGCTTGTTCAGTTTAACAAAGCAAACATGCCCAATATTTTTTGGTGAAATTAAATGATGTTTTCCTGGTCATCAACAGGAACAGCTAACTACAAAAATCCCGTGTGCTATATTTGCACCTCTCACTACATATTTGCATTTCATTGAAGGCAAAAAATTAAAATATATATATTTGTTTACATCACTGATTTCTGAGATACTTCTTTTAAGAAATATTAGTAGATTAATTCTCTGTTTCTGAGAGGGAACATTGCCATTCTAATCTTTATCCTTCCCGCAAATTACATAAAGCAAAGGATGTTAAATGATAGATTTAGTATAGGTGTTTGGGACAGCATATGCTTGCAGTATGCTCAAACAGAAGTGGAAAACCCGTGTTCATCTGTCTGCTTTGCCCTTCTCTTCTTCCTTGGCTTTGGGAATGGCAGTGGTTTCTGATGGATTTCTGTCCCTCCTCTGCAGAACGGGGCAGCTGTATTGCTGTATAAAGCACTGTGCTAGAGAGCCAGAGTGCTCAAAGTAATAGGATAAAAGATACTTAGCGAGTTCCATACAGGTTTTGCTGCAAATTTAAACGGTGGTGAGTCCTGCGTACTTACAAATCTTAGTATTCATCATTACACTGCTATAGCTGCACTCAGGAGATAAATGCCTGAGTTGACAGACCATTAAACTTGATTTCCCTCCATCCAGCGTTTTCTGATTTGAAATATCTGCTGTCTCTGTGTACGTCTATATGCATGAGTGTATGTATCTTTCTATGTGGATATTCATACATTACTATTAGTCTCTAGACACACTGTTAGAATTCCCCGTCTCTGGGATGTCTGACCGTGTCGGCTTCCTGGGAGTGAGCGCAGTTTTTATTGCAGAAGTCCTGCATTTGCCACCTGGGGATTATTGACTCGGTGAGGGATCGCAACAGGCATCCCTCATCGTTGCTGCTCTCCACGTTAAAATTAGGCATCCGTCCCTTGCTCATTCAAAATGAAGGATCTGGCATATGGAGAGCTGGGAGGCCCTAAAGTGATTTTATTTTCCAGCCCTCAAACTTAGACAATTCTTTGCACGAGCTGCGTTGGGTAGGTGCTAGAGGTAGCTTCAGTTTAGAGCAGTATTTAATGCATTTTTCTCTAAAAGAATGTTGTTACACTGAAAATATCAGAAGATTGAAATTTTAAGAACTTCAGTCTTGAAAATTCTTTTCATAATAAAGATTAAAATGCATGTGTTATTAATAACTGTAAACACAGTAAAAATTCTGAAACATTTTAGATTTGGGGGGCATTTTTGCATATTGATATTCATACAGGGGAAAAATATTCTGTCTGTGTCCTAGCTGCCCTCATCTCTGGAGCTTATGTAGCTCTACTACAGTCTTGAGGGATGGGTAATAGCTTTCAGGTAACATAACAGAGGATTGCTTTAATTATATTACTTTACTTATCTGTTGGCTATCTCCTTGTTTAATGGCAGTATAAGGGCACATGCATCCTGTTTTTCCACCGTGTCAGTAGTGCTGCTTGGTGTGGGGAGCAGGCCAACCCTGCAATGCTGCCAATAGCTTCAAACTTAAGGGAATAAATGTGTTTATTTCTTCCAGAAAATATTTTATCTTCTTGACAAGTAAACACTTCAGAGTTCCTTTCTAAGCATAATAAGAATAGAATGCCCTAAAGAAAAAAAGAAAAATCGAGAAATCAAAATGGAGCTGCTGGTGTTTCAGATGCTCACTGGCAAGTCCTGAGCTGTTATATTTCAATCCTGCTCTTTTCAAGTCAGTCAATTCCTCATGATTTATACCAGAAAGAATCTGCACCTTTCAGGTTGGCTCCCCAAGGAAGGAACGCTTTCTGTAGAAGAGCATCACCTCTAAAAAGGCAGAGATAATTTTAATCAAAATGTGTCTTTTTGAAACAAACCCAAATTTGTCACTAAGAAATTAAGGAAAATTAACATGGTGATTTGCACATGTATCCTCATCAGGGAGCAAGTAAGTACTGTGCAGAGAGGCTGTGCTGGTAAGACTGTGCCTACAGAGCTTTTCATGCAGCTTTTGCAGAGGAAATCCAGGTGAATTGAATAGCTATTTTGTGTTTTTTTTTTTTTTTTTTTTTTTTTTTTTTTAAGAAAAATAACATGCTAATTTTAAGTTTCATTAGAAGCCAACAACAGAAATCAATGACTGTTTAATTGAAAATGACTCTCAGGGTAATACCACTTTTTTGACACCCGGCTCTGCCCGAGGCTATAGGCTCTTCCTGGAGGCAGGGAGCATTTGAACTTCTCCCGTTGAACTGACAGGAGGATCTACGTGAGATGATCTAAGGACACGGTGCTGCGAGTGGTGGTTACTGCTGCTGTTTCGCACAGACTAACCCAAGACTCGGTTTTAAGGTAACAAAAACCTTGTGGCATTCTGCATGGGGAAATGTGTCTCCCTTGGCAGTTCAAGTTTGCCTTGGCAGCTTTGGAGGAGGGTTGCAGATCCTGCCTAGGATGATCATACGGTTGCAAGTGGTTCAAGCGAGTGGCTTTGTAAGCTCCTGCGCTCCCAGAGGCTCCAGCTAACACATTATTTTGATGTGCAACGTGATACGAAGGTGGACTAGGCCAACATCGTCATCTCGTGTGAGGAATGATAAGTTAAATTATCTGTAGTCTGTCATTTCTAACCATTTGACCCTCTAAGATTAAAACATTTAGCATGATTTATAAGAGTAATCGTTATCAGAACCAGAAATAATTACCAAATCAAGGATGTGAGCATCAGATTTGAAAGATTTGGGGATACCAGAGCACTGTGCACTCAATGTGGGTCTGAATGTCTGATGTCTGGACCTCTGATATCCCTAACTGATCCTTGACTTTCAGTAGTCTTTGGTCTTTTATTTAGTTTCATCTCTGGGCAGAAAATACAAATGCAGAGAAGAGAGATCAATTTATTGTCTCTAACAAATTATTAGAAGAAATTATATGTACCCATAACAGCTGCTTCTTCATAGTGAAATAGGATGAAATCTCTAATAATAGTGTGTGAGATGATCATTTTGCAAAAAAAAAAAAGAATCTTTTTTTAAACCCAAACTATTTGTGGACTTTAATGACTGTTTATGGTATCAGAGAAGTATTTATATTTTTTTACATTCCAGAGAAAATTTCCTATGTCATCTAAAAATTCAACTTTGGAGACTGTAATTTTATTTTAAGGAGGAAATGTATGGCATTTGCCAACCCAGGAGAGTAAGTATCACCCGAAATGGATAATAAATAATTCTGTTTATTTTTAGTGTTATTTGTTTGTATTACAATCATTCCTCATGGGAAAGGAAGCCACGTTACCCACATTTGCAAATGCAGAAAGAGACTCGTCAGCCCAAGGTCGGTGCTTGGCACGAACGCCCGTGCCCTCTCTTCACTCCCCCTTGTCCCTGTTCTCCTTCATCACTTGTCTACACAACCAGCCTACCTCCTTGTAGACCATTTCTTTCTCATTTTACTCTATCACTATGTAGTCTCCCTAGGCAATTGGAAAGTATTCTAATTAAATTTTGTTAATTGAAGGGAAAGGGTCATTATATACCTCAGATGGGAAATGCTATATGAGGGCCAATTATAATAATAATGATTATTAAGTATTTCAGACTATCTGCTCTATTGACAACTTATTTGCAATCATTATTTTCGTATGAATATTCATAAGGACCACAGAGATATAAAGTATGATACTTGGCAACATTTATGCAATTAAATACACATTTTAATTCTGCTGGTAGTGATGGAAATTAAAATCTTCAAACTGATTAGAACAAGGTTAGGCTCTATTAATCACCATCATCTATACATCTATCCCTGTAGCTATCTGTCCTCTTTAGATATTTCAAAGGTGTTCACCTGTGCCCTTGAATTGTAGAATAATTTTCTTTTGTCCTAGTACAAATGGAAAAAAAGACTTTTAAAAATGAATATGTATTAATAGATATTATTTACATAAGCATCCAACGTGATTTCTAAATCTCCCAAATGTAGAAGTGCTGTTTTTCATGCAATCACAATGTTAAATGGTTTTTCACTGTGAAGAGCAGTGTTTGACTAGAAAGAGAAAGGAGAGCTCGGTCTAAGCTAGGTTTCTCCAGAGCTGGGTCTAAGCCAGGTTTCTCCAGAGCTACTTTTAGCTCTCTGCAGCATCCCCCTTTCTGCAGCTTTTGCTCGGGCTGCGGTGGGTGCTGGTTGCTGCTGGTCTCTCACTGCACCAGGAGAATGAACCCAACTTCAGTGCCATCTGCCATGGGCACGAAGAGAAAATCCGGGCTGGCTGCAATCTCAGCGTCTGAATCTCTCACTTCACATTCACTTCAGAAAAAGAAAAGGAGTTTGGAGCAGAATTTTTGCCCAGGCGATCTACTATATCTGTTAAATTTTTATTTGCGTTTTACAGATGTTGTCAGGGAAGAGAAGTGAAGGGCAATGGTTAAAGTTGTTTAAAAGTGTTCCTGTCTGGTGTATTTGAACACACAATACTGCTGCCTTCACTTGGAGTATCCTTCCGAGTGCCTGTTCACCCTTTGCATAGCCCTGAGAGTCCATTTATTTCACACATCAATTACACACTTGACATTTTAACACTGTCTCTGATTTTAATGGGTTTTAGGAACTGCATTATGATTAGAGAGAAATGCTTCATTCAGGAAAGGAGGCACCAGTCACTTACATTAAGAACAGAAGCATAAATTGCAAACTACTAAAACTAATGTAACTCCACTGAAGATAAAACACCTGTAGAGTTTCTGTTGCTATGACACCTAAACTCTTTTTTTTTTTTTTTTTTCCTTTTTTGGATCTGCACCATTAAAATAGGATTTCCCTCATAGGTATAGCATGACACAGTTTATAGCTGGTCCTTAGCATGGAAAATTCAAGGAAATTGCAATGTATGCTACAAATGCTCAGAGTTAAGGAAATTCCAAAGTAGTAATTTGATATTTTCAGTTTTCCTCCTCATAAGATCTCATTTGTTTCAATGTCAGCTAAATGCATAAAATATTTGAG
Organism: Crypturellus soui; assembly: GCA_032275445.1. NCBI lineage: Eukaryota > Metazoa > Chordata > Aves > Tinamiformes > Tinamidae > Crypturellus > Crypturellus soui. Next base: position 5,049,212 of record JAUBNY010000360.1, on the reverse strand, counting down.
ATCCTCTTTTTAATTGAGCTGTGCTGTTTATTTCTTTTAACAAAATACTTTCAACTAACAGCATAGTAGTGCAGTGCAAACGTATGATTTTGTCATGGTGCTACAAGAGATTTTTGAATGTTATACATTCAATTACCTCAAGTCATTCTACAACATTTTTTCCGGGATATTTTAGTAGCTACCTTTCAATAACAGTGATAACTGCACTCTCACTCCCTGCCAAACTTATTAACTTAATATTTGAGGTATTTGTGGGAGTCAGCATGGAAAACTTGTGTTCACTCTTCCTGTTTTGTGGCCACATCTCCTGGCTTGAGTTGCTATTTCTATTACAAGTCTGGGTGATGTCTGCAGGATTTACTGCACTATGGGCTGCTTTTGAGACCACATGGAAAATACTGCTTCAAGAGAATGATTAAGACTTCTTATAGATTGTTCAAAGAAAAAAAATATCCCATTTGTAAACTTAATAAAGAGATATAAGAAAGAAATATACACTGGAACTCTGGCTAGGCTTTCTAGAGGTAAGTCTTGGAGATGTTGAAAATGGTAGGAGGTTTCTTGCCATTAGAAAAATCTGGAAAGCCAGAACAAAGGAGCTGGTGCGTTTTTCTTTTCCCTTTAAGGCATTATTATTTCATCTTGTGCATCTCTCTTCTCAGAGTAGAAAAGTTATTTTTAGTTTAGACAGCTCAATTCCAACACAGACTTGTGTCTCTTGCTTCTCGGCTTTGTTCGCAGTGACTTTTTCCTTTATGGCTATCGTTGTTTTTTTAATGCTCACTTGGGACAGTGCTGGCTGTCAACTAACATCAAGAACTGCCGCTGTTTGTTTGGTTGAAGAATGGGACTTAGGAAAGCGAAGAAATAGGGTAAAAAAAGATATTCTCCTCCTTGCTGTTGATTTCCCATCATAGTGACTTAGCAGTAATTTGAATTAACTTGCAAAGTGACCAAGAACACTGTGTTGCCTGTGTATGAAGCAGAAACTGATAGTGGAAAAGTGTATTTTAAAGCGACACACTCTTCTCAAGCTTGGAGAGCAAATCCCAACCACATCTAGTCCCAACATAGCGCTAAGCGGCCCCTAGAAACCTTTTTGTTCTCTTTTATTGTAGATTTCTGCTTCTGTTATTGAAGAAATTCTTACAAATCCCTTGAACTATGTTCTTTTTTTTAATGGAAATAGAGAAAGAAATTATAAAGGATGCATCTTAAGAACATAGATTTCCATGTGTATAGCTGCATCAAAACATTCACTTTTATGTTTTTTCATAAAGTGAAGTGACATCTAAGGAAATGACATCACAGCAGCAATTCTAATGAAATCTTCAAATCTGTTTATTTCTTCTTTTGACCTGAAGTCTTAGGTCTTCCTATAGTCTTAGGGAAAAAAGATATTTATGAAAATGATCTTTGTGTAAAACCAAGTACCACAAAAATTACTTACAGAAAAAGGCTCTAGAGAAATTAGAGAAGTCAGATTTTATCTTATA
>JAUBNY010000360.1:4642638-4655575 GCA_032275445.1 Crypturellus soui | reverse complement strand
TTTTCAGTATCTCTGCACGCAGACACTTCCTTTAGTACTTTTTCCCATACAAAGAAAATAATGCTACCAGAAAATCTTTGAAAATAATTCATTTTCATTTTCCTTATTTTGACATCCAAGGAAAACCTGCACCGAAATTCAGCCTCATCATTTACGTTTCCCATAGAGCGCTCTTTGAACATGCAGGAGTTAGAGGAAATTCTGTCTGTAGGAATCTGTGTTTGGAAGCAAAGCTAAGCAAGACGAAGAGGGACAAAATGCACTTGCTTCAGCCTGCTTGGAACACGGTCACTGCGCGGACGGCCTCTTAATTTGAAGGACACGTTGGCTTTATGGCCAGACTTCACCAACTCTTTCCTGAGATGATAAACCTTGTCTTCAAAGGGAAAAGCTTATAGAAACTCAGTGCACAAGTGCTTTTAGGTTTTTCCTCCTCTGTTTTTTTTTCTTTCCCATAACTTCCCAGTGTTCAGAGCAATGATCCAAGGCAGCTGAGATGGTTTTCCATGTAATCTGGTGAAGTTCTCGTTCTGATCTCACAGGACTTTGTCTATGGTAGAGAGCTCACCTGGAGCTGGAGAAAATGTTCACTCTGTGTCTAATGCAGTGGTGTTGCAGAAAAAGAAAAATGACTAAATACGGGCAGATTTATCGGTCTGGCTGAGAAGGAAAGGATAAATGGGCAAAATTGTCTAGTTCAACTCTCTCTTTCTAATAATAAAACTATTTATTACTAGAAAATGCATTTAAATCTTTTTGCATCAGTATTAATTTAATTCAAAGGAACAAAACTTGCTCAACAAGCTTGTAAACGTGGGTAGGGATGATGATCGTTTCCAAAAATATGCTTGTATTGTCAATTTTCCAAGACCTGAGTCTTGTAGTGCCAAAAAATGTGTATTGCTGTGTGCCTGTGGCCATAATTTTTTATGTATGAGGAGGTAATAGATTGTGCTACTAATAGGGAAAAAAAAAAGTTTAATTAAGAAGGCAATTATTAAAGTGACTTGAGCACCACTGGACTCAAGACTGAGGAGGAAAGTTCCTAGATGTGCTGCATGTCCCGTCCTCTGCTGGGACACGGGATCCGCTCCGAGCGGTTCTGCTGCCCTGGAACCCGGGCCAGGTTACAGCAATAATTGCAGCCCCCCAGGATCCCAGCTCAGAAATTTTTGTATGTTCTCAGGAGACAAAGATGAGTGATCATCAAAGGCAGAGGAACACAGCATGACTGTCATAAGCCTGAAGTTACAACTTAGACATGCAATAGAAAATATCATTGGTACCTCTCCAGTGCATAGCCTGTAGTAATTAAAAACTTGATCCCTGCTGTTTTATCATCTCATTAGCAATGGGGGCACAAGACTTTTATCCTTGTTTGTCAGGAATCAAACATACCAGAGGAACTCTGATTATAAATTGATGAAAGTAAAGTTAAACTTTTAAATAAGAGCAGTTTCGGTTCACAGTGTTTTTTAAGCTGATTAAAGTGATCTCTTTTCAGGAAAAAATAATATCGAAGTCCAGCACAGAGGTCACTGCTAGGAGCAAGACATGAAACAGCATTCGGAAAAGTGCACGTACAAAATGCACTAGATGAGAAGCAAATGCAAGCCCTTTCTGCAAGTGCTGGTGCCACAGGTTTCAAACTTCTGATAAACTTTAAGTCTTCAGATCTTTCAGTAATCTCAGATCTGATTGGTTTTCATTGTGCAAAGTTATCAGAAAGTTATCGTTATCATGTCAATGAGTCCAGTGTGCTATTTTAATTTCATTAATGATGGTTAGTGGCTTCCCTTTAAAGCCTTTACCAACAACCAGTTCAGAAATAGTCAATACATGACTATGTTGAAATCAATGCAGAGAATCTGATTTACTTTTATAGGCTTGGGGACCAATCCCCACGTCCTATTGGATTAGCATCCAGTGAAGAGAATTCTTCAAGAATTCCAGGCTGGTTGCAAAAATATGTCCAGAAATACTGTCACTGTGTGGCATTTTAATAAATCCCAGACCTGAGGGGTTGTATCAGCATTGAACTGGGAAGAGGCGAGTTTGGTGGGACAGTTACATTCTTTTATTTTGTTTGATACCATCTGAAATCACTTCCTCTCCCCTCTTCTTCCCCATGCATCTCTGTTTCTCCTTCCATTTCTTCTTCTTATCTGTAACTTTCCCATTGGCGGTCTAACTGTGTAACATACCTGAACCACTGTGGTGATTTTATTAACAGTTCTTTTATCCCAATGAGAAAACTGAACGTGTATCTTCTCATACTGTATAGGAAGCCACCCTTGTTTTGGGTCTCTGTAAGATGGAATATTATTCATTATTTCAGAGCAATTGTGAATCAGAAGTAAAGGATCTGAATAATTCTTTTCTTTCAACCCAGCAAAAGACAAGTCCTTTAAGCCAAGAAGGCTAATCAAGAACTCAAGGACTTTTTTCATGTGAAAAAGACAAGGAATGAAAAAAACAAAGCAAAAAATGATGATACAGTAACTCATTATTTTACTGTGATTAGTTTATTAGAAATAAAGTTATCAGATTCAGCAGAATTCATTATGTCTGCACAAATGATCCATCAAAGTCAGAAGAGAATTACATGTTGAGCTAGCTGCTTTCACAGAAAATTGCGTCTTTAAAGTGTGGTTTCTATAGCAGATAAGTGAGATTGTTGCTCAAACAACCTCTCATCAGTGTAAAATTTCCGAATTATTGAAAGTGAAAAATAAAGAACTTTTATTTTCTGAAAAGTTACAATAAAGAATTCATTTTTTCTACTCTGTATGAAAAAAATCTTTTAAATTTTGACATTTAATTAAATGTCCAAAAAAATCTATTTCATACCTGAGTCTAATTGGCTTATTGAACTCTGTCACCGTATAAACCATGTAGGCAAGAATTTAAGAGGACTCTACAAAGAATTAGATACTTCACAAAAAGTTTGTGAAATTGCAATTGCTATTTTTAAAAAAATGCAGCTCTGGAAGGGCAGGAAAGCTTTATATTTTAGTGCATAAATCAAGCTCAAACTGTGGTGGCTGGGGAGAAAGCTTTCCCCATAGACAGATCTCCCCGGATTGCAGCATTCCTTTCACCCCGCCACAGCCTCCGTTACTCGCTTGTCTTGAAGGCAGGATCCTGGGCGAACCGCTCCACTAGTCCGATCAAGCAAGGAATTTTGACTATGTGTCTAAATGAAAACAGAACACGGCAAAATTTCTTGCTTTACGGGAATGTACAGTCAGGACTGTATCGTTCCCAAATGGACAAAAAAAAATAAAAGGAAACGTTATTACCATGAAAATATACTTACACTCATTCTGAAAACTTGTTTAAGAACTCGTGTTAAAAGCTTGAGGACAATGAACCTGCAGAGGCTGCAGAGGTGGTAATACAAGACTGCAAAAGCCAGAAAAGATTTTCTTAAGCATTAACTATCTGTATGCAGATGTTTTCCTGTGTCACACGACAAATTTGAAATCTGCATTCTTTTTTCTTAGGACAATGCAACAATTATTCCTAGTGAAATACAAATTCCAGTGGTTTTCATTATACAGAAAATATGTTTCTATCTACACAATTCTAAAAGTCCCTCTTTTGTGATCTAAGATATGAATAATTTTTCAAACATTACTAAGAATCTGCTGCGTAAAATCCTAGTATTCAATCTAGGTCTTTCTGATTTTTGGATTGAAAAGAAACAGAGAGAAAAAGGCAAAAGGAGATCGTCCACCAAGACACTTGAGTGCTCAGACTGAAAGCCCAGGTATCCCGGCCCGAGTCAGTGGAGCAGCGCGGCATTTCCAGAATCTCCTGTCTTCAGGCTCGTGCCCTTTAAATGAGCAGCAGTTGGGGAACGCGCCGTGGCGCGTGCGCTGTAACTGAGCTGGGCTGACAAGATTGCCGTTCAGTTCGGCGTTTAACTTTTCATTATGTTCAGTATTAGCATGAATGATTCATTGCACTCAATTTGTTCTCCGCTCTACATGAGGGGAGCACTGTCAGAATAAGGAATATGAAGCCTGTTTATTCATGTATATCATTGTTTTTAGGCTGCTTAGTAATCTTGTATTAGGCTGAGTGGTTTGTGTCATTAGGTTTCCATTTGTTTTCCCAGGATGTGTGCATTTTAGGGGTTTCTTAAACAAAATATCAAAAGACAAACTATTTCCACTGCATCCCTTTCTTTAACCCATTCATCCATTAAATATCATCCGAAGAAAGCGGTAAGAAAAGTCTTATTTTGTAGATGTATGTTTTGTGTTCAAGGCTATGTGCTCCTGCACACAAGATAATCCAATGAAAGACCTGCACAAAAAAGGGACATCAGCTGAAGAGTCCAGATCCCCTCCGAATGGACTCTCTAGTTGGAGAGAGAAGGGCAGAGGAATTAATTTACTAGTGTTTCTTTCTCTCCATCACTTGCACAGCAACTTACATGATACATGGGTTATTTTTCCCACTGGTCCTTCCACTTACAAAGGAACCCTGTTTTCCCTGTTCAAATGTGCTCGAAGGCTGGCACGTGATGAGAGCAGAGGAGTAGGTCTGCAGAAGTCATGGAGTAAGAGGATTGAGAGAAAAGAGGCTCCTGAAGCAAGGCGGGGGTGGCTGGCTTCCACAAAGCTTTCAGAAATTCAAAATCACGGACAGGTTTACCAGACTAGAGGACGAGGTAGCAGTAACTGCATCAAGATCCTTTTCAACGCTCAGAAATCAGAGGCTGAACCACTCAGCAGAGACAGCAAACAGCAGGGCTATTGCAAGATGAAGCTGCACTTGCTAACACCACACACTTAAAACATGTTTAGTTAGGCCAGATTCAGTATGAAAGGAGGAGAAAGGGCTCATCATGGCAATACTCTGAACTGGTGAAGGTTGCAACAACTCCTTGGAAACAGTGAAACGCTGCCGTTCACATCTGCTGCGTTATTTGGCCTTCTGTATCCAGCCATCAATGTCCACCCCGATGGACATGGGGAGTCTTGAAGGTGCCAGAGATACCTGCTAGGGTGTCTTTACCGAGAACCAAAGTAACACCCGGATTTTCAAGTCTCCAACAATTTTGTTTACCATCCACCCCAGCAGAAGGGAGTAGGGAAAGGATGTGCAGATTAAACCATACAAAATCTCAGTTCGCTCTTCATACACATCCACACCGAGGTGAGCACTGTGTTAGTCCTTCTCCTTGGGACATCTACAGGAAAGCCTCACAGGCCACCTTAAACCAGGGATTTCAACGCTGCCCGCTGAGCTCTCTCTAAAAGCTGTGTATGGTTTCCCAGGATTGCTCCCTGAATTCTTTTTCTCATTTCACTGCCCAACGAGTGGTCCAGATTAAGTCCTGAGTGCTTCCTGCAACTACGGAATGCCTGCAAAAATAATAATAAAAAAGAGATCTTAAACAGGGTGAGTACTAGGTCAAGCCTACCTGTTGTAGCCACCGTCTGCAAAGAGTTTAGACCAGAATCTGGCGTACAGATCTCTTTCTATAAACAAACTATAAACATTGTCAAGGAGGAACTAAAGAAGCCTCATAAAAATATATATGTGCCAGCAAACATATAAATCAGGCCTAAGGTACAGCAGGTCAAACAAATAGCTGTTATTGCCATTCTGTTTTAGCACTGCCACTATTTTAAATACCTTTTTCTTCTGATATGAGGAGAAACACTTCATTCCCAGGCACAGAAGGAGAACTTCAGAGATAAATATGTTCCTGACTCACTGAAATCAAAGCTGACCCTGGGGTTGAAAGCGGTGATAAAAGAAAAAAAAATCTGATGACTATTAGTGGAAAAGGACCTTCAGCAAAGATAGTGTGAAAAGGGAAGGAGATTGCTCACCCCCAACCGGCTCTTTTAGGATCTTATCATTAATGCAACGTTTAACAGACAGCTGTCTCAAGCACAAACCTGCCATTACTCCTTTTGAAGAGACGTTTTGCTGAGCCACACTTAAAAATACCTTCTCTTCAAGATAGACATTGCACCAAATAAATCACAAATTGAGTGAAAAGTCACAAAGATGCAACATGCAGCCAGTCTGCATAGGGTGTTTAAATACAACCTTCTGTACATTTACCACTGTCGCATGAGCCCAGTGACCTGGTCCAAAGCCTGTTAGGTCGATCGAGCGCAGCAGCGTCTGCTGGCAAGGAAGGCTCTGAAAAAGCAGAGGGAAGGACACCCAGGTAGCTCATTCCATGCCTTCCTGCTCGGCTCTTGGTGAAAAGGCTTCTGCACAGTGTATTCCCTCTCCTACGCCGTGGAAAACCCTGTTCAGATAAACCTGGGAGACAGAGAAAATCCATTTTCCAGGGAAGAAATCCCTTTTGTCACATAAGAGCCAACCTGCCCCAAAGAGATGCAATTTATATGAGCTGCTCAAGTGAAATCATCGCATTTTGGACTGTTTGCATTTATTGCACACACAAAAAGCAAGTTAAAAGAAAATTATTTAGGTCAAGCTCAAGCACTTGAAAATAAGGAAGTGCTGGGAGTGAAGTTGCTCATGGAGCAGTATTGGCTTCCTGCTGCTCGTACATTATTATTCCTTATGCATTACATAATTGCTTTCTTCCCCTGAGAACGTGTGCCCCGTTCAGTGCTCGGAAGAGCCCATCAGTGCTGCTCGGTCCTTCCTTTAAGTCCTGAGGTCAGTGGTACCTCCCTACCTTACGCAGAGTGCGGTAGAGAGAGAATTACTAATTTCCTGATGGACCTTTCTGTGGCACTTATCACTAAAGTGCCAGTGTTTTAAAAACATAACATACCCTTTCAGACTCTGAAGACAAATAACAGTTATTGCCACTTTTTTATGGCATTTTTTTCATACAAAAACACAAATTTGTGCTTTATCTCATCCTCCAAAACGGCCAAGGGAGTCAGCTGAGGTCACACATTTCAAGGGAAACCGTTCAGCAGAACTGAGAACTGAGAACAGAAACTGAGATATTTCTTATAATAGGAAGCAGTGGTCAACCTGCTTAGCAAACAGGGCAACTGGCTCCGTTTACGATTTTCTGCAGGAAATGTATGCTTCCTCTTCAAAAAAGCATGAAGGATATCGGTCGTGCCCTTTCCTCCCACCCCAAAGAGTTTATGGGCCAGCTCAGACAAACAGAATACAAAGTTTATCATGAGCCAGGGAGAGATTATTCATCGTGGGAACGGTGTAATAGTCTTTCCCTGAATGGGGGTTTAAAGAGGAATTTAAGATATCTGTCGTATTTGGCATGTGCCAGAATGTATGTACGCCTTATGCAAACACTGCTGGAGTAAATTTAAGTGTTTTGATGGATGCTGAATCTGGCCCAGAGGGAATAGTTAGAAGGGCTAATGGGCAGGAGATGCGGAGTGGAACACACACAGGGGGAAGCAGCCACATTTATTTGCAGTTGTTCTGCGTTAACAGGCTGCTGTAAGCAGAACGAGGGCGTCTCGGGGCCGCGCGGGGTGGACGGGCTTTGCTCTTGGGTAGTGGCTCCAGAGGGCCGATCCGGTAGCGTGGCGATAAGGAAATGGGTAACAATGGATCAACTGGAGTAGATGCTTCCAGTTTATTACCTCATACCCTACTTTGTCTTTTAAAAATACCTACTCCCTTTATACGCAGGACTTGTGCACACACAGCACTGAAATCCGCAGCTGGTTTCTTATCAGAGAACCAAGGCAGTTTTGGCCGGGAAGCTGCAGTCCGGCTCTGGGTGCACATCTGGGCAGTCGCCTTCGCAGTCGCTGCTAAGAGCACCAACAAGTGCCTTGCTGGCAGATCCCAAACATTTCCAGCTACTACAGGACTGCCCTTTTGCAGTTTTTTCCCGTTTTTTCCTCCTCGCCACACACGCACCCCGAGCAAGAGGGATTTGCGGGAGCCACAGAGCCCGTTAAGCTCTCAGCACCTCATCAAGCCGTCACCGGCACTTCCCGGCCTCCTCCTTCCCTGCCTTCGGAATTCCCCCTGTGCCAGGCGGCGGCGACCGCAGGCTGCGGCTCAACAGCTTCCACGGCGCTGCCGAGAAACCCCCGCACGAAGGAGCTAACCACAAAATTATGTCACTCGCTAGCAATTAGTTTTGCTGTCAGTTCAGTGGGCTGGGGGTGGAATTAAATGTAAACGCGATTGCACGGGGCGCAGGTGGGTGTCTGGCGTGGAGAGGAGCTGCTGCTTGGGATGGATGAAGTCTGTATTTCACTGAAGCCATCGAGTCGCACATGGAAAACTAATGATTTGGATCTGATCTGGAACTGCAGGACGAGCAGGAGCAACGTTACCTCCTTTTTCCCTTGCACCGCCACTGACATCACATTTTGCGCAGCTCTTGCATGGCCCAAAATTGGCGTATTACTGGTAGCAGCACAAAAGGCCCCTCTTTCAATAGCTGTTACTCAGCGATCACTGTCCAACCCTTAATGTTTTCTTTTGTCAGAAAAAAAAAATCACAAAAAAACTAAAGTAAATCACAACCTGGTTCTGTGCCAACAATATTAACCAGCTTCTTTTTAGAGTCTTTGAAGTTAGCAGGGGGCATCCAATCTTGTGGTGCAAGTAAAGAATGATACTTTAAGCGATTCCTTTTCATCCCTTTAACTTAATGAAAGATTAATAGCCTTGTTATTTTTGTTTCTGCCTTATTTTTTATATTCAGGGGGAGAAAAAAAAAGATTTTTTGGCACTTGTTGAGGCTGAAGTGCTGTCTATAATGATTTTATGGATCAGTGAAGCACTGAGTTGTTTTGAATCTTTTTTTTTTTTTTTTTTGCTCCACCTGTGAGTCCTGCCTGAACAGTATTGGGCATAAATGAAGTTACAAGCTGTAAAACAAAACGAAAATAAAACAGCGACTTCCACTTTGGGGAGGTAGCTGGATGGAGATGGGGGCCGGTTTTTGGTGGGCACAGACCTGGAAGAAAGAGGAGCGAGGAGGGTTTTAGCAAATCTTTTCAGCCAAAGAGCTGTGGATTAGTTATAAAAATGTAATCCATTTCCTAGCGAAAGAAAGCAGCTTTGTGTCGCTGCTGGCTGCGAAGGCACAATGTGGGTTTTATAACTACCATTTATTTATATATTTTCTACCACAGCCAACAAGGCAGCATTTCCAGCTCCGTGTTGATGCTCAGGGTAGAGAAGATTGGTGGCTTTTGTTTTTCTTTCTATTTTCATCCCGTATTTGGTTTAGGGGGATTTTTTGTGGATCTCACCTAAAAAATAACACTGCAGCCTCTATTGATTTTCTCTGCTTTTCTCTTCGCATCTTCTTGTCTACCTTGTGCACCGCACTTGTATATAGGGGTTTAGGTGCCATTTTTTGCATTATACCTTTCTCTGAGGATGAATTGAGCAAGACACCTGAAAGTTCTCTAAACAAACCCACTATAAACACCATTTACAATATGTTTATTAATTTTCCATCTAGTATTTGCAAGCTCTTAATACATATAAGTGTAGGGTAGACCGTGCATAGGCACTCCAGCTTAAGCGAGGAAGGCAAAGGTTTATTTTTGCTTTCATTTTAAGCTGTTAATGTTTAACTTAACCAGTAAGGGCAAGGCAACCTTACCCTGCACAGGCCTTTGGACTGAATTCCAGTGTAAACAAGCGGCTCTCAGGAAGATGCACAGATTTGTGATGGAGCCAGAACTCGATTCCACGTCGCTCATCTCCTAACCCAGGGCTTCATCTTTTTCTCTAGCCTAAAGAGACTAAGCTTCACTCAGCATTGCACATCCACATTACAGCTAATGAGATTCTGGAGTCTCTTATGGCCAATGTTTACAATGTTTTGTCATTATTCTTTGTTCTGTGGTCTATTTTTGCTCAAATTTGCTGTTTAACCCAGTGTTAAATTCTAGGCCTGATAATTGAAAAAAAAAAAAAAAAGTGAATCAGATGCATTAATACAATTACTACCTGCAGTGGGTGAACTCCTTTCATGATAAATTGCTCCACAATGTCTGGCAGATAAAAATGATTAGATCGAGTATTCCAAAAGATGAAGGTTGCTGTGCTGGGAGATGTGCGTTAGCCAACAGACTGGAGGAGAGCGCTGGTGGGTGCCATGCACCCAGCTTAACTAAACCTGGAAGCAAAGTTCCTTGCAAGAACTAGCCCCAAGGTGGGTAATTCCACGTAGCCCTCCCAGCAGGCACAATATTACACCCTTTAAAAGTTGTCTTCATCCAAGTGCAGGGAAAGGATGGTCCAACCAACTAAAACACATCCCTTCTCTTGATAACTGCTCTGTTTCAAATGAGAAATCACAGTAGCGTAATACTGTAGAAATTAAACAGAATTTTTCTGCTATTATACCAAACAGCCTACTTAATAAATGGGTAATGAAAAAGAATAATTTATTACAGCTTGTGAATTTTGACAGTTCTAAAAAGATGTTCTTAGAGTTTCCCCAAAGGGAGAAGAGGATGTTTCTTCCTTAACACACTGGTGTTAGATATAATTTTTCTGTCTGTAGAATTTTGCTCCTGCCTGGTAAAAGGGATTAGATTTTTTTTTCTTACATCATAACCTATTTTAAGCAATTATAATCTATGAGTAATAAATCATTTTCATTCACCTCTCATGGGGAGAGAAAAGATGTGAGAGAGCATTCTAGAGTTTTAATTTATATCAATGTTTGCATTACTATTAAATGAATTAAATGGGTTCTACAAATGTTCTCTCATAGATCTGCAATAAATTATGGAGCATCTCAACCTCAGCCTTTTAATTGTCCCTTTTACCAGCTTTTTGTTTTATTCTCTTTGTTTTTAAGCTGGGTAGCACAAACAGTTATAAAACGCACTGAAATGCTCAAAAGGCTCTCGGGTATTGCAATATAGGACATAACTTCAATCATTGGGAACGTTGCATAGCTGTTGAATTGCACTAATTTAGAGAAAGCGCAGTTCTGCCTCTCAAGCAACACGACTTTTGGGTGAAAAATTGGCAAAAACACAAGCAGCTCCAAGAGGGACCCTGTCCAAAAGGACACAGTCCTTTTGCTGGCCCTTGTAAAGGCAAAGGGAATTTTCCATCCAAAGTTGATTCCTTGCGGATCTTCTTATGACATGGTACAATTGCTATATTATGACAGTAAAACTTCTAAATGGCTAGTGGGAGTAACTAAATTAATCTAATTAAACACACGAAGGTAGAGCTGGAGTAAAACACACATTAAAGGAAATAAAGATTTCCAATTACATTCCACCCTTTCTTGATTGATTTTTGAAGGCATCTAGGACACGTAGAGCCATTCTGTACAAGGTCCACAATTTTCCTTAGAACAGCCTGAAGACTATGTGACTCTCCAAGTTAGACCCATCACTGTCCTGCCTCCTGCCTCTGACTGAGGCCAGCGGCAGAAAACATATGATCTGGCCTTCATTAAAACATATAAAACAAATCTGATATTTTGTATTATTATCATCAGGCCAAATATATCAGTTAATGTATCTCAAGAGCTGAGAATTTGGCACATAATTCTCCACACTCAGATGAAACAGCTTGTGCTATTTATGTCTGACTTTATCCGTTAAAATGAATCATTTTGAAAAAGGCACAATTCGCCACAAAATGAACCTCCCAACCTTTCATGTATAGGATCAGCTCCTTTTGCAGCCTCTGTCCAAAATGTTCCATTTCCTCGTCTTTCAGGACTGCTCTGGCCCAAATTCTACTGTATAACCCAGTTACTTTGGAGCAGCTGATCAACAGTTTCTTTTCAGGCCCTTCTTAGCATGATTTGTTGTTGGAGGAGGAAGGTCTCCTCGTTGTCTGCTGGATTTTCTTTCTCTGTCACTTTCTCTGCAGCAACTTTCTCTGCACTGCCCAGAATTTAGGGATACATTCGATTTCCAACCGCTGATCCTACAAACCTAAATGGCTAAACATTCAAAACGGCAAGAAACTGCAATAGTGAGCAAGACTTAAACCCAGTTTTTAAACTCTGAAATGTTTTCCCGACATTGCCTGGGTTCAGTCCTGCTGTAAATGACTTATGGACAGACCTACCTGGAGCAAAGACATTTCTGTTTAAAGCCTGGGCACAGTTTTAATCCTTTCTGCAGCCTCACAAGGACCATCCTTGAGCCAATGCCAAGGCATCTTCGGGCCATGGTGGCGCCGTCCTTGGTAGCTCTCCTGTCCCTCCAGGCCAGGACTCCTCACAAGTTTTCAGTTTACTTCTAGCAAAGATTACATCAAATCCTGCAGTTTCTGCCTGCAGGATTTGTATTTTCTGTTGTTCATGCCCTGGAGCATCGTGACCTTCAATATTTGTAAGGATATGAACCTTAATTTTGTAAGGATATAGACCGGTAAGCACCACTAATGAAATTGGCCCAGTATGGCCTTTTCCAATTAAGTGGAATGATTTCCATAACCCCCGAGTCACTGCCTTCTGCCTTCATTTGTGAAAGAGGTGCTCCCCGGTGGGAGGTCTTCATGCGTTCACTACCCGGTAGCATGAATTCTACCCAACACATTCAATATATTTAATCACATTAATTGTGTGGCACTTTGCAGAAGTGGACCCCAAACGACTGCAGCCAGATCACATTCTAGACCTCTTCTCCACGCAGGGTTAGTGTACAAATACAGCGCATTGTATTTCCAGCTCCAGTGTAAATGAAATGGTCACTTGGAGCTACAGCAAACATTTATAAATGGAAGAGAAAAGAACGGTGGGTGGGTATTTTTGTCTTGTTAATTTAAACAAAAATGTGGAGGTTTCTTTTAGGTTACATTCCCAGAGGTGGTTGTGGCATTTGGCTCCATTTCGGTAGCACATTAGCATGGAAATACCTCTTCAGCAGGATATTTTTTAATGTCACATTGGGGAGGAAGGGAGGAGACCTAGGGATTTGTGAAGCAAGCAAGAGAGCTTACAAAATATCAGAAAAAAAATAGTGAAACAAAGGACATAAAGACATAA
>JAUBNY010000360.1:4458391-4469554 GCA_032275445.1 Crypturellus soui | reverse complement strand
AAGAGCCGTGGACGCGGTCAGATGCTGCTGCCCCTTGGCACAGGGCCCGGGTGGGTTTGTTTTAAGTTGTTTTAAGCCTCAGAGTGATTCAGGCTGCAGCTGCTGGGGGTCTTTCTGCACCTGGAGTGTGTGCGAAGGAGAGAGGAAGGTTTTCTTGCTGGCCCCGTGCAGCAGTGCAGGGATGGGGCTGCCGGCCTGGTACCTGGATGGGGAGAGCGCTCCAGGGCAGGCGGATTGCAGGGAGCTCCCACCAGGCTCAGATACACACGGGCAGGATTAAAGCCCCCATGTTGTTTTTCCCTCCTATGGCAGGTAGATTTGTATGTAAAATTACTTCAGAACCAGTTCCTCTTTGCTCTCCTACCTCCCCGGAGCTTTTACTCTTTTCTCCTTTCTGGGAATGTGCTTTCTTCCCAGCTGGGATCAGCTAAGTTTGTGTTGCAAAGTTGTGAGAGACGATGGTGGGAGAGACAGCGGTGCTGCAGGGCCCGGGTGGGAGCACAGGGGTGAGGATGAAGTGACCGCAGGAGCATCCTTATTTGCAGGCATTATTCCTGGAGACTGGAATAGTTCTACATGAAGATCCAAATGGGGAAATTTAGTTGTGCTGTTTGTTAAGCTCTGCTTTTCCTTTTGTATTTGTGAGCTAGTGTATAAAAGAGGTGAAGCTGCAGAGGAGAAATAAACTCCAGGGGAAGAAAAAGCCCTTGTGATTGACAGAAATGAGTGGAAGCTGTGAGATGAGTTTTGCTATTTCTAGCTCTGTCCTAGACATCTCAGTGTGACATAGAAGTCTAAGGCCAGTCTAAAATAGAACTTGGCACTTCGAAATTGCACTTAAATAGAAGCTAGTTGTGTAATTGCGAATGTGTAGTCCACCAGGATCCCAGCCGCTCTCAGGCACATAGGTTATAAATGCGACCTAATAGCTTACGAGGGAGTTTATGGTCCTAAATACGGTACGACAGGACCAGCAGGAAGCTGTGCCTGGTGACGTGACGCCAAGGGGAACCTTTAAGCATCACATCTGCAACCAGAACAAATTTAGGATTAAATGCATGTACCTAACAGCTGGAATATAAATTTTAAGAGGGAAAAAAATTCTATCTCCTTATTCTCTTAATTTGCTAAGAAGAATTTAGGAATGTTTATCATGATAGAATGTGATTGGTTACTTTTTTGAGTTCTGTTTGTACCTAAGAATGAAATATATTCCAACTGCAATGAATACTCTTGAAATATTTAACATTTCATAGGATATTTAGTGTACATATTTTTCTCAAGCAACACTAAACATTGCTAAGAAGGATGAACTCTTAAGTGCAGGAGATTGAGACATTTTTCGGTGAAGAAATTCTGCATACCGTTCTTTATAAACCTCTTGGAGCAAGTGGGTTTAAGCTGTGATCTATTTTTTCCATTGTCATCTTTTTGAAAATAATTGTGAAAATGCAGCGACTAGTGTGAAATTGTGGTACTGGGTAAGCAATGACCACTGATAATAGGAAAAAGTTTCTTAAAAGGCCCCTGTAGTTTGGCTTCCACGAACGTCTTTTGTCAGTCATGTTATCTGACAATGAGTAATAACCCGACAAACACGGAGGAGGCTGCATAAATACACGAGAGCAGCAGAATCAAGATCATTAGCACTCGAGTTACATGGCAAGACAATTTGAGCAGGACGGATGTTTTATCAAATTGCCTGTGTGCTCTTCTAGAGCCGAGCTAAATCAAATTTTATTCTTACACTGCACTCCATCATATTTTGGAAGGAGAAACAATTGGGCAATAAATGGCAAAGAGGAAGGTTACCAGCCACATAAAACTCTGTAATGAGATACTATTTCATGGTATCCCAATCTTAAATTTTTCTCTCTTCCGCTCAACAAAAAAGGAACCCGGTGTCATGAACTCTTTTTTCCTTCTCCCATAGCTTTGATTTGTTTCCTCTCATCCTGACCATCCTATCCCACACTCCAGTTTCTACAACTCCTTGTCTTGTCCATGGTATCCCTGACACATTTTTTTTCCTGTATATGCTCTTATGGCTTAACTTGGCCAGTCTAAAGCTATGGAGAGATGGAAATCTAGAAGAAAATGCCTCTGAATCATTGCCTCCATTTGGAGCTGTCTGTTGCTGACTGCAGAAACATTCTTGATGTAATTATAAGTTTAATATTTTCCCTGTGTTATTCTCCTATCTATTCCTCCCCTGTTGTTCCATTATCTTATTGTTCAGTGAAGGTAGGAGAATGCATTTTCACATGTGTCTGATCAGGAGATTTTTACTGTACATGTAAAATTTTAGTCATAACTTTATTAGTGCAAACGTTGCCACCCCTCACAGAGAAGTGACAGCAAATTGTTCATTACACGAAAATATGATGAAGCAGGATCTTTTCAAATTCATTAAAGGGCCATGTGCTAGCATCTTGTACCTTGTACCAAGAATAGGACATCTAATTAATTTCAGAGGTAGTGCCATCTTGCCTTTTTATGTCCAAGACAGCTGAAAAGAAGCATTTTTTTTTTCAATTTATTTCTACATCAGTATGTTTCATTTTTAACTGACTGTGCCATGTAGATCTGCTACTTGCTAATGAGGGCATCCAAGTATGTTCAGGTGAGCTCTCAAAAACACTGCTGGTCTTTGAGAAGAGTCTGGTCCTTGGTTATTTTTATGTGCTCCCATGAGCAATCCTGTTCATTTGATGGAGGCAGCAGAGCATCAGGATGTGCAGAAACATCCCATCTCCCCCACAACACAAAAGTTGTGTTGCAATGATGTCAGGGAAATCCAAGAAATGTTCAGAAACATTTTCCAGGGCTAGGGAGATCCAGGTATTGGGAATCTGCCTAATCCTTCAATGAGAAGAGGGAAAAAGGATATAGCAGTCTGAGAAATTCTCTTTTTTTTCTTTCTTTGCAAAGGAAGTTTAGCCTTTTTTTAATGTTAAAACAAGATTAGAGTCAAAGTGACTTCAGGAAAGACAGCTCTGCCCGGCGCTGTTAACACTATCTTGCAAACTTAGTGTATCCTTGAGGTTTCCTGGTCTGGTAGCTCGGTTTGCCCTTTCTGTAAAGGTGGCCTTTAACAAGGTAAATCACTTCTGACAGTCTCCTGGGCTGTCACCTCTGTCACATTGTATCCTGCGTGTAAACTAGACGAGTGACACGTCGAAGTAAGTGGGACCTGTGTACTAGCACCTAAGAGAATGGAGCTGGTCTTTATTGTTTCCTCCTAATAAATGTTATTTCCTAATCTAAGCCTGTGCACTGATTGCCTTCCTGAAGCGGTGCTGAGGTGAAATCACCTCTGTGCTTCTGTCTGGCAAAAGGTTCTCAAAGACTGATTTTTTTCTGCTGTATTCAGCACACTGTACAAGTACAAATTAACTTTCATAGCCTGTTTATGGGGTAGTCAAGCAAGTATAATTTTCCCCATCTTTGAGACGATGAAATAGCTTTCCTGCATTTCTAAGTGACTTGCTTATGGCCCCAAAATTATCAGTAGCAGAATGAAGAAAAGTATTTAAGGACTACAGTCTTCTGGGGCACTCTGTTAGTTCCTGTTGCATTGCTGGCTTATATTAAAAAGAAAACAGTTCTTTCTGTTAAGGGCATTCTAGCTGAGATATTTGCCTTGAATATCGAACTCACATTGACAGAGCAAGTGTCTCAAATGCCTCTCTTAGTCCAAGCAATATGTGTAAAAACATTATGCATGGCAGTGGTTTTTCAGATTACATTGTGGTTGTAGCTGATCCAGTATTTTAGAATTATTATTCCCTGTGTGTTAGGGAAACATTGGGAGTTTCAGTGAGGGACAACTATTTTTTCAATATAACTCTTTTATTAACTTAGGGAGATGAAGAGAATCACCAGTTACTCACTTGTAGCTCGCAAATATGGGTGCTTCCTCCAAAGAGAGAGGGGAAGTTTGGGGTTATACGAGTTAAATTTCTGGAATCAATATCTTTTGAGTTTTATTTTCTTCCCATAAAACTTCAGTTCTCAATAGAGAAAACATTAGGGACTCCTCTGTGGTAAGAAAATGAAACAATATGAAAGAAGGCTGTCAGACCTGTGCTGGATAAGTGGGAGACGGATGGTAAGTGTGATTGGCACTGACAACGTGTGAGCAGCCCTGTGTGCAGGTGCTGCTCCCGCCATCCATCACGCTCCCACCTAATAGTGGGATGTGTCACTGCGATGCTCTTAAATCCCCAAATGACTGATAAAGTGAAGCCAACGGGAAGAAGGGCTTGGGTGAGGGCACAGTGCTGGGAGCAGTGTGATTTTAAGGTGGATTAACGCAATAATGTAGCCTCAAACACTGCGTTTTGATGTAACACGTGGAGCACGTGCCTTTCCACCGTGCATGTGCTGCTGTTGATCTCTGCAAGGATTTCTGGTTGCTGGAGCAGGACCAGGACACTGTGCATCACTTGGGTCTCATCTGAGCTTGGAGCCTTCATGGTGGGTCTCTGCTCACACTCCTGCCATTTCCTTGAGCATAGAATATTTTCAGGCCATCGCTGTTGTGTTCAGGACAGCGAGCCCCCTTGAGAAGCTCAGAGGCCGTTTCGGCGCTGGCTCTTGTCTGCTTTGGATGCAGCGTTCATCAAAAGCCCTTCAAAACTTGCATATTAGCTCTAATGTGCTCCAGCCGTGGGGCAGTGCCACACGCTGAACAAGAAGTTACCGAGGTCTGTCCTGTCCTTGACTCTCAGTCAGTCAAGAACCGCTGCCAGCTCTGGGTGTTGCTGTGGTCACGAGCACCCCAGGTTCTTCCCCTTTCCTTGTTTCCTTGTTGTTTCCCTGCTGACAACTTCTGGAGCCAGGTCCTGCTCAGGAAACATGTAGAATGTGTTTTTGTAAACCTTTGGGTAAATATACCTCTCTCCTCTTCCTGTAGTACTTTTTTTTTCCTTTTGGATGGCTTTCAGACAGTATTTATAGCTATATTTCATCCTGACACAAAACATCTTTTCAACTCATCTACAGCACTTACCTACAGAACCTGGATCCTTCAGTGATTTGTTTACTATCCATGCAAGCTCCTTCAAAATATCCATCTATAACTTGGTCTTCATTTGTTTCTTATTCCACAGCTTGAATGTAATTCTTGAAAGATAACATTTCATGAGCTTGTTACTTTTGAATAGCTCTGTACCTTGCTTTTTGCTGGTATTACTGTCCATACAAATGTTCTTTTCCATGTCTTCTACCTTTTTAATGAAATATTTCATGGAGGAATTGAGCAAGAGGATGTAGCAAGTACAACTGTACAAAGGAATAATTTGGGGATCACTTGAAACAAACTTTTAAATGTTCTCAGAAAAAAATAAGTAAAATTATTTAGATTCTAATAACACATTTTAATCCATCCTATATGACAGGATTATATTTAAAATAAATGTGAAGTACTTTGAGGAGTACAATAACTTTTACAATGGGAAAAAGGAAACTTTTGGGGTTTGCATTTGGAATACTTCGTTTTGACTTTTCACATTGTTGCCTTCACATTTTGTCAGCAGTAGCAGGTATCCCGAATGAACGCACACATATGCAATGCTTCAGGCAATCTCCAAGTACATTTGTGAACAGAAAGAAATGTCACATTATTTTGCCCATTTTTAAAAGGGCAAGTCTAAGCCCTTTTAGATTTTTACATGTATTTTTTTAAAGAAACAGGTCTTATCTGACCACGCGGTATCTACTGGTATATTGAAAAAAGAATGTCTTGTTATACTATCAAATTTCAGTTACTCATAGGGGTTGTATTTCCCACAAAAGAATGTTTCGTGTCTGCAAAAATCATAAAATCCTCCCAGCTCCTCTTGCTCAGCATTGAAATATAGTCCATGAGCATGGCAGAGTTGCTTTACAAGGATCAATGGCTAGCGATCCAACAGCAGGGAGTGCATGATCTTTGTTCAATACATCCTCTGCTCTTCTTTTCAATCAGTTGTGTTGGGTTTTGGACACTCACCTCTCCAAGCATCCCATGTGATGCATCTTTCTGCCAATGGGCACTTGGACTAAATGCTAATGCTATATATATATATAATATTAATACTAAATATATAACACAGCAAGACAGTCCCCAGCAAACTCTTTCCTCTGCTATTGCTCATTTACCATTGAGAGCCCCAGGATGCCAGGGGGCTGGAACAACTGATGTGTTTGCAGACGTAGAACACGGTGGTGGTTTGCACATATTTTCTCTCCTTTTTTGAATTTATGTATATGGCTTTACTGCAGGCTAATACTCCTTTCTGCTTTCCAGCTTTGTCTAATTTTGCCTCTCTTGTGTGTATCAGGTTGTTTTAATTTCCTTTTCTCCAGGAACGTGGTTGGTTCCTAGACCTTCTAAGAAGATGTAATTAGATATTATTTTCCTGAAAAAAATTTCAAAAGCACAACAAAAAATAATTTGAATTTGGTTGAAATTTTCAGCAGAAAATGTAGGCTCTTCACCTCTTCTCATCATTGTTTGAGCAATTGGAAATTTTGTTTTTTCAGATGAAAGTGACTAGACCCTTGCCTTGCCAACTGGTTTTGTTTCTAGTTTCTCACATTCAGCAAAGCCATGCAAAAATCCAGTCTTTCATTGGAAAAAGTCTCTAATCTGCTTGCCTTTTTGCTGGTGGTGATTCCGGAGTGTCCTTTGCAGTCTCCTGCTCGGTGCCCATGGGGACCAAGTCCTGCCCTGGGGACCGAAGGTTACTGGCTTGGGGGCAGTAGCCCTGACAGATGCTGCCTGATTTATTCAGCTCTACTGTGAAAAATATCAGTAGCCTATAGTAGATACTTGGTTGCATGCAATAATTGATCATAGTGTTTTATAGTAGACAAATTCTGATCTAGATTATGAACAATGTTAGGTGAAACCAGACAGCCCTGGCTGTCAGGACAGGAGAACCACAAACTGCTCAGCCCCAGGCTAGACATCTAGTATATTTGCTCAAATTGATAATACTCTTACTCCACCATTCTCTGCTCTAGGTATTTTTAGAACTTCATTGGTAAGACCTAGTATTAGTTATATGCTTAAGGCTGTATATTTAATAGCACGGAGTACTGAGTTAGTGTTAGTGTAGTGTTTTTCTGTGTTATGAGAGAGATTTGGACACAGGCTCCACAAGCCGATCTCAGTATTTTTTTAATTAAAAATACTCTGATGAGATTTAAAAAATCCCACGTTCTTGAAAAACCAAGGGACAATTTTTCTTGTGCTGTAGCTAGGGCAGTGCAGTGAAACTGGGCTTGCACAAGCTGTGCTGGGGATAGATGCTGAGTGTGACTCCCACTGCTGTCCTCACCACAGCAAGGTCAGACCTGACCGTAGAACAGAGCTACCCAAGTGATTCCCTGACTTATCTGTGTGATTGTGCATTTATACCTCTCAATTAATGTACAGAAATTTTATTTTTCTGCTTTTGTAATTGCGGTTTTCCTGTTCCTTTCTCTACTGTGTCCTGTGAATGCTGTTGCCAAGTGTTCTATCAGCAGTTCTTATCGGCAAAAGGATTTCACAAATCTTTGGAGTTAACACCTAAACTCTGAATCTTTGGGGTTTAAGAATTGTCGTCTTTCTGAGGAATTACCAATTTCAAGTAGTCATTACTCAACCTGACAGATACCAAAAGTGTTTTTAAAATCATCCATCAGGGTTTTCTCTTGCTACCTTCCTTTGTTTGTTATTTTATTCAAGGGATAGGATTGCTTGCCTCCAGTTCTTGAACCTTAAGAGCTTGTGTATTCATTTTTTCCCCTCTTCAACTAGACATGCTAATGGGCTTTGATTTGAACTTCCAGTGTAGCACTACAAAATGCCTTTGTGAAAATAGCCCTTCCAAACCGAGTGTGTGATCTAGCCCTGGCAGAGGCAGTAATTGCTTTGCCAGCCTGTAGGTTGGAGCAGTGTGAGGAACCTGAAAGGAAAATGTCAGTCTGCACCAGCTGTAGCAATTGTTTGTGGACAAATTCAGACCCAGAAGGGAAAAGTCAGTTCCTGACATTGGCGCCGTAGTTCAGAGACACGTTTAAACAGGCCTTTTCCTGCTCACATGAAAGAGGGATGGAGCCGAGACACAGGTGTGTGCGTTGCCAAGAGAAAAAGGAGCAGCAGTGAAGAGAATGGACATCAAAGCTGCAGGAAGGAACAATATAAACTTGTAGCAGAGTTTCGGCAGAAGCAACTATTGTGCGTGTGTCTTTCATGTACCCTGGCAGGTTCTGTCCGTTTCGATTCAGATGCCGCCTTGTGATAACGCTGTCTCTCCTCCAGTATCATTTCCATCTTTAACAGAGGCCTAAGAAGCAGAATGCAGCCCTTTTTTTGAGTTTTTCGGAGGTTTTGAGGTTTGGATTCAGCACTACGAGGAAGATGCTCTGAGGGTTGAGGTGAGTTGGGAAGGAGGAGGGAGAAGGAAGGAAGAAAAGGACACGACGATGCTCAGTCCGACGACTGCATCAGTGAGCGCCACACAGGGAAAGGCTTTTCCAGGCTTTCCTTGTGTCAGCCTACAGAGACGGTATCCTATGAAATTTTTAGTCCTTTGCAGGAAAATGGGTGTTTTAAGGAGATGCTGTTCAGGGGGAGACTCGCACTCACCAGTGTTTGGGGAGCAGTAACTTGCGCTGCCCCAGACAGCAGTAAGATTTGGACCTGAGCTGCAAAGCAGCTCCCTGTACTCTGTGTGTTGATGGAAAGCAGCGCATTTCAGAGGAAGAATTTAGTCTGGAGCAGCATATCGTAGTGCCTGTCGATGTGAACATGCTGGCTCTGTTGCACATTTATAAATTCAGCATATGTACAAAAGCAAAGTGGGATGACCTGTGCAAATCCCCACACGTGCTCACAAATTGGGATGTATGAGGTGGAAATGGGCTGAGTCAGGATACATGAAATCTCATTCTCATTTAATCTGTACTTTTGAATGTTGGCATCATATTTTTATTTTACTTTATTTTTCCAGTTTTAGTTTTCCTATATACGTTGATAATGGGGGAAGAGTATAGATGTGTTTCTTTGTTATTCCCACATCTAGACCCTTATGATAAGGGAAATATCTAAGTTATCTGTGGAGAGATGCTTTATGTGTGACTTTAAACACGTGAATAATAAGGTATTTAAAAACAACTCAGAGTATTTGAATATCTCATGAGTTTTGTGATCAAGACTTTCTTAATTGTGTAGAATTGATGATTCTCTCAGTGTGGGAGAAGATCACAGAAACTTTGATGGTCAGTTCTTTTGAAAAAGAAACTACAAATGTTAGTCCAAAAATGTGTTAGAAAAACATTTAATTCACCGCAGGTTTGCTCATGGATGCACCAGGACTTAACTGAATACATAAGCTGGCTACATAGAAAGAATTGAAAGGGAAAAAGAAAAGGAGGAAGGAAGAAGGGCATTCCCCAAGATAAATTAACATCAGTGAAATAAGAGTCTTTTAAATGTATGCTAATGGCCTAAATGTTTCCATATTCAATTAAGTAATAAGTCCCGAGTTGGCAATATCATCCCAAAACATTCATTTACTAAGCGAAGGCTCCGCCGGGATGGCAGAGGCACCGTAATGAACTGATGTGGGCAGTAAGACATGATAATGCCTCCTTCTGAGGGAATTAGCACCTTCATAATGCAATTTACAACAGGAATTTAGTTGTTGGAGGTTTCTTTTCCTCTTCATTATGACAGTGTAATTATGACTCCAGTGGCTCAGAATAATTTCAAGAGGAGCGAGTTACTGCAGCCTTTGTGCTGAGTGTTCTCAGGCACTTTTAATATGGGACTAAGTGCTGCTGCTTTGATAAATACTAATCAGATGGAAGCTGCCTGTGGAACAGCAGCGTGCTTAAAGCTGATCTCATCCCCCTTCGCTTCTCATTCCCCTTTAATGCATTTAAGGTCCTCTCTCTTTCTTCTTTATTTCTTGACCGTGTATGATTGTTTATCCATTAGATTCCAAACACGTTAAAACATAACACCTGGTGTAAACCAGGCAAGTTCAAACCAGCAGTAACTATAATGCTGAGTTCTGATGCATCGTTTTCAGCTGGAGATGCTGAGGTGCCTGTGCAAAACGGGCAGTGTCATCAGCCTTATTTACACGTAGACAGATAGAGTGTTTGAGTCGGGCTGTCCCAGGGTTGGGAACAAAACTTCAGTTTTTTGAGACTTGATGTCTGTAGCTACAGAGAAGCAGCGTGTGTCCCAATCCGGGGTTAGAAAGAGCGTGAACAGATTTCAGCTGCAAAACCTGCAAATCTGAGACGGGCAGGTCAGATTGTGTGGGAACTGGTGCTTGTTGAGAATGCGAGAGCACTGGATATTTTGAATGGACTGAATTTTCTACAACTGTCTGTCCCTATCAGGTATCTAGAGTCCATCTATGATTCATTCAGAAATATATCTAAATACAGTTTAAAAAAAAACAAAAAACCTTTAGTGGCTACTCCTAAAGGTAGTGTATCTATTAAGATCTCGCCTGGAATAAAGTCCTTTGCTACAGCGTTTAGACTTCAGAGAGCGCATCTGAATATGGAAATAACTCCCTTTGATGCCTCGTGCCCCCTCTGGTTGCATTCAGCGTGTTCCGTGTTTTCAAACCAGTCAGACACTATTATGTACACAGTGTTAGCAGCCTTTATGTTTGGAATAACTGCTCCTGAATAGACTCAATGTTAAGGGCTTTTTTTTTTTTTTTTTTTTTTCCCACAGTTGTCATGGGAAAAGCTTGTAAGTCATGGCTGGCACTTGGCATGTTTTGTAATGATCTTGTAAGACAGAACATAACTGCGTGTGTGAAGTCTTTGGGGAGACACAGTTTTTGCTGCTGAGAAAAGATAAAGGAGGGGTTACTGAAATCTACTTAAAACAAGCAAACAAACAAAAAAAATAAGAAACAAAACTTCCTATTTTCCAGGAAAATAGTAAGTTATCTGTTAGTTGCTGCTACTGAAAGGTTCTGTTCTCTTTGGGTGTCTACTCTTATCAATGCAGCCCTGGTTTGTGGGTGTGATGTGCAATACAGGGGTTCACTCCCTGCCATGAAAAACTGAGCAGAGCCCATCGTACGACAGGAGCTGGTAGCCAGGGAACTTACATCGTTCATGAACTGAGTCTCTGCGTCTACAGAGGGGGTACCA
>JAUBNY010000360.1:4376133-4386735 GCA_032275445.1 Crypturellus soui | reverse complement strand
CTGAACAAGCCTCCTCTCCTCCTCTCGGATGTTCTGTGATCCGGCCCCCAAGCAGGTTGGTGGCTCTTTCTTTCCTGAATACCCTTGGATTGAGTCGTGGTTTGTTCCCCACCTCCTCAGATTTGGGGTTTTGAAAAAAAAATCCACTATTGGCATAATGAAAGGGAAGTTGCCTTAATTCGTTCCCTTCAGATTGATGATCTGAATAAATTGTATCTCAAAAATAAGCAGCAAATATCATGTTTCTGAACTAGATCCATCAGCATTACCGTACGGCTTGAACCAAGCAGTCAACTATTCCTATTTTCCATTTCTTGATGTTGTTTTTCATGTGTTCTGTGAATTTTTAGGTAGTGTTTCTTTTTTCTTTTTTTTTTTCAAGGATTAAAGCTTTTGAAATTATTTATTTACAAGCTATGAAAACCTCCCCAAAATGGATTTTAACAAGTGTGTAATTGGATAATTTGACAACTAGTAAGCTGAAACCCCAGAGATCAGGAATTACACTTTGCTGCAGAATAGTCGTTCTTCATGTAGAATTAATTTGATTTCCTCTAGATTACAAACAGCAAGAAGAGCATCAATTAAAAGAATTATGCTGTGAGTTTCCCATCCTGCTTTTAATTGCCAGCCGGTGGGACTCAGAATGCCTTCGCTTTGGTGAGATGTCCTCAGAGGCAGGATGCCAGGGAGGGCATGGGGGACACTGGATTAAATGCTGGTCCAGGAGAGAAAACCAGATGCTTTGAGCGGGGATTTAGGCTCTGCTTTTGGAATGACGGTTATCCATGGAATCTGCAAACCCCTGGGTTTGTGGGAGATGTGGAGAAAAGCCTCATCTTCCAGAGGCACCACCAAATGAAGCAGGTTTCATCTTTCTCCCTAACCTTGTACTGGTGCTGCCTGGCTGAGCTGGACTGGGGGAAGCATCTGTGCGGCTCATGCAATAACAGGGGCCTGAGACCTGCCCAAAGGTAGATCCATCAGACCCAGAGCAAAATTAAGCTCTCAGGGTTGCAGGTTTACTGAGTCCAAAAGGAAAGAAATTTGTAAGTGGACATTGGTTTCGGTTTTGTGTGAAAAGGGTAAGGAGACAAAAAGCGAAGCAAGGATTCTCTGCAGCACTGAGCGTGTTGTTTGGCGGTCACTGGTGTCATTTCTGATTGTGAACGCAACAACATGAATTGGGAAAAGTGTCAGTTTAAAAAAGCTTGACATTTACAGAGACTAAATT
The DNA here is from genome assembly GCA_032275445.1 of Crypturellus soui. Taxonomy (NCBI): domain Eukaryota; kingdom Metazoa; phylum Chordata; class Aves; order Tinamiformes; family Tinamidae; genus Crypturellus; species Crypturellus soui. Next base: position 4,385,501 of record JAUBNY010000360.1, on the reverse strand, counting down.
GGAGGCATCTAAGAAATGTAAATGTGAAAAAATAATAGTGAAAAAACCCTCTGGTTCTTACTTTCATACAACTTACTAGTATCTCTATCATAAAATAACAGAATCGCTGCCCTGGAGCTGGATTCTGCGAAACTCCTACCCTGCAGATACAGGAGTTACAGTTCAAAGTGACTTTTTTTTCCACAATACTAAACTTCCATTTCCTAAACCCGTCAGCCCCAAACAGTGTGAAAGTATTTAAATTATTCTGTCTCTTGCATGCAAATCAGTCCAAACAATTGGAAAATAGATCATAGGACTGTCAGATGTTCAAATCAACAGTAAAAAGTGGTGTTAAAAATATATAGAAACATACTGGATTTTCATAAAAGATAGGAATACACTATAATGATAAGTCTTTTTACTGTAATTCATACTAAAAAATCCAAATTTTGATTTTAATATTTGTAACATAAATCACCATCAAGTTTAAAAATAATTCCCTCATCTTAAATGGAAGAAAGGTGCATTGTTTTCACATATGGGTTTTCTTTTTGATCTTAAAAAAGATGTCAGATAGGTAGTGTTATGTTTCCTGTCATAACTGAGTACAATCTAATATATGTATATAATATGTATATAGTTCTTTGCTGATTTGGTGATAACACAAACCACTGGAAAGAAAAGTAAAAAGCTTAGACATGAGGGAAAACCAAAACATTTTAGCATTTAAAACAGACAATAAAAAAGGAACATATGTAAAACCATGTAAACAATTCATCTAATTTTGTCATAAAAACAGAATAGAGCAGACCTGTAACTTAGCAAGTGCAGCACAAAACAGAAACTCTTTGGGGATTTTGTTGAGTGATGCAGTAAAAGCTAATTTCAAATTTTGTAATATATTGGGATATATTTTGTTGTTTGGTCTATTAATTGGTTTGTTAATTTCTTCATGAAAGAAAGAAAAAAAAGCTAATTATTTTAAACTCAACGTTTTGAAATAGTTTTCAACTTTTTGTTTTCTGTGTCCTCCATCTATGTTCCATGATAGTCCACTCCCTGAGGTCCACTCCCTTTCTGCATGGGAGCTTGAAGGAGTGAGGAAGGACTCTGGGATATCCGATGAGCAAAACTTGCCGTTGGGATTATGAGTAATAGTGGTTTAGGAAAACAAACAAGCAAAACCCTTCAGTCCTTTAAAACAGTGAAACAGTATTTTCTGTGTCTGAAATGGAAATGTGGCAATAATCAGATTTTTTTTTATTTGTTTTCTTTTACAAAATTCTGGTGCCCAGATTGCTCTGGTTGACCTTTACCTGTAGAACACTGTGTTCTGTATTATCTGCTGGTACCAAGACTATAAAAAGAAATTTTCATGTGATTAATCCTTAAGCAGGAATTTAAACTTTTTATGTTAGGAGGAACATCCCTAACAGTTAAGTTTTGTTGTTTGTTTGTTTTGTGACATTTGTGCTTAACTGGGAGAAGAGAATCATCTTCCAGGATGAAGGGAGTCAAGTCACCTGTGGCAAAGAAAGGAGCGTTTCTGAGGCTGCAAATAAAGTCCCGATTTCTGGTATCCCAGCAGCTGAGAACGGAATGGAAGCCTGATAGAACCTCATTTTTTTGTTTATATTTGGGACTGTGAGTCACAAAGAAGTGAGTTAGTAACTGGAAAGGTTTGAGAACCTCTGCACAACATCTCTTCCTCTGAGTTGCACTATATCCCATCATCCAGGTTAGCGAAGTAGGAGGCAGCACCATCCGACACCAATTAGGAGATCAAAGGGACGGATTGTACTGCCTTATGCACACCTACGATGGGGTCTTATGGTCCAGAAGACTTCAAAACTTAGGTCAAAGGATGTGCTTTCCTAATTCTTTTGATGCAGTTGCATGGGGACATCACTGATGAAAGAAATCTGCTGTGAAACTCCACAGATCTCGAGCAAGGGAACAACTGAAAATGCATTTCTGGCTTTTCCTGCTTACCTGAGCAGAAACCTGATGAGGTTCCTATTTGGGGCTTTCTCTCCCTTCCCAGCTCTGCTGCAAGCAGAGTCTGAAAAAAAAAAAAAAAAATAGAAGGCGACACTCTTCCTTCGAGAGACCTCGAGAGTTGACCTGATTTTGCTGCTGCAGTAACCACCTCCAGGCAGCACACAACTTGTTGATAGCGAGGTGTTTTTTCTGCTTTTGTTTTGCCATCCAAGCTCTTCATCCTAGGGTTGTGGCACAGACTAGTCCAGGATGCCCATGGAAACAGCTGGGCTGTTGCCACCTCTGCAAGATTTGGCCAGCCAAGAAGGGTCCTTGAGTCTTGTTGAGCTGGAGCTGATCCAGCGCTGCTCAAAACCACAAATCTTGTCATCTTCTACACAGAGCAGGTGGTGGTGCTCCACTGCAATGCTGAATTTCTCTTTAGACCCTTCTAGGATTTGCAGAATTCTTGTTACTCTCTGGAGTATCCCGTCTGCAGGCACATTAAATTTCAATGAGCTCGTAATAGTGTTTTGGTTCTCTTTCCAGTAGGGACTTTGTTGAGCACATCTTAATTGTAAGACTTCGTGCTGCTGACATCTGACAGCAGTTGCTAAATGCGAATATCCTAAAAGGAGACTTAGCAGCCAGCCAGGCTGTTTGCAGTCCCGGTGGCACGTTATGCTGAGATGTCTGCACTTTCATGGGCTGTTTGTTTATGCCTATAACACTTGGAGCTTAACACAGATGTAACAGCAAAGGCTTCTTTTTGCTGTTCCCCCAGGTTAGAGGTAAACTTGGTCATTAAAAAGCAGCTTGGCCCTGCAAACACAGCAGCGGTTGCTGCTGCTGGAGAAGGAAGGTCCTTGCTGCGTGTGCTGTGTGTATCTAAAGAAGCCTGATGCACAGGTCTGTGCTTCAGCCTCCTACCACAAGTCAAGCCGTTCTTGGGGAAAATTGCAACCCAGCAACCCTGAAAATAGCCGTGATATTTATATGAGATCACAACAATGCTAAGCACATAGCAGAAATAATATATAGTATCTAAAATGCAAATTATGAATGACATGTAGGAGTGAAACCTCAAACTTCTGATTGTCGCTAGGTTTTGGACCAGACCAGTGTGAGTGTCCTCTGAGACCATCTTTCCAAGTGGCTCATTCTATAAAAGTACAGTGATTTCTAAACCCGATTAACCGCTCTATACATCCTCTTCCTCATCTGCACCATAATGTGTGCAGGGGGTGGTCACTCTCTGCTCCAGTATTATGGGTTTTAGTCTAATAACATCCATCAGGTGGCTTGATTCCTGTGGGAGAAACTGTTGCAAACGCCGCAGGGTGGGAAGGAGGCGTCTGCGTGACAAGTAGACGTACTAATTGCTTTAACTTCATATCCATCTTCCCAGTGCCCTCTGCTGGAGAGCAAATCTCACCTTGCCGAGCGCATCGCGTCGCCGCGCACCTGCGGACGGCTGCGTGGGCGTTCCTGCCGCCTCTTCCTTGTGCCATGGGCAGGAGCAGCCTTTCCCTTTTCAAAAGTCACTGTGGGGACTCGAAGATGTGTATTTATGTGATTGCTTTAGTCATAGTAATTAGTACAGAGAAATGGCTGAGGTGGAGGCAAGGAAAAGAAGGGGAATAGGGCAGGAATTCAATTAATAAACTTTGTTGAGAAATATCTGCCATCTTCTCTCCTTATTTCTTAAAAGAACTAAAGCCTTCTCTCCTTACTTCTTAAAAGGACTAAATAAGTGTTGCTTCATGGACGAATGGCTCGAAGAAAGCATTTATTTCCGTTTTGTAAAAAACTTAATGCTAAGGAATGTTAAAGAATACCTGCATTGAGGGCTTAGAGGGCTAAACAGAACCTGGCACTGTACTGCTGTGCAGCAGACAGTGCCTCTGTAGCCTCTGAGAGGGCTTCCCAATGTTAATGATGATTGCGGTGCTGTAATTGCATCACAGGGCGAAATTCTTTGCGTGAGAGATGCTCTCTAACGCGGCGTGTGCATCCGCAGCCCTTCCCAGCCCTTCCTCTCTTCCCATTGCTCTGGTTACGGAGCAGAGCCCATGAACCTCGGCTGGAGCACAGACCTGGGCTGAGGGCTGCGCCAGCACCTTGGAAAGGAGCTGGTGAAACTTGTCCCCCAGACCCTCACCCAGAGAGGAGGGTCCGCAAAACACCTCTACCCTCTCCAATATCTAACAGCTCTGGAGAAATTGCCCCTATTTGCTGGGCACTGGTGGGAACAGCTGCTTGTGGTTTGTGGGGAGATCTGGATGGTGGTGATGGAACGGCTGGTGCTGCCCAAAGCATGAAAGGTTTCGGACAAGCAGCTTTGGTCTGGGCACTTCGTTGCTGCTGCCCTTGGCTCCTGCCTTCATGTCCTGCAGGGCACGAGCAGCCCCCGCTGATCCCGCTCCCGCCTGCCCTGTCTTTATTAATACATCACGAGAGCAGACTGGCACGAAAACAATTGAATTGAGCTGAATACACACAATTTTTGTTCCTTTGCTAACCTCACGTCGAGCTGTGATCATAGCTCGTCAAAAGCAAAATGAAGTGGGATTAAGTAATTCGTTTTCACATTTCTAATGACTATTCCAAAGTAGCTTTTTTATGGTGACCCTGTCTGTGGAAGAGCTACTTGGCTTGGACACAGCTACATTTTAAAGCCACATTAATTGTTTTGTAAAGCTCCTTTTTAGCATTTGATATGGCATGTTTGTTTAAGCTGTGTGCATTTGTCCATTTTAACATTATTTTAAACAAGCTGGTTTTTGCATGATACAAAATTTCAAGGTAAGAATTGGGGCCCGATTGAGTACTTAAGAACCGTGGCATTTAGCACAAATGGCAGAAGTTATACATTCCACCTTTTTTCTATCTATGAGTGCTTTTTTCTTCAGCATTTTGAGAGGATTGCATAGCTTGATTTTTATAAGCACGGCTAACTGATCTGCAGCGAGCATCACTGAATCTCATGAAAACTGCTCTTAAAGACATCTGAATGAGACATAATGACCACAGTTTTTACATTGCTTTTATCTCTAAAACTCAGTAAATGGATAAAAATATGGTTTCTGGTGTGCAAGAAAATTGTAGCTATATAATTAATAGAGGCTGGATGTGTTAGATGGAAGAAGAAAATTATTTTAAAAGATTGAGGGCTTTTTTTGTAGCATTTGTTTTGTTTGCTGGCAGTGCCATTTCATATGAAAACATTAATTGAGCTTGAAAAGTGCCTGTATATTTTGTTGAGAATTTATTATTATTTTTAAGAAAAAAATGTAGTAGTACTTTGTGTTTCTCTAAAAGTGTTTGCAAAGCACAAAAATCATAATCCAGCCTTGGCTTGAGGAGGGTTTTCTTCCAAGGTCTTTGAGCCATAACTGAAAGAAAGAAAAGAGAGTGTCTGAATGAAGAGGTGCATTTGCTTCCATTGACACTGAAGGACCTAAAGAGCACAGAAAGGAGAAATAAGGCATATAGACACCTGCTAGTTTCTCTCAGGTATAGCTAGAGAGTGATGGAGGGTGGAAAGCAGAAGCAAAAAGAAACTTAATCCTTCCCAACCCCAAAAGTAGAATTGCTCCTGTCTTGGTAGCACTGACTGTAATTGCTCTCCAGAGGCAAACCTGATGCTGGTGCATTGGCCATTAAAATGTCCATACACTGTTTATGCATGAGTTAGGTTTTTAATACAGGCTTGCTCTCATTAGTTTGAGTTTTACTGCTCCTCTTCTTGTCAACTCAATATCTCACGAAGTAGGTATTGTTTATTATAGAGTATTTCTTCCCATTTCCTTAAGAGTTTGCATCATTATATCTGTTTTGAGTCACAAAACAAATCCCACGGCATGCCTTATTTTTGCAATCAGCTTTAGCCACCGTTTCAGGTAGTTGTAGTCAGCACTGGCAACACATCCTCTGGGGTCAGCGTTTTTACAGGTGAGGTTCCTGTTAACAGTGCTTGGGGGATGTCGTTAAAGGGTTACAAATACAGTGTGGCCGCAAGGACCGTGATTAGTGAAGTGCTGCAGAGCCTAGTGCATCGGTCACTGCTCTTTGGCATGTACAGAAGTGGCTCAAAGTACGGTGGAGGCCATGTATTGTGCCCTGAAAACGTCCTTATTGTTTAAATATTTCTCTTTGCTATTTGTTTAAATGTATCTCTTCATTTTAAAGGACAAAAATGAACATGTGCAATGTTTCTCTTGAGCACACGTGGAGCGTAGACCAGAGGGTTCAGAGCCATTGAAAAACGTTGCTTGAGTGTGTTGGTAAATGCACTGTTCTGTCTGTTATGTTTTTACATGACCCTACAAAAAGGCTGCATCAGTAAAATCCTTTATTCATGAAGGCAGAACAGGTAAATACACCCTGAAATGCCTGTTCAAGGGCACAGGTACCCATTGCACAAATACCAATTAGCCTATGCAAATGTTGAGTATGAGGAAAAAAATACAACATCCTTTGAAAACTGATCCCTTTAGACCAAATTCTCTCCTTGATTCAAATTCCCATTGATGGGTTGTGTGTGAATACCTTTGACAGGGGAATTTCATCCTTAGAATTCTTTTTCTCTGACTTCCTGCTTCATCTCTTACATTAAGTTTCTTTTTTCTCTTCATTTAGCTAATACAAATATTTGCCCATTGCTCCATTAGAAAGAGACCTTTCTGAGTTAATTTCCTATTTAAAATCATTATTCTTGAAAATCATTTAAATGAGATGCTTATCATAAGAACATAAAAAGCAAAGACATGGCTTTATTTCATTCATTGTGCATTTGGCAGAGATCTGATAGGACAGTTTTAGAAAGTAACAGTTGTGTCCACATCCAGTTACAACTGGAAAGATCATTTTGTCCTTCTAGTCATTGAAATGGAGTGCAGATAATGTGCCTGAAATCTCTAACTATAAGCACACATGCCATGTATTAACTCGGACACCAATCTTTTTGCTTTGTGGATCACTGCAAGTGACTCTGCTCAGCTAATTAGAAATAACCCAGGGTTTGGGTGAAACATATCACCTGGAGGCAGAGTAAAAGGCATTGATTTTTTTAAAATACGGAATCCCACGGGGGTGATTTGACATGGTCCCCCATGAACAGAGCAGGCGACTGTTTCTAATGACCAGGCTGCAAGTGGCATCATTTAAAAGTCGTAGAGTTAGAGGGTCTTCAACGCCCAGCTGGGTGGCTGCTGCTCTCACAGTTAAATAAACAGCAAATTCCCCATCGGCGTCAGGGTGCCGCCTCTTTGCTGTAACAACACATCTAACATTGGAATGAATATGTATGTATCTATATGCTTGCAGAATGTGCATGTAGGAACAGCTTGTAAAACACTCCTCTGATCTAATCCTGCTTCTGATTGGAGTGCTACAGAAGCAGATTGTTTAAATGCATCAATTATGATAATTCAGACCCAAAAAATTCAGTGTTATACAGCAAATATGGAAATGCCTCATTTATTTGCTGATGTCAGATTTTTAGGGGATACCAACACTATATTGTTACAGTCATTATAAAGCCTGAACTGGGAATAATCACAGAGTTTTGCTATCTGTGGCAATTTTTGGAAAGCAGCTTGTGATTGACTATTTAATGAAGCAGAAAGTGGAGTTGGGTTTGTATTATAGAGAATAGTCAAAAGAAATGAAATCTCATCCTCAAAAGGAAACCCCTCCCTAACTTTCTAACTCCTCTTTTCCTTCATGTGTCTTCATTTAAATGCAAATAGCAGCTTCATCCACAATGCAATAAAAAAAAGCCTTTTTTTTTTTCTTCCCTGGGAAACAATAATGAGGGTAAATTTAAGTCATTTCATTTTTGTAATAAGATAATCCTTTTCAATGCTCATGGTAATATTATGATAAAGGTTGATTTAAAAATTATTATTTTTGGAGGGGATGTATTTTTGGCTTTCTAATTCATAGCGCAGAAAGAGGAATCCTGGATTCAGTCTAACTCTGGGCAGGTGCCACCCTTGGGGACAGTAAGTTCAAGAGTTTCCTCCAGCAAGAAGAGCAGATACCCCATAGCATTAACTGCAACTTGATCTTGTCCCAAAAAGTCACCTGCACTTTTATGGGTCAGTATGTTATATTTTAAGTTATAAGTTATAATAAGTTATGTTTTCCACGGCAGTATGGCACTTGAGGGAGTTGTTCTTGGCATTTGTGTGTGAGCAAAGTTCATCTAGTGCAGACTGGTTGCGCTAATTTACTGTCTGTAGCAACAGTAGAGGAGGTGACACTGCATGAGGATGGTGAGGAAGTTCTTGAACAAGCACCATGGCCAACTCTGACCCAGGCCATACGAGGATGCCAGAAAAATTAAAAAAATTAAAGAAAATTAATCAAAGGTCAAGTGATTAATGTAACTGTTATTAGACAGCAGGTTATCAATTGACAAACCTACTGGGGGGAAAGGAAAGCTGTCCTGCTCATTTCAGGTGATTGACCAAATGTTCCCCTCTTTCTTTGGCTGTTTTGGGGTCCTTTGGCCTAAGAGCACATAAACACCAGCCTTCCAACCATATAATATGTCCAGTAAAAAGGAGTGGGAAGATTTTAAAATTGGCAGAGACCATTTCGTGTGGTTGGTATTATGAATGTTAGCATTATTTTCACTACTAGCTGATTATAACTACTATCAGTAATTATACTACTATTTGTAATATGGGTGATGTTTACTTGGCTGTATCTAACCTCTTTTTCTTTCAGTGCAAATACATACTTTAAGGATATTCCATATTCACGTCAGTAGGTTTGGATTGCTTCTTCAGACAGTGTTATTTGAGTTTTCTGACATGCATTTCAAAGCTGCTTTTAACCCACCAAGAGGACAATACTAAAGACTAGCCAAGATGGTCGTTGCAGTATAGCATAGGTATAGATTACCTGCATTTTGCTTTTCTTCCTTTTGCATATTTTTACATTGTGAGACTTTAATTAGCACATTAAATACAGTAGTTTCCCTTTATGAAGCCAGAAGGGTTTTCTTTGCAGTGAAAATGAGTGCTTCAATTACCCTCCTACTAATGGATAAAACGTAATTAACATTATCTTGAGGCTAATTTTCATTTATGCTGCCATTCTCCATAAGCCAAACATCATTCTCTGGATAAAGTCAATGTGTCACTTTTATTAGCCCAGTTTGCACTTTAACACTGAGAAAATTAATTCAAGATACATTAGCATACTTTGCTTCAAATGCAGTGAAATGATCTGATGACAGAAGATATCTCTAGCAGGTCCTCTCTGAAGTCCGTCAGTTTGGATGTGGGTGTATTTGATAAATGGAATTGTATTTATGCATTTCCAAGCCAGACAGTTCATAAACTTGCCAGAGTTTACAATATTCACATGTGAATATTAGCCAGAAAACTCTG
>JAUBNY010000360.1:4237269-4251310 GCA_032275445.1 Crypturellus soui | reverse complement strand
TCAGGGGCATTTCCCAGGTGCACAGCCTAAAGCAGGGTATGCAACAACAGCCTGAAAGTCAGGTTTCCAGCTAAAATGAACTGTGGCATTGTTGGCGTGAGGTTAACTAACTAAAAATTGCTAGTACACTAAGTTTTTACCACTGCTGGCTCAGCAGACAATAGCTTTACAAGAGAATTAGTGTTTAACATAAAAAAAAAACCAACAAAAAACACATTTATTTACAAAAAACAGAAAGAAGTGGAAACATCAAGACAGACACAGCCTATTCCATCTTGAAATGAACGAGGAAGCCAGAGTGATCTGGAAAGTAAAGAGGAAAAAAAAGAAACATTCAAAAAGGCCTTAACATTACACTATGATTGATTATAATGGTAATACTGTTTTTGATTATACATGTAGAGAGTGTGAATGACAGGATTAGCAATCTAAGAGTCTTTGCAACATTAAGTATTGCTGTATCTTTGAAAACACATACATACATTAATACATCACTATACAGACATAGGTGCAATCCTTTTATTAAAATAAAGGTTCATGATCTTCTTTGTGGTTTCCTAACTAGAAAAAAAAAAGAAGTGGGGGGTGAAGAAGAAAACAATTCCCAATCTCTTTTACATATTTTATGTAGCCCTTCTAAAAAGCTCATATTTTAAAGCCTCTCTGCTTTGATCAATTGTCACTCAAATTCTTCTTAAAATGCTGTCTTTCCATGGGGAAAGAAATAAAAAGAATCATTATTTCTTATGTAACACCAAATGGCATCGGGATGCCATGTTCATCATGGATATATCTCAATATAAGGTTTTTAAATATACTGTACCTAAATGCTCTTGTTTGGAGAAAAATGGCCCCAAAAAACATCTTCCTAAAGCCACCAAAGACAGAAGATTCAGGTGATTCTAGTAGCTTTTGAATTTCAGTTAAGACTACTTATATCTCAATACCTGAAGAAGCAAACAAAATTTTATAGTGTGCATCTCAAACACTATTCAGAGTTGCTAGATATGTTAAAATATTTCTTGGGTAGGCCAATACACCTGCTGAGATATATTAGGAAGGATCTAAATTGTACTGTTTATACACATTAGAATAAGTGAGGTTTACTTAGTTGTCTCTGGGGAATGCTGCGAGATAAAAATAAAAAAATAGTTAAAAAGTAAAAAAAAAAAAAAAAAAAAGGCTCTACAACTAGTTGTATTTTCCTCATTGCCCTTTGTCATGAAATTTAACAAGTGGGCAGATACATGACATGAGTCACTTTCGTGGCATATGTTATTTACAAAGGCCCATCATTAAATGAGTATATTTCCCTTTACAAGCATGTGCTGCTCAATTACCAAGCCTGCTATATCATGTCTTATAAAAAAGTTAAGCCATACCTAGATGCTGGGTGTAACCAGATGACATCAATCAGTCTATATTTTTTATCAAAAACATGCTGAGAGCGTTTCCCCACTTTCTTCAGGGCCCCCACTTTGGGGTCAGTGACAGCCTGAGGCCACAGCTGAGGACAGGTATGTCCTTCCATGGCCTTTAACACAGCACATGTCACACTGTGAAAGGACAACACTGAAGGCCCCGGGCTTGGGGGCACCAACGTACCTTTGTTTTCCACCGTAATTTCTTCTACACAAAATTCAAGCCTTTTATTTTCTCACATGTCCCTGTGACCCTGGTGACTGCAGGTCCCCCTCAGATAAGCACAACTGCAGAGAACGGCTGCACTTCCAGGGGCTCCTCCCTGCCAGCAAAAACAACACTGTGCAACTAATACTGCTCCTCCCCATAAGCTTTACTGCAAAAAAAAAAAAAAAAATTACTTTTTTACTTACTTTTGCTCTCCCATATGGGAAATAAAATAGGAAAACAAATTACATTTTGACTGCATAGCTACTGTGGGTGAATGAGAGAGCAAGGGCTTTAGCACAAAGGCCTGTGAGATAATTAATATGGACACATAGTCCCGCTAAGGCCAAAAAAACGTTATTTCAGGCCAAACCAGTGCAAGGTACCAGCGTTAAACCCACCGTCTCTACGGCGGGCCCTTTCTCAGCCCTGCGGGAATCGCCAGGCGCAAGAAGCGAGGAAGAAAGAGCCCCTTCCCCTCCCCGGTAAAGCTCCGGGAAACCTCGGTTCTGTCCGGTTCGGTTCGGCCCGGCCCGATTCGGTCCAGTTCGGGTCTAGGCTCAAGCGAGAGGGGCCGAAGAGCTCCGCCCCTCCCCTCAGGACAAGCCCCTCCCCCCCGCGGCCGCCCCTTCCGGGCCGCCCCTTCCCGCCCAGCCGCCGCTCCGCCCCGCCCACACCGCCGAGGCGCGCGGATTGACAGCTCCCGCCGCCAATAGCCGCGCGCCGCCGCGCCTCGCCCCGCCCCGCCGCTCCGGGTGGTGGCGGCGGCGGGGAAGTTTCCTGCCGAGCGAGCGCGGCGGCTGCGGGGCCCCGCCATGGAGGAGGCCGAGCCGGGCGAGCGCAGCCCCTTGCTGGGCGGCAGCGGCCGGGCGGCAGCGAGCGCCTTCGAGGGGCGGCGGCTGGCGTGCGCCGCCGTGCTGCTGGCCGAGCTGCTCGAGCGCGTGGCCTTCTACGGCGTCACCTCCAACCTGGTGCTCTTCCTCAACGGGCCCCCGTACGGCTGGGAGGGCGCGCAGGCGAGCCAGGCGCTGCTGCTCTTCATGGGCGTCACGTACCTCGTGTCGCCCTTCGGCGGCTGGCTGGCCGACGCGCTGCTCGGCAAGTTCGCCGCCATCCTGCTCAGCATGGCGCTCTACCTGCTCGGCATGCTGGCCTTCCCCGTGGTGGCCGCGCCGCACACGCGGCAGGGCCTCTGCGGGGACATCCCGCTGTCCCCCGTGGAGAACTGCTCCTCGCCGGCGGAGAACGCCACCGCGCCGGTGCCCTGCTCGCCCCCTGGGGCCACCCGCTACTGCGCCACCGCCACCTTCGTGGGACTGGTCCTCGTGGGGCTGGGCGTCGGGTCGGTCAAGGCCAACATCACCCCCTTTGGGGCCGACCAGGTCAAGTATCGTGTGGTGGTTGCTGCTGTCCCGTGCGGGGGCAGAGCTGGGTGGTGAATGTCAGCCAAGCTCAGGGCTGGGTGGGCGTGCGTGGTCTGGCCTGGTGTGGTCCCGGGTGCTCTCCTAGGTGCTCATCCCCTTGGCACTGGGTGAAGTCCGATGTCTCGCTGGTTTCCCAGTTCTCCTGCCGTAGGTGCCATGCCTGGTTTGGCCGAGGCCATTGTAGTCTAGAGGAGCGGGGCCGAGTGCTTCATAGCCACTAGGTGCCTTGTTCAATATCCCCTGTTGTGGAGATCGTAGCCAGTCAGTTGGATCTTGGAGCTTTAGCTTTGACAGGGACATTCCGATCTGTGGTCAAAGGCCTTTACCATGCTGCTATAAACAAAAGGTAGAGAACAAATGCTTTCTTAGCCTTAAGGTATTCTCTGCATACAGTGCTGTACCATGAGTGATGCTTCTGTGCAGGCTGGTGCTGCTCTGGGTGACAGGAGCTCTCAGCGTGGCAGATGCATCACCAAAGGACGTGTCCTGTCAAAGGGCCTTGTTCTGACCCGCTCCAGGTAGATCATTCATTGGATCATCCCTGCAGGCCCAAGCAGTTTTTACAGAAGACATTTGACAGGCAGCTCATGACTTAGTATCACATGGTGCTCTTGCATGTGTTTTTTACAATCTTATGCTAGGCAAGACAGTGTGCTGGCAGTGCGTGTTGAACTGGAGGATAGTTTTGGCTTTACAAATCTTTTTTTCAGATGCTTAGATACTGTGAAGCTTCCCCAACCCAACAGTTCTTGGTGACAAAGCTGGGAAAATACCTCGAATCCAGTTACATGTCTATTTACTGGCCCATTGAGTTCTGGATAGTGCAGCTATCAGAAATGCCATGAAATTCTTTGCGAGAGGTACGGTCTGCCACAATGTCCTCGCCAAATGGGCCTCTATTCTCTGTTGTGCAGTTCACATTTGTCATTCTTTGGCATTTCGCATATTATAAATTCTGGAGTTCTGGGTGAAAGGCAGTATATAAATGTAAAACATTATAATAGCCTAGGATTGTATGTCCCCAGTGTATTGGTTCTGTTTAAGCCAGCATGAGCCCATCAAGCGAAATAGCTTTAATATAACTCTGTCTTGTAAGGTGTTTTTCAAACGGACTGCTTAATCCCAAAACATTTTATGAACACTAAATATAAGAGATAAATAATGGCAGAGGAGAGTAAAAGAAGAACCATTGCCAATGGAAGTGTAGCTGTTATAACTAGATATTTTTTAAGGCTTCCCCCCCAGGATTTCCTTGAAAGCAGTTTTTGGCTAGAGTTGCAGATAATTCACACTGATTTATGTAGGGTGAAGCAGAAGAATTTTTCCTTTCTGGTTCTTAATAATCAGTAGTGCTCTGCTGAGGACTGGATTTTCCCCCTTTTCTGTTTTCCTGGCTTATCTACTGGTAAATACATTACAGCACTCCGTTTACCTTGCTGTGCACTTTTGGGCTCTCTTGGGTGGCTTCTCCCTGCATAGGAATGTAGTGCACTGCTGGGTAGTGGATATATATTGCTGAGAATAAAGTCTGTCTTCCAGAGTTGCATTCTTGGGAGGCCAGCATTCAACAGAGCCGTGTTCTGGTTGAGTCGGTGCTGATAAGCTGTGTGCCTTAAATACCAAACAAAGGGAAATACTGTGAACTGTGGATCATGCACTTTAGCTGATGTGAGCTAGCTTTCAGATGCTGTTAATTGCATGTCATTGCAAGTCTCTCTAAAAAATGTCATTTACATTTTCAATTTTAGCTGACAATTTATAATTTAGAAGGGAAACCCCAAGTTAAAGAGGGTTTTTATATTTAGAAGAAAGGAATCACAGTTAAGTGTGGAAACTTGGAAACTTAACTTCCAGTATTTTTTCTGAAGTTAAAGAATGTGTTTTTAATAGACACATCTAGAAATACTGTTACAAAGGACTTAGTACTGAATAACCTTTGGCAGCCAGTTCAGCAAGAATTAATGATTGCAAACTAGTTATGAACATAATTAAGTAAAGCTAGTTTATAAGTAAGAGTTGTTTTTCTAAAAGCTGCAAATTGATCCAACGTGCTGATCTAAATCTGAACCTGCTGGTTCTCAGAATAGTGTTTGTAAGCATGTGATACATATATATAACCTGGCACTTTCCAGTTCCCCTTTTAAGTGCGAGACTTCACAGTCATTTCCTGTTCTCCTATGTAGCAGTTTGTGACTTTCCACAGTTGGGACACAGTATGACTTTCTCTCGTTATTGTGAAAGCTGGTTTAGCTTCAACATTGTAGCCAAGATTGGACCAGTAGTGGTAGCTTACTGATCTAGTATGGGCTTTAACTATTGCTCTAATTATAGACAAATCTCTGGTGCTTTAGATCTAGTTAAGATAGTGATTAGAGATGCTAATTTTAACCATAGTGCTTGTCCTGTCTAAAATGCCATTGTAGTTATTAAATCTATCAGTCTGTAGCTGCAAAACCCCTTCTTACTCTGATGAAAATGTTGGGTTTACAGTAGCATTAATGCACTGTACTCTTACACACACTTCTGGTGCGTGTATAGTTGATTGTGATGAATTTGGGGGTGTTTTTGTTTTCATTTGTCATTTGTGACTGTCAGTGAATTGCAGGAATAAATGAAAACTAGTCAGTTCTAGCTTTTTAAAATCCTTGTTTTTCCTTCATATGAATTAAAACAAGAGGTCAAATGTTCAGATCTGGCACAATATGGAGAGAGAGAGAAGGAAGGTGATGACATAGTGGGAACTTTGAAATGTTGGAGTTTTGGAAAGAGCAGATGAAGATTAGCAGATTATGTCAAAAATCAACCAGCACAGTGCTGTGCTAAGAATTCATTAAGAAATACTTGTTTTGTACATGCAAAATTCCTTGAGAAACAATTTGTTCTATGTATGGCAGTATTGCTTCTGATTAGTTTCCTAATCCATTGAGATAAATGTGCATAGGGGAAAATTTTCAAGTTAGTTTCCCTCTAGCTGTGGCAAAGATCAATGGCAATCCTTGGGATTTCTTCTCTGAGACTGCTTAATTGTAGAGAGCTAGGAAATTACTTTGTGACAAAGCAAAGCATCTAAACACATATGTTATGGAGAAACAATGATGTTTGTATAGGTTCCTTGCTCTTTACATACAAGCCTGCAGAATCTTTCTAAGAGAAAACTTGAAATTTTATTTGGTATCAAGCTGTTAAGACTGCCTAGGTTAGTATTTGGATCCTCTCCTAGGAAAGACACTTCTGTTCAAATATCTCGGGGAGCAATAATTCAGCAAGTGATTTGTCTGGGTATTAATTTCAGGGGTAGCTGTACTTTGGAGTTGTATTGATCAGATATTTTTCATCCAGTATAACTGAAGACCAAGCTATTCCTTCTTTTTCTTTCTTTCTTTCTAAACTGCATTTAGACAATTACAGTTGTAAAGAAGACTACCTCATATCCTAAATTGGTTTAGACTATTGCAATGCAGGGTTTCACAGCTGATGCATCCTCTGCTGAAAGGAGTTGCAAATGACCTAATGGTTACACAAGTTCTATAATGTAGCGTTCCTGGCATTGGGGATTCCTTAGCATGAAAACTGGATGGTAATTGCATCTCATCAGACCATAATCAATCTGGTGTAAGTGTTAGGTATATGAAACATGAATTTTGAGACTGTTTCCTGTAATAGGTGGAAATCTATTGCTCTGTAGATACCCATTATGATACTCATTCTAAAAAAAATTTCTTTCCTTTTGGGTTAACTGTAGTCTTTGTGCATACAAGATAGCTACTATATGATCAAGAAAAGACCCCTTTGTAGTGCAGAAAAAATAGTCTAGCTTAGATTTAAAAAAAAAAAAAGGAAGTCATGTCAGATGTCTTGAAAATACCAAGGTGGTTTTGTTTCTGTTTCCTCATTATAAGGCTGTCCTGGCACCTGCATGCTCCCAGCAATAACATCTGGATCATGCTGCTGTGCCCAGAGCACTAGGAGTTCCGCATTTTCTTTTGCTTTTATTCAAATTTGCCTTATTATTTAAAAGCGGAAAATCAAGAGTAACTGTGATTGCGCCTGTTCAGGACAATAGGTCATTCAGTAGTTTTATTAAAGTTGAAGCACTACTAGACTGTTCTTTAGTATACCTGCGAGTCCCATTTAGTGGGGGAAACATGAAAAGTCTGAAGGATGCCCAGTGGTGGGTTGGAGATTCAGGACTGGACATTATACCCTAACAGTTGAACATCCTGCTAATATCCTGCTGCCGTTTGGGTTGATACATTACTGAAACTGTGCATGACAGCTATTAAGATTAGGAAGGAGTACAAAATTTAAACTTGGAAGGGAGAATCCCCTGTTTTAGGCTTTGAGTTTGTAACTGATATGCTAACAGACTTGAATGTCTGACAATGCTGCTAACTATGCATTCGAATAGATGCTCTAATATTTCTTTTGTTAAGCTTGATTACATAATACAGAAGGGTTTGGGCATCAACTGAGAAACCTGAAATCGGAAAATCAGAACTGACTGTTGAACATGTATTTCAAGACATAGCATGCTTTCTCAGTTACAAACTAACCCTGGCTCTTTTGAAGGTCTAGCAAATGAGGAAGGAAAACTTGTAACTAGAAATCAAAGAACAGCTGATTCAGCAAGACTGGTACATGCTACTAATTCACTGGTCACTGTTAATGGACTTTCGGTCATAAACCGGTGACAAATAGTGTGCTATGGATTCTTCTGCAGACAAGTTGATCTTCTTTATGTATTTCAAATTTTAACTTGCATAATTTCTCTTACATCATATATTATGAGTTATACCAAGTTTCTGTGACTTAATTGCAAAATATAGGGTGACTTATAGCAGGCAATATAGAATGTGAAGACAGTGCAGGGCAAATTCTATAAACCAGTGATGTCTTTGGTTTGCCTGGAGAGACACTGAGATAGAGTTCAAGGAGGACAAAAAGCGTTATAAATAGTGCAGACTTGATAGAAGGGCAGATGTTTACTGGGGACTTGTGATATCTCGGGTAACTTGAATTTAATTTCTGTTTTATTATGAAGGTCAGAAGGGCAAGTCTTCAATTTATGTCTGATGAGAGTAACTGGAACTGTGTTAAAACTTAATTTTGAAGTGTGTGCTTTAATCTCAAATAGTCATTTGAGATGTAGAAAAACTGTTACATGCATTAATTTGGAAGAAATGGTTTTTGCAATGCTAGTAAGACTTTTTTTTTCTTTTTGATAATTCAACTTTTCTATTAAAAAACAGTTATTTCAACTTTTGTATGTATCAGTGTGAACTGAGACAAGTACAGCAGAAATAACAACTGCTTTTCTGTGGTAACTGGAAGTTTAACTTTGAATAACTTTTCAGATGCTGGAGTTCTAGAAGGTCATTGATGTAATGGGGAAGCTCAGTACAGTGTCATATCATCAAATACTTTGCTAAGCCCAAAACACTTAAATCGTTTTAGTATGACCGTAAATTAAACCAGGCTCTTCCATGCATTGTAGTTGATTGAATTCTAATACACATTTTGTTCCAAAATTGAATGACTTCTTTTAATCTTTTTCAGGTCAAAGATCGGGGTCCAGAAGCCACAAGAAGATTTTTTAATTGGTTTTATTGGAGCATTAACTTGGGAGCTATTCTGTCTCTGGGAGGCATTGCATACATTCAACAGAACGTGAGCTTTGTTATTGGATATAGCATCCCAACAATTTGCATTGGGATTTCGTTCATGGTTTTCTTATGTGGTCAGAGTTTCTTCATCACAAAACCACCTGACGGTAGTGCCTTCACAGACATGTTTAAAATTCTTGCATATTCTTGTTGCTCAAGAAAGAGACATGTGGAGCGATCAACTAATAGGTTTGTAAAGAGCTCTTTTGTATGGTCTCAATTCTAGCCTAAGAACCGAAAGTAGTTTGTCCAAACTAGCTAGCAGTAAGTCGCTCTAGAGAATGCAGTAGAATATGCAATTTTGATTTGAGAACTGGAACTTCACATGGGGAGACATATTCTGGGAGTTCTGAGGTGAAAACAAGAAACATTTAGAGATCTCTGGATCTCTGTGCTGCAAAATCAAGGGTGCTGTTTTCAAATGAATGCTATGTCCCGCTAGCCCAGAATTGCTGGAAGTAGAACTTTACCTAAACATGCTGTTTTTAATCATTAGTCATCCTTCTTCTTGGCCCAGGTGCTTTTTTTTAAAAAACCTCCTGATTTTTAAAACACTATCATCTGTCTTTAATGCTTTAAGAAGCCTGAGGGCCGCTGAAGTGCATACTGGCTTCTTCCTTCCCAGCTGGTTCCCCTACTCCAAGAGATGCCCATGGAATATTGGTGGCTGTGGATGACAGGAGGTGTCAAGTGCCTCCTTTCCTGTGGGATTTTGTGTATTCAAACTGCAAAACAATTCACTTAGAATAACCAATCTTCTGTGATATTGTTTTCTCAGTTTTGCATATGACAATGCTTAATTTTCCATATGTGAGGAAGGGGAGAATTAGAATTAAGGAAACCTTTATAATGGAACATTTCGGTTTATGCTCTTACCCACGACTGATCCATTCTGGCCTAGTTATTTATAAGTAATTCTTACTTTAGAAATGCATGAGTTTTTCTTAATAAAGAAAAGTGTTAAAATATTGCCATTCAGGCCAGTTTTTGTTGCCAACTAACTAAATGTTTCGCACTTTTTCAAAAGCGAAGGCCAGGGAGTACTTCAGCAGCCTCGCAAGCAAAGCTTGTTTGAGATGGCCAAGTTGTCTCGTGGAGGCCCTTTCAGAGAAGATAAAGTAGAAGATGTGAAAGCTCTTGTCAAGATTATCCCTGTCTTTTTAGCTTTGATACCTTACTGGACAGTGTATTTCCAAGTGAGTATTTCCAAATGTCTAACTTTTTCTTTTATGTGTCTCAAAATAGAATTTCAAACATAGGGGCCATCACTTCGTGTTCTCCCCACTGCATTTGGAAGGGCTAGGGCACTCTCATTAAGCTGCAGTTCTGAGCCTAGCCCGTAAATCTCCGTTTTCCCTGAAAATTACCCCGCAGAGCAGTAACCCGGAGGAAACACTTGAAAGCTTTCTGGAGGGAAGTGTTCTCTAAAGTTACAGTTCTCATTCAGTAGCTGTGATCGTAGAGAAGATGGGTATTGAACAAGATTTTTCAGAGCTCCATTACTGACATTTTCACTTCTTAAATAACCATGTGGTCAATAAAGTTAACGCCTTTCCTTTTTCACACACCTGAGGCTGCATCTCAGCGATCACTTTAATAATATTGTGTTGGGAAAAATAGTACTGAGTAATGGTAACTTCATTCATTTCTTAGATACAGTAGTTGGAGAAAGTGTAGCTTTAGTAGCAGTAGTTCAGCAGTATGTGTAAGGTATCTAATTTCACATTTTTCTGTGTCTCATAAAAATGAAGCTTGCCCTGAAGCTGAGGGATGAAAAATGGTTACTAAGAATACTTACAAGAAAAATCAATATTTTGACTTGATGATTAAATTAATGAAGGAAAATAACTAAAAATAAATTAAATTAGCTGTTAGTTAAAACTAACAGTAGTGCAAATTAAGATATCTTAAATATTATGCTCTGTTTAATCTTCAGAGAGGTCAGTGTAAGTGGCCTAGATTTCATCTTAATTAATTCTCTTCCAGTTCCTTTATCTTAGAATAGCAATTATTTTATAGGAAAAAAAAATCCAGAAATTATGCTTAAAGTCACATGACTGATTCTATGTTCTTTTATTAAAGATAAACATAGGATTAAAGAAAGCCTGTAATGTTCTAGCAATTATTCTTTTGTTTTGAAGTATTAGTACTTCACCTTTGGTATAATATTTTCTAATTACTGACTAGTCTGAGTAATGTTAACTCGTCTTTCCTAATGTTAGATGCAGACAACTTATGTATTGCAAAGTCTTCATCTGAAAATTCCTGAAATATCAAATGATACCAACTCTACTCATACAGTAAGTGGAGCAAAACACTTTAAAATGTGTGTGGGAGGGGGTTGCTTTCATTTTGTTAGTTGGAATAAAAAGTAGCTAAGTGTTTTCCAAAAATGTGTAGAGTCAAGATAGTTGTTAAGGGGAATCAAGGGCTAAAGACACAAATAACTGGGTGTTTGGGAGCATAAGGCATAAAACAGATTTTTGGCATTTTTGCTGGTATACAGAGATTACACCATTCTGTTTTCAGTGTATTCAGGATAACATTTGCTGCCTTAATTAAGGGTGTCTTTGTTCTTCAATGCATGAAATATGATCTTTGAAGGAAGCTTTTAAAATTGTTGTTATGAGTTTGCAAAGTTGTATTTACATGAGTACTATAAATTCAGTAGGAAAATCCATTCTTAATGGAAAAACTATCATCTCCAAAATTGGAGTTACCTATTCATAAGTGGAATCATTAGTATTTCCAAAACTGCAATCTGAATTACATTTTTAATTCATACTAATTAATCAATAATCACACTACCTTGACAGTTTTGCATGTTGGAGGAAGTTGCTCAGTCGATGTCTTTCAAAGGCTGGCATCGTGTAGTTGTAAAATTGGTTCTGAGAAATGGAAACAAAAATTATGAGTATATATTACTAACAGGCTTACTAAATGTGCTTTTAAAACTGGATTTCTTCTCTTTTATTTAAAATTAATTACATCAATAAGGTAGAATTGCTCCTTTTTACAGCTGAAAAAATAAAAAATGCTTATACTTAATTTCTTTCGAGCTTACCCAAAGAACTGCTTCTGAATTGCAGCTAAGAATTTAACGGATATTAAAAATACTGTCTAAATAAGCCTGCTAAACCAGCATGTTATCAAACTCTAAATCCTTACTATTATACAGTTAGTAAACTAAAGCAAATGTAGTCTGAGATTCCTTCAGTTAAATGTGTGCCATCAACACTAGTAGCTAAAGCAAATTTCCTCAACTTTTCTCAGTTTATGCGCCTAATTTGCGTAGCTTTTGGGTACTGAAAACTATTGCCACTTCAGGGTTCGTTTTCATGTTGCTTAAGTCATATGCTTATTTAAAAATAGATTTTTTTAAAAAGGAAAACAACTGGGCAGAGGCTTCTCTCTTTGTTGCATTGATTTTAAGCTTGGGCCTCACAAGGTGTTTCCTTAGCGTATACTTAATTTTCACTTTAATAAAGGTCACTACATTTATGGTTTTTGCTCCTTGATGTGTAACCCTTTTTGCTCTTTCCATTAATATAACCTTTCACATTTCTTTTTTGTCTCCTCATGGGAGAAGCCTCGTGGGAATTCTTCTGATATTATGAGCCACTTAAATGGCTTTTGAGGTGATCAATATAAGTCAGCATTTTCTGGAAACCTAAAGCTAAACCATAGAAGCTGCACTGTATGAATTAATATATCTAAAATCTTTTGTACAAATTTCTACATTTATGATCTTAAATATACCCCATAGTTTCTGTCTGAATATTTACTATGTAGAAATAAATACAGAGCTTCAGTTGTCAGACTGGGTTTTTCTCACACCTTCTCAGTAGTTGAATTACAGATTTTCACCTGTAAGTAGAGCATTATATTTAACTGAATTATTTCCATTAAGTAATGACTTTCAATGTTAGCTTTAACTGAAAATGCTTTCAAGTAGCACTAATGCCATATGACCACTTTTTTCTAACTTAAAAGTGTGGCTTTAAAGATTAGTTCAGCTGCATTTAGTTTACTTAAATTATGCAGAATTTGAAGCCAGGGTAATGGAACAAAAATCTGATTTGATACTTTTAAATAATTATATTTTTCATCATGCATAATCATGACTGTCTCCTTTTTCTGCATTGCATCAGTTCTACTGTTCTTATTTTATTTTGAAATAATTTTGCTGTCATCTCCAAACACTAACAACAAAAATCAAATACTTGATTTTGATCATCTTTCTTGGTATATGGTGCACCTGAACAATTCTTAAGCTGCATCCCTATATGATGAGAAATAATATCTTTTAAAGCAATTCTAAGTACTTTGTTTTCTCATATTTAAACAATTTGAGGTAATTAAGGAAAGGAACAGTAATCTTCATTTTTACTTAAGGAGTATTGTGCTTTGTCAGGGCTAGCTTTTTCTTAAACTCTTCATGTATCTCTGCATAATACTAAAAAAGACATATTTCCTCCTGATATGAAAAGAGGTGCATCTCAAAGGTGGGAGTATGTAATCCTGTTGGAGTTACTATGGTGAGGAATCGAAGATAACATATATGAATTGCCAAAGTAAAAGGAAACCTGCATCTCTGAGTGCTTGTTTTTCTTCAGCTCTCACGCGCTCTCATTTTACTCAGTTTCTAATGTCTATCACATGAGCTTGTTTTGAATCTCAGTACTTCAGGAAAAGTACTGCATTTTTTTTCTGTTAAAGAAGAGTACAAATCAACCTTTAAGTATGAAATCACTAACTTGATTCATCTACCCTTTCAGTTTCCAGCTGCCTGGTTGACTATGTTTGATGCAGTGCTTATTCTGATCCTAATACCCTTAAAAGATAAACTAGTAGACCCTGTTTTAAAGAGGAATGGCTTGCTGCCATCCTCGCTGAAGAGGATTGCAGTTGGAATGTTCTTTGTGATGTGCTCTGCGTTTGCTGCAGGTAAGAAAACAATGTCTACTTGCATAGTTCTGCTACTTGCAATAGCTTGGAAAAGTTTTTGTTTTTTAAGTCTTTAATTCATGATTATTCAAGAGACATTTGCAAGGAGTTTTTTGAATGCAGCAGCATAGATGCATTCCCCACAATGAAAGAACTTTTACACAAAATATTAAGCTTTTTAGATTCTTTTAGTGATAAAACTGGAGCATATTTTCTGCCCGAATAAGAATGTGACCACATCTTTTAAAATAAACTTGCTAGATAATATTTTCAGGGCAGAGCCTTTACATTTGCACACACACAACTGCCAGTTCTATTTTTTTGTATGCGTGATATAGAGGAATTGTCTTCTGGCCATGTTTTTCCAACATTAGCTAA
>JAUBNY010000360.1:4225305-4237169 GCA_032275445.1 Crypturellus soui | reverse complement strand
TAGTCTGACTTCCAAATATTAACGAAGCAAAGTTCTGCTTAAAATCTTTTCCCTATATCTGAAGTAATAAAGTTGGGTTATTGCCCAACCAAGTTTCCTCCCACTTTGTGGGGTTTTTTTTCTCTCCCTATCTTAATGTTCTCTAATGTTTGGAAATTATTGTAGTGTAAAATAGCTTAGCTGTAGCATGAAAGGAAAAAGATGGCATCTCTGTTCAAACCATAAATCAGCTGCATTTGAGAGGATTAAAAGTTGTTGAGCACTGCTGATGTGGAACTGAACATCTCTGGGCAATGCTTCATGGAACCTATAGCCTTCACATACCATCACTGTAATGAACATATTGATAAAGCATGATAGCATTATATAAATTAATTTCAGCACTTGTAATCTCCTATATTTTAGAGAGAGGGACATTTTATTGAGCTATTAAGATTTCTCTCAGAGAGAGAGATAATTACCTTATTAGGCCAAGGTCACTTTGTATGTGGGCAACTAAAGTTCTTACAGCAAAGTCACTGAAACTTAAAATAGGAATGTTTCTCTTATTCCATGTTGCTTTGGAAAACTGCAACCAGCACAGGAAGATAATTTAAAACATTTAAATGTCAGCTCTTTAGATAGATCTTACTGGCTCAATCTATAAGTATTCATAACCACCGATATAGATATATATATTGGTACTGAGAAAAAACTTGTTGAACTATCATAACTGACTTGGGAAGTGATTTCATGTAGCAGAATTCTTTAAAATTTCAGTATTTTTTTTTTAGCCTACAAATGTGATGCATGATTTTGTTGCTTTGATCTTTTGTTGGTTTGCCAACTCTTTCACAGCAGAACCTGTAAACACTGTTTTTTTTGGTCTTTGAAAGTTTATTATTTGCTATCTGACTGGGAAGTTTAACCTGTTA
The DNA here is from genome assembly GCA_032275445.1 of Crypturellus soui. Lineage (NCBI taxonomy): Eukaryota > Metazoa > Chordata > Aves > Tinamiformes > Tinamidae > Crypturellus > Crypturellus soui. The sequence goes on along the minus strand of JAUBNY010000360.1, from coordinate 4,236,255 downwards.
GAATAGCATAATGTTATAGCACATTCATCATTATATGAATTTGAGAGCCTCAACTGCAACAACTTTGGGGTGTAGGGACTGCCCTTCTTTTAATGGGGAGGAAGCTTCTGTTGATTTATAAATTTCATAGCTTTTTATCGTCTCATTAAATGGTGTTTGTAGAAATCATAATTTAATATTCCTAAAGAGCAATATAATTTCCAAACATTCCTGCCTCAGAGAGAGATGCTGATTAAAATCAGAATGTATAGAGATGTTAATATCTTAACTTGCAGTCTTCGAAGCATCTTAATGATTTATTTGTGCCATACTTCCATTTTAACTTACTTATCTCACTGGCATTAGTTCTGGACACTATATAGGCTGCTTATGAGATTGTTTAGATTATTTTAAATGTGTGAAAATACAACTGATTAGATTTAATGAACATCTGCTGTGCTTCATGCATTTTATCGTAGGTTTTGAGCAGAAGTATTTAAAGTTATTCAGCTGGAAAATCTACTTCATTTATTGAGTTTAAACAATTATAGCAAGAATTAAGATTCTTTTAACTATTAAAATTGTAAGATTAAATCAGAAGCTTATTGCTATCAAAGTCTAAGAATGAATCAATAGATTCTAGCTTTTAAAACATTCAGCTTAGCAGAGAAATTTATGGCAAAATTTGGTAAAATGTAGTTACGGTCTTTTGGGGGCTTTGGAAGATGAACTGCATTTCTTGAAATAACAATAAATAGTCTGAAATTATTTATACCAGGAAATAAGTATATATATATTCATAAATTATAATTGTCATGCAGGACTGAATCTTAATTAAATTCATAATGAGAAGAAAATGTTTGCATTTTAGGTCAATTTTTTTTCCCCCCCTTCCTTCCCTCACCCCATGTAGGAATTCTGGAAAGCAACAGACTGAAAATTGTAAAGGTTAAAACAATTAATCAGACAATTGGAAATGTTACATATCATGCTGCAGATTTGCCAATATGGTGGCAGATTCCTCAATATGTGCTGATTGGATTCAGTGAAATATTTGCAAGTATAGCAGGTAAGTCTTTGGTGTATGCTTTAAACTGCCTCTACATACCATTTATCATGAATGATGGGTTCTTAAAAATTAAATAATTACTTTTCAAATCACCATAAATAAGCTGTAATATTCCCAAGTACAATATTATACAGTACACTCAAATATGTAATGACAAAGCACTCATCTTCACATTTGAAAACTGGCTGTGTGAAAAGTTATTTTCATGACTGAGTTTCAAGAAAAGTAACATCTAGATTCTTTGCCTGTCATCCAGTCAGCAGTAGATATTTACCAGCTTTTGTAGGAAACAAGATACTTGTTCAGTGCAGTACATGGAAGAATAGTTTTGATGCTGTGTTGTTTCCTCTGCATTCTCCGCCGCATGTTGCAAATAAAATTTGTGGTTCATCATTTTCTGGTTTGAAAGCTGAGCCCACAGTTTGGGAAAACTGGCTACTATTTGGAAACACCCATTTGAGATAAAGGAAAAGAAGAAACCATCTTAGCAAGATTTGTCACCAGTTCAAATTCATACAATGAGTTCTTATGATTCTGAAATAAGAAAAATCCTATGTAATTAAAAACTGTTAACTTTGGGGGAATATTAATAACAGAGTAACTAAGGTTTGCACAGTTTTATCTGCTTTATTTATAGCGCAGCTTTTCTGAAGTTATTTAATACCTCATGATACTAGAACAAGTGATCTTAAATTTCTTAATACTATTCTGTATGATGTGTGGACTGTTGTTTGATTATAGTGATTTTAAGCTGAAGGTAGAGTGAGTAGAGAGAGTGAATAGGACTATAAAATCTTATTTTCTGGTCTGTTTCATATTCATGCAGGGCTCATTAGCACAAAAAAAACCCAGAGGCAATTTATCTGCTGTCACTGTGGTGTGGCTAGCACAGGTTTATTATGATTAAGCAAGTGAAATGCAATTGTGAATCTTTTTAGCACCGTATTTACACATTTAGTGCTTGGGAGCAATGCCTAGGTACCAGTAATAGAAACTTTTTGTAATCTGAGCTTTGTTAAATTGCTTTCTGATACTGTTTACATAGAATTGTGCAGTTTGCTGCTCTGATCTATCAGAGCTCCTCCAGTGACTCCAGTATTTCCTTAATGATAGTTACTTTGTAATGCGTTTTTAATACTGGTTCAGAATGCTGGACTTTGAAGATCATCCCTTTATATCAGCATTGCACATGGCTCTTTCCCTTAGATTCCTTCCGATGGAATTTCCTGTTTTCATTTCCCCTCCACGAGACTAGTCTCTTACCTTGTGCTAGGGAGGTTTAAGCTGCAACGCTCCAATTCTGTAAGAGGGGAGTTCCAGCTGTCCCATGGGCAGCTTGTTTCCCTCGGCAGCAGACGTAACTTCTACTCTATCAAGTTTCTGATTGCCTGTCCCAAGGTGGTCAGGCTGCTTGGCAAGCAGGAAAAATGTGGCTTTTGCCCTTTTTTCTTCTTAAACAACTTTATGCCTTTTTTTTTAATAGATACTAGATTTCTGATAACCTTTTGTTGTCCAAGTTAGTAAAACTTTCAACACACTTAATCTAGCATATTTAGAGGCTGCTAGTGTTCATGTCAAAATTAATATCTTTTAAATGTATTTATTTATAAAATTAATAACTTACACATTGTCAATGACTATTATCGGTTTATTGTTGTTCCCAAGCAAAATAAACAAACAAAAAAAATCTGCAATTTATGAAAAGCTCAAGGGCAAAAGACCCTGTTGAGCTCCAAGTTGAGGAATGTTTATACTTTTTTAGTGAGCTTCATGAGAAGTAAAATCTTGAAAGCTTTCACTACTCTTATGTGAATACCCTGCTGTTCTTTTGCACTTGCTGCATCTGTAATAACAGCTTTGTTACTTCAAAACCTGTTAGTTGGCCAGTGTTGGAAAAAAAAATGCAATCGCTTCTGTTTGAACCAGAGATTCCATGCAGATCTTAATTGCTTTATGTATTACACTTTCATTCAATTTGTTTTACAAAGCTTTTTTTTTTTTTTTTCCTTGGGCTTCTGATCACTATCTCAAGTGAATTTTTAGTATCTTTAAGAAGGTCCCTCAAGGCTTAACAGGATTCGTTACTACTTTGGTATTGAATGTTGATAGAGGCATCTATTGTGCTATGAACTTCAGCTTTAGAAAAAGCCAAGTGTCAATGCTTAAAGCTATACTGATTTGGAAGCATTTATTGTGAACAAAAAAGGACTAAATATCATAAGAGCAGAAACATAGGTTTGTTTTTGTTTACTGTAAAACTAAGCATATTCTTATTACAACGCATTAGCTACACTCGAGGTACCTTTTAAAAGATGACACACATTCCATTAATCTTTTGTGTTATTCTGTCAGTCCTCTTAAAGCACCCTTATTTAGCTCGGAATCATAATCTCACGTGACAACACCAAGTAGAAGGTTTAATTTCAAAACTGCTTGTTTGAGGTAGCATGAAATCGTTATCAATGGCTTCCAACAGGCAAGAATATCTCTGAAGGCAAAGAAAAGATTTTGTGTTCTTTATGCCAGATTAAATATTAGGGTCGCTGAAAATACTATTCAAGTTCAGAAACGTGACTTATTTGTTGCAAAAAGTGCATAGTGTTATATAGATTTTGGTTTTAGTTTTTAGATTTTTTTTTCAGTAACACTCAAATATGGTGTGTCCCTCTAAATGGACAGTGACATGCTCTTTCAAGGCATGGGTGTGACTTGAGTTTAAATTGTTCAGTATGTACAAATCCTGGTAACCAAACCGTGACTGATGCTTTGGAGATTTGTAATAACTGTGGAAGCTTCACAAGAGAATAAGAACAAGCTACTTGATCGTGAAAGTAGTGGGGGGTTTTGTTTTATTTTTAGGTGAGATTGTCCAGATAAATACTCTGAAAAATCTGAACTGTTATTCTAGCAATAAAACATTGAAACCAATTTTTGTTTCTAATTCTCAAACTAAATATAACTTATTTTCTCCCTGTTTGCCACCATTGTGTTTGAATTTAGCGTTGTACAGAGCTGAGCTGCACCAAGAATGTTTCAGTTCCATTCTAGGCTGACTCTTTGAAGAGGAAAAGAGAAACCTCACGGTGGTTATCTGAGATTTCTCATGAGGCAGTGCAAAACACACTCAGATCAATAAGTAAAAAACATATAGATCTGATTCTTTTACAGGAACAGAGTTGGTCCCTCGCAACGGGCAAATTGACCTGACTTGCCTGAGGTACTAAGCTTTTTCTTCAAAGGAAATGCGACTGTATTTCTATTAAACTCTGTCTCAAATAGCAAAAGTCAACACTGGTGGTGAAACTAAAGTGTGCCTTTATTATGCAGACATATGACTTGGCATTTTTTAGGTCTGTTATGCTATTTTTGCCAAGAAAAACAATAGGTGAGGTAGTGGATGCTGTCATTAATTTCAGTGCGAGGCAGCCTATTTTGAAATAAGCATTTCATCCTGCAGAGGAAAAGCGCTGCAGAGACTGTATTTAACTGTCTTTTGTGAATAGCCCCATTTAATTTTTGGCAGGAACACTGTTCTAAAAAGTGTTAATCAAGAGCATTAGTCTTTGCAAGGCTGCGCCTAACCCAGTGTGTCCTGTTGGTGCTTAAATTCAGTGGTACAAATTGTTTTTAAATTGATACCCACTGGCTTTTCTTTTTCCTGCTTTTGTTGAAACTTAAATAAGGGGAGCTTGAAGTTCAAGTTCCATTTCTACAATGCTTACACAGACAATTGGTGGACTCAGAGTATTCTAGATCAAAATTAAATTAAAATTAATTCCTTTCCATCTACAATTAATTTATCTGTGTGCGCATACTGACTCAGTGTCTGCCTGTATCTCTGAGGGAAATAAATGCTCGTGGTCAATGCGAGCGTGTCCTTCAGTTCCGAGTACTATTTCTCCGAGCAAGGAAGGCCACGCGCTTTATAAGTGCTATACAACAGAAACAAATGAAACGGAGGACATGGAAATGGAGCTGCCAGGTTCTTTGAACATCCATGCCAAGGCAGTTACTTGAATCTCTGGGCTATTTCTTAACTACCAAAAAGAGGGAAAGGGCTGGTGCTGAGTCATTCTGCCGCTCTGTCAGAAGATCGTTGGGACTGAGCTTTGGTTTTGGCACTCGCTTTCAGAAAACTCTCAGGCCTATATTTGAAAAATGATTCAGCAAAGTTTTAAGCTAGTCTCTCAAAATCATTCAATGTTAGTACCAGGTTTATCTAAACCATCATTACAACATAGTTAGATTTTAATAAATTTCTGTTAAGGCTGAAACACAAGTAAATGAGAAGGGTAAATCATTTCTAGGTTGGACTTCCATAATATACAATCACTGTTATTCAAATCAATCAATGTGGATCAAAGGAATGAATGCCAGAAATGTGAGCTCTTTCTAAGGATAATTTTATACAGAGAAATATGCTGCATCAGAAGATTTCCGTTGCACATGTAATACTAGTAAGATCCAAGTCTCAGGGATTGAAACTGATGGTGATTGAATAGCTCAATTCCCTGTCTCCTGAAATCTGCCAGTTTCAGATTTGTAACGTGCTAGAAGAGGCACCTATCTTCAGCTTCTATTACACTGAACTAACAATTTTTATGTCTTATATCTTACAATTGCAGTATTTTTCTTTTAATATAGGTCTAGAATTTGCCTATTCAGCGGCTCCCAAATCCATGCAGAGTGCTATTATGGGGCTGTTCTTTTTCTTTTCGGGGATTGGATCATTTGTTGGCTCTGGACTATTGGCACTGGTGTCTATTAAAGAAATTGGCTGGATGAGTAATCACACAGATTTTGGTAAGTTATTTTCAGTGTATTCCAATTCCATAAAGTAAAAGGCTTCCTTCAGAAATAATTAAGCTTCGAGCATATGGAACTGTTGTAGCTTAATGTGATATTATTTTGACAGTAAAGATTTATTTACTATTATGTTAAAGACAAAAATTAGTCTTTATCAGCTACTGTTCAACTGTTGATTTATTGCATTTTTACCACTAGAAATTACTTAGAAAACTTTGTGTGTTAGTAAAAAAAAAATATTTAATGAGCTATGTAGCTTTAGGAAGAGGATTATATTTGCTTTAAAGCACTAGAATCACCTTCTGTAGGTAAGGGGGGTAAAATGCACTCAGTTTGCTTTTAGTGATTATTCTGCTTTCTCGATTCAGGAGACTTCCTGGCAATAGCCATGAGTTAGTTTTGTATTTCTTTCTGCTAGCTTTTTCTAATGTTTTTAAAGTCCAGTGTAACTTTAGCTTTGTATTGTCGGTTAAAGTTAAAAATAATTATTGGCACCAGTAGGTGGCACCTTGGGAATTCCAGAAAAATCATCCCATCCTCACTGGTTTAATCAGTTCCAACAGGAGGAGTGAGTAAACAGTTCTTAAAACGAATGCTAGTCCTACTGTGCATGCACAGCTTAAGTGCTGCATAAACTCACTTTAAATCTGATATGAATGTATTTGCCATTTAAACTAGATTTGGATGTTACCAGAGAGTAACACTGTCTGAAACAATCAATACATTTGCAAAAAATATATTAACTTGTGGTAACTGAGCACCTCCAAAACCTAGCAGGGATGTTCACTCTACTGGCAGTTCAGTGTTGATTGCTGTCATCAAAATGACTGTTATTTCTCTGGCAAAAACTGAGGCTTCGTGCAGTTAATATCCCATCTCATAAAGGATAATTACTACTTTTTAAACACGTCTGCTCTTGACATGGAGCTTCACATGTATATTGTATTTTAAATCTCAAGGAAAGACTCAATTTTATTGCATTTTATTATATATTCATTTAATTGAATCTTAAGTTTCAGTAATTAAAGTAATTTAATCTGAACATTTCTATGCACGCTGCATGAACAGCCTGTCAGGATGGATGTACAATTTGCTATTTTTACCTTTTTGATTATTATAATGGTCCAGTTGGCTGTGGCTCATGTGGCATGTTGGAAGCAAGCCACAATATATTGTTCTTGGAAATGCAGCAGTAGTTAGTGTACATTTCTTAATAGAGCAATAATGTTTTAGCAATGAGCTTCCTTAATTTAACGTTACTTAATGTGCTACAAATCACTAATTAATAACAGTTTTGACACAGAGTGTCAAAGGTGAATTGAAGCAAAACAAACTGCACATGGTTCCCCAAGGTCTTCACTTTTTTCTAAGAGAAGGCTGAGAAAAAAATGGCCCAATTGCTTTCTTTATGCCTACAAAGTTGTCAAAGCTTTGCCCTAAAATTATACATTTTTGTGATTCTCTTTATTTTCTCTCTTTGGCTTAGCAATGCCAAATTCCCATTGCACGAACACCATGAAATGCTAAGCAGGGCTGAGCAGACTGATGGAGAGGGCTTCTAGTATAGAAGCACAGTACAAATATTCCTACTTTTACCTATTTCAGTTAAACTGTAAAACAAAGGAGCTTTTTTTTTTTTTAAAACAAACGAAAAATAAATCTCATCAGTATGTTCTCATTAAAAGCCTATGCCACAAAGATGATAAATGATCATTAGCTACTAATCTATATGAGAGTTACTTGGTAGAACTGGCAAAGTGGGTTCAGATGTTCTGATTTGGGGGGCTGGAGGAATGTTTTTGATGCTGGATCCTCCCAACAAAGTAGGGCCAGGACTTGCCTGTGTGAAGGGAGCCTGGCGCATTGCACAACTCGGGGTGCTTTTACACAAATGCTGCCTCCTTGTTGGCTTTCTGAGCACTTTAACCAAGCCTCTTCATAAAACTGATTTTTTAAAATGTTAACAAATGGTCACAAAAAGTAGAATGAACAAGCTTCTACATGCAATACCTTTTGGAGAGCTGACTTTTCTCTCCAATATTATTTGTCCGGGTTAAAGGAAGCCTTTTAGGGGGCCGACATCTGGCACTGCTTCTGTCTTAAATGTTACATTTCATTTTGAGCGGTTTCTGAGCAGTTTACAGTCTAGACTATTTGCAAAAAAAATGCAGGAAAAAGCCGTTTAATGGCTGCAACATAAGGGTGTTTTCTGTTGGTGATTTTAAAATGACTTGTCTGATACCCTGAGAAAGAAAGCAAATCATATAGGAAAATAAATATTTTCAGCTGTTTTATCTTAAGTCAGGAAAGCATTAAACTTACAGCAAAAGATACCCTACATTCTTTATATATATATACATATATATAATAAAAGCCTCTTAAAACTGTTGCGACTTTCCCAAGGCATGCCCTTGGGTGTATGTGCATAGCCTTTGTGTGCAGAAAGTTCATACAGTGGTAGCAGGAGCTTTCTGCATTTTTTTAAGAGAAATCATGCTGTGAGAGCATTTCTAGATCCACAGGGAAATTACTAAGCTTAAGGAATGGGAGCCCAAAGTAAGTAATCTTCGAACTATGCATCTTCCTCAGAAGTTCAATCTTTTGTTCTGGATAATTGGAAAAAAAATATGTTCAGTCTTATGGAAATGCCATGCGGTTTGTGTTTATCCGTGCTCTTGCAAGAAAATCTTCATTATTTAAGACCAAAGGGGCTGATATTTTTAGCTGTATATCTTTATGCTTTCCTTTTTTCTCTCCCCTTTTCCTTCTAGGTAACATTAACGGCTGCCAATTAAACTATTACTTCTTTTTGTTGGCTGCCATCCAAGGAGCCACTCTGTTGCTCTTCCTTATTGTTTCTGTGAAATACGATCATCAAAAATCGAAGATGAATGAGCTGGCTGCCAACGGGAGGATGTGATGACTGTTACGAAGGCAACTTCACTGCAGCAGCAGCCTCGGCCGCGGTGAGCCCGCGCGATCCTGGGTTTGCTCCAGAGAGACCCTCTCGTTAGACTTGCGCATTGCAGGAGTTCTCGCCCCTGCCCGCTCACGTACCGTAGGTAAGTGCCTTATGTTGGCGGGGCTCATTTCTTGCACTACGTCCTGGCAGGACAAACACCAGTCGTGGAAGTGTGTTAACCAGAGACATTTAAGTTGCTCTTTGTTAATCCCAAGATGTTTACTTAACTTTTAAAAATCGGGACTTTTACACTTGGAGCGAAACAAGTCACTGCTAATCATGGAAATCTTCTGTAATGTGGATTGCCCCAGCTGAAATCACCTCCTAAGTGAAGAGCTGCGGATCTAGAGAAACACCTGACAGTTCCAAGCTTACATTGAAGACTCATCGGAAGGAAAAGGTTTTGGAAGAAGTTCAAACAGTGGTTAAAAAAAATAAATCATATATCCTGAAAGTCATTCTGGGGGGAGAAACAGGGTCAAATTAAATTGTAGATTAGCTCTGATTTAAAAAGGAATGTAATTTATAATTGACATTCCTCTGGAAGCATCTCAAGGATTGAAGTCCAAAGTTGCAGTCAAGAATATCCAGCGTTGAGGACTGAACTACAGGTTAGAGTAGCTTGACACACAGCAGCTTTTAGTGCACAATAAACAGTTGCTGGGACTGAAATAGTTTTGCTTCAGAAATGTTTTTAATTTAGGATCAGCATTAGATGCATCAGGACAATATGGAAACATACATTTGGTAACTAAGTGTATGTCCAGTCTAATGCTGTTGCCTCCATGAAGAATATTTTACCTATTTGCAGAACTGAGGTGGGTTTCTCGGAAGATGAACGCAGCTTCAGTTCAGAAGCCTTTTAACCTAGTTCCTTCAGTCCTCTGTCTCGGTTCTAGCTAACGTGCTACAGGGCTTGTGCCTTTCAGCAACACATTCCTATAGCAAATGGCTTTACATTCAGCCTCTTGAACTTTAATGATTCTAACGGTTGTACTTCAGAGTGTGCGCAGAGCAGTATGGAAAGCAATATTTACGAGGAATTATGCGGAAAGAAAAATGAAATCTCAACTTTTTATTAATGTACTGAATTTTTATAGTTTCTTTTGTCTGTGTTTTAAGTTGTTAAAATGCCCTTTTTGTATGTGGACATCTTTTTAATGAGTTTACAAAATAAAATGAACTTCCATGCTGTGACTTTTGACCCTTTGTTTCTAGGTGAATGAAATTATACCCCAAGTGTTTTGTTCTTTAGCTTTTATTTTCCTAAGCCTTCCCTGTTTCCTTCTGTGTCAGGAGCATACAGTAAATGTCTGCTTGTTTCTTTAGGGCTAGGGCTGCTCTAACACTCTGGGGAAGAGACTGACCATGCAATCAGTTGTATAATTTAATTTTTATTTGGAATGACTTGGCTGAGCTCCAGGCACAAGTAATTATGACCATTTATGAAGATTAATCAGGCACTTCTCATCAAAAGGATGAGGCCTTTTGTGTCTCAGAGGCTTAGCTCATTCTTCCTTCCAGTCTTTTCTTTTAGAGCTTCCACTCCAGTCACAGCAATAAGATTAATCAATTAGCTTTGTGACTGAGCACTGCACCTCATTAAAGAAATACCTTGAAATGTGCAGTTTGAATTTAGTTATGTGCAGTTTGAATTTAGTTATGTTCACTTCACAGGTTGTTCCAGGGCAGTAGAGAGATCTGACAGGAATTGCCCTAAATGGACCTTTCTGAGGCTCTGACTTTGCCAGGTACCTTAAATTCGCCCCACAGCACTGAAGCACAAGCGTTTGCTGAACAGGACAGTGCCTAGCGTCTTGAAATCTGTTACTGTTGTTCACAGTAAATTGTGGAAAAAAATAAGCACATACCTTATACTGTCCATAACCACCTATAATCTAACCATGTGTGAAGAACCTTGCACTGTACGCTGTGTTTCATTTGAAACCATGAGGTGGTGTATAGGATATAAGCTCGTATAACTTGCAGATCTTCTAGTAATGCAGAAACACTGGTTTTACTGGTTCTTTTGGGTCTAGAGTCTATACTGAATATTCCTCTTTAGAAAAGGGGAGACCTTTAACTTTTTTCTTTGCTTCTATACAGTAGTTGCGGCATAGATTTTGTGTTCTCT
>JAUBNY010000360.1:4100835-4111263 GCA_032275445.1 Crypturellus soui | reverse complement strand
TATTGACAAGAAGTAATACAGCAAAATATAAAGGATGGAAATGTGGTAGCCAAGGGCCATTGCACCACAGTTGAAAAGCAAGAAGAGGTCAGAATTATTTGCAAAAGTCACTGTTAATTTCTGGTATGATTGAACTTGCTGATCTACTTTTACATTAATCGGGGGGGAAAAAAAAGATGATACATTAAGATAGATGATATTTAATGACCTGTATTTTATTATGGTTAGCTTTTATTGATTTTGTATGTCTATACTCACATTCCCCTTCAACCTTCTCCAGGTTCTCCTTTCTAATTAGGATTCTTTCCACAGCATCTTGGAATCACCAGGGTAAGGGACCTTGTGAGAACTCTACTACAATCTCCTGCTCACTGCAGAGTCAACCCTGTACCCAGACCAGGTTGCTCTGGGCTTTTTCCAGTCGAGTCTTGAAATCCTCAAAGCATAAAAATGCCACAAGTTCTCTGGACCTCTATTTCAATGATTAATTATCCTCACAAGAACATTTTCTCCCCTCTCATCCGGTCTAAATCTTCCTTGTTTCAATTTATGACCACTGTTTCTCATTCCTCTCCCTCACACCTCAGTAAAGAGCCTACAGTGAGCACAAAAACACAGCAGTGCCGAGCAAAACCAAAAGCCTGATGATGCTACATACGAATGGGTGCTGAGGAAGATACCAGCCTGCTGTCACACACCTGGAATACTGTGCCACACGGCTGTGCTGGGTATCAATAAATGCCTTGCAACCACACAAGGTATCTGATCATCGAGTGTGTTTCAAAAGCGAGCACGAAGGTTGGGATCAGCTTTTGATTCTGTCTGGATGAATCACGGCACTGCCCATTCCTGAAATGAAACCAACCCGTTGCACCTCTGAGCCGTCTCCCAAGCTGAGCTGAAATATCTGAGTAGCCCTGGGAAGCGATTTTGTTTTGATTCAACACTTTGCCACCTAACCTTGGAATGTTAGATGCTGTAAATATGATCCAGTGCTGCTATAAAGGTGGGGTAAAGTGTCTGAAATTCAAAAAGTGAAGGCAGTGGGAGGAGGATTTCCTCCCCTATTCTGCTATATTGTTTTGATATGTAAAAAAGAGGATCCTGAAACACTATTTTGGATTAGAGCAGAAAACAACATTCCTACCTCTCTGAAAATGCCGAAGTCCCTGTATAATACCGTTCTCTCAGACTCAAGGTATTTTTCACCCACTTTGCCCAAATATAAAAGTTTTCATTAAAACTCACTGGAATCAGTGGAGTTGCAATTGATTCCGATAGCCTCTGGAGCAACAAGGGAATTTTGCAAGCCACAAGAGCCACCAGAGACACCAGAGATAACCAACAGTTCAGTGGTTTGGGATTTGTCTTTTAACTTTCATATCAACAGGGTATTAGAGCATAATCAGTAGTCTTAGTGCTGACTTGTTTTGTTATCAGTTCACACTTCAGAACCATAGGAAATCTGTGAAACTGCTATGCTGCGCCTTTCTTCCCTAGCTGATAGCTCAATGCTTTAACGAGATAAGTATTAAATTAGAAAACAGCTGGTGGCTGCACATCTGAAAACAGAGGGCTTTTTTTCTTGTTTTTTAGGCTTTTTGCCTTTCTCAAAATAAACCCTGGTTAGAACTCTTTTTGATGAGGGCCTGCACAAAATCCTGAAAATAAGTCTTTAAAAATATCTTGCCAGTCATCCTGTGTTCCACTGATTAAACAGTAACAGCCACAAAGAGAGTTTGGTGTCTGAACAACCAATATAGATCTTTGTGGGCCTATTTTTCTCAGATTAGTGATGAAGAACTTTGAACCATGAGCTGTTTGCTGGTAAACATGGTACCTGTGTTGTGCCAGAATTGTCAATTGTGTCCTCTGATAACAACAGGAAGGATCTCATCCTCTCGACAGTATTTTATAGGGAAATAATATATAGTTTTTTGTTTAAATGTCACATGTCAGTCTATACAGAGACATACTCGAAGGAGGTTGGTCCAATGTGCAGTTGTGGCAGCTTTGAAGTAATTTAGGAGGATTTTGTCATTTTCGGAAGTCGTAAGAGACATAACATTACGGATGTTATTGCTGAGCCACAGTCATCAGTGTCCTGGAGTACGTGGTGTCCCCCTCAACGTGAGTGAAGGCAAGGAGAAAACTGCAGGATCCTGCTGGAATCCTCCTTGTACTGCTGCCACGAGAGGAGAGGCTTCTGCTTCCCAGGTCTGCAGAATTGCCAAGCAGAGCGAGCGAGGAAACCGACAGATCCAGATCCAGGCAGTTTTAATGAGATTCAAATGCTCCTAAATTTTCCCTATACATTTATATATTCAGCTGTTCAATTAAAGGTGACTAAAGGGTAATTCTTCGCTTCCTCCCCCGCTCTGCTAACTTGAACAACTAAATGCTGGAAGCAAGGAACAGAAACCCACAGAGCGAGCTGCCCTCGGTTTGCAGAATGTGGTGTTACTTCATTTAAAGTGTTTGCTTTAGGATAGCCAGAGAGATTCAAGCCCATCTTTAAAAGAGCCCGTGGGGAACGGAGCAGACGATCTGAATTTGCACAAGTGCAGTTTCAGTTAACCTCATTAATACAGAATTATCTCTGCAAAAGCAGTAGAGGCTGCTGCAGAAATCTTTGGAATTTCAGAAAAACATATTTGGCTTTTAATTGAAGGCTTTCTACGAAGCACAGAGCTAATGCAGATGCACCAAGATTAACAGGGAAACTCACAACTGCCCTACCTCAAATGAGGAGCACAATTCCCCTCTTAAATTTTCAGAAGCACTCACATTTCTAAGTTTTTTTGCTTTTTTTATTTTCCAAAATCTGTTTATGACCCTGTGGTGTCAGGACAGGGTATAAGTAATAACCCAGGTTACAGTTATAGCAGGGGGTGACGCGCGGTCCAGCGCTGCAGCCACCACTGACTCTTCTGCCCCTGCTCATCACCTGTGCATTAGTCCTGACCGTCGCTATTGCTCAACATGGCAATTTCAATACGTGCTGATATTTGGGAGTATAGGAACCATGACAAAATATTTTACAAAATCCAGATCATTCCCAAGTATGAAAGAAGCTCCTATGGCTACAGTTACCAGCAACAAACAGAGCTTTTAGAATACACTGGAAGAGGCCGGAGACCATGAATGGTTCACTCACAACTGTCCTCTCCTGTTCTGTCTGCTTCTTAATCCTCTTTTTTTTAATGCTGATCCAAAAGCACCTGTCAGCATAAAATGATTGCAATCTTCCTCGCAGCGAAAAAAAGAAGAAAAAAACCTAGAACTAACAGTTTCACTGAGCGTGGGCTGGTTCCCTGCACGATACAACCTTGGATCTCGCAGACACAACCAGTGTTGCAGTCAGACCCTCACAAGTAGCGGGAAGACGGTCACAGGATCCTGAGCATCGTTCCCACAGCAAGGCCAGGCATCTGTCACAGCCCTGGTCTGCAGCAACACCAGCTCCTGTGTGTTTGCAAAGTCTATCGGAAATCACCACCTCAAATGTCAGACTGTTTGAAAAAAGAGCAGAAAAATCCCTTCTAAAATACCCTGCTCTTTTACTATAACGTTTCCTTACGAGCTATGCAGTTGCACTACGCGTTAAGAGTTTAGGAACCAATGGAAAAGTTGGTGCAAAGTGGTTCCGCAAACAGAACGGCCAGAGCGTCATTAAAGCCTAAGAAGCAGCAGCAAAGGCCAACACACATTTAAGAAAGTTTGTTTTAACACCATATTTCTCGCAGGTGTCAAATCCAGGAAGAGCAACTGCCTTCTAGAATCTTTGGCCAAACTCCAAAGTAGTAACAACAAATTAGCCGTGACAGCAGCTTTAACAGCCCTTCCACCACAGTCCTCAGCGTGGCCAGACCCACAGCAGCCCCGTGAAGTTGGTTTTTATGGACAGGGCTACAGGTGTGAAGAGTAAAAGGGCTTGAGAGACTTGGGCATCCTAACGGAGAAGTCTGTGCCCAGACCAAACCAACGCTCCAGTGACTGCTACGGCTACCTATTTCTTAGTATAAGCTTTCAGCCAAGAACCCGTAGTTTAGATTTCATGTTTTATTTAACCTATTAAAACCTGTGTTGAGATTTGGATATATTCTAAGCAGACATAAGGACTCTGATGTGGAAACGAGCATCCTGCCGGGCTACCTGGTTGTTTATGAGTCATTATGGAATTTACACTGAACTGCTGGCTTTAGAAGGAGATGTCCCATTGCAGAAGAGTTGAATGAACAGAGAGATGATGGAATGGTGGAAAACTTAGCCTTATGTGACCCAACCTAGATTAGAAATGATTCATTAAAAAAAATAATAAAAGAAAAGCCCTTATTTCTTCCAGCTGTCTGAACCCTTCCCTTCAACACACCAAGAGAGAATAGAAAATGAATCATAAAAAAAGTCAATAAAGTATAGGGAGACTAGAAGGAAAACAAAATGATTTTTGCCCCATCTGCATAAAAATAGACCCAGCTAGATAACAACAGCAGGAGAACAGGCAGCAAGCAGAATTCCTTCTTGGTTCAGACCATTTGCAAGTTTTGATCCTTTAATTTATGTGCCAGTGCAAAGAACCAAAAACAGGCAGCACCGACTGCTTATGCTGCTCTCTCCAGCCCCCGAATGGGAATTTCTGATACTGGATCCAAAATTAAAGTAAAACTGCTTAACCTTTGTATTTTACTAGCTGACCTTTAAAGCTGATAAAAGCATTTTTTTCCCTTGAAAAGAAACAAAACCATTAGGGAGCCAGGAAGTGCTTTATCTTCATCTTGTGACTCTCTTCCAAAAGCTTGCATTACATTTTTGTTTCTCATTTGTGCCAGTTTGGTAATATGATTACAGGGTGGTGTTACTGGCTCAAGCACAGCCAGTGTGCAACACAGCAGAAACTTGCCATCACTAAGAAGAAAATCTATGTGAAAGATGTGTAGGTATATTGTGTGTATCTAAATATATATATATACGATGAGGAAAAAAAGGCATTTAAACACTCACATGGAAATTTTACAGAGATTTTCCATAAGTACGTGCCAGTGTAACATAGCATTTAGGTTTCTTTTATATTTAAGCGACATTTCTCTTGCATATCAGGCTGTATGATGTTATCCCTAACGTGATTCATCGCACAGCTGTTTGCTTCCTGCTGGGTTGTGCTGTGTACACTTGCATGTGCAGAGGGACATTAACGTCTTCGGCAGTTCCACCTTGCACCTCATTAGGAACGTGTGACTGTTGGGGGAAGCAGAAGGGTTCAGACTTCCCAACTGTTGGGGATTAAAGAAGGAAAATCAGCTGCTTTGAGGAAAGGGGGTAATTTGCAAAAGAACAACCTGGGTTCTGGAGCTGCCACCCTGGTTTACTGCCCACCAGAATTCTTTAAAACAAAGTTAATTTTATATATTAAAAAAAAAAGCCAGAAAGCTATTAAAGGGGTTTAGGTAGGTTGAGAGGATGTGGCAGAGATGGTTTATTTAATCTTTAATTAAAGGAAATGACCACTCATCAGCAAGATAAACAGGAATCTAAAAATATTCTTCCAAAACGACCGTACTGCATTATGCAACACACGCACATGGCGAGAGCTGTAGCGTCTGGTCCTTGAGAATTAACAGCCTGCGAGTCCTGGCTTCTAACACTCCGCCTTTTGCATGTAAGTTCATCAATCCCGAACAGCGGCAGAGTAACCTTGATGTCCTTGTGACGGCAACCTGCCACGGGGTCTAAAGCAGCCGCGCTTTCCCGGAGCAGGATTTGTTTGCTAGCTTATGCACTTCTTGGCCAAACATCCTGATCTCTCTATTGCCTATAAACGATATTGAGACAAAGTCTTACTTAGCATTTCTGCAGTGGCCCAATCCTAATGCATTAAGACTCATTAATTTTAGGACCCTCTGTCACTGGAAAGAGCATGTCTGAATGAGAAGGTACGCGCTGCATTCGACGAGGGTCTCCTTGATGCTCCTTTCTCTTCTTGCAGGTACCCCTCGACTCCCGTTGCAGGAGATTCTGTGCCACCTCACTTTGATTTGCTATTTTGTTGGGGGAGGTAACCAAGATGCAGGTTTTATCACTTGACTTTTTCATCGCTTCTATGTTTAGATTATCCGTGCTGTTACAATGCTAAACGCTGCACTCTCTGCAGCTGCGTAACACCGCACAGATGCACAGTAAGCGCCGTGGCACCGCGTGGTGCAGCGGAGGGGAAGCTATTCCTGGCGCGGACACCAACATCTTGCGTGACATTGGACGAGGCCTCTTAACCTCACTGTTCTTCAGTCTGCTTCTCCAAAATGCTGATGATAATATAAACCCATTTGATTGCAAAGAACTTGGAAATCAAAAGAGGAAATTCCAAAAGTAATGCTATTTATTTCCCTCCAAAACATGCACATCTGTGATGAAAGAGGATCCTGCTCTCCATGTCTCTCTCCACATCCAGCAGTAGATGTTGGGTTTTTTCCACCTCATTTTTTTGTCCGTCTCATTTCCTCCATCTCTCTCAGGCTTGCTATGGACTGAAAGTTTGAGGTTTGGTCCTAATTGTTTTTAAAAGCTCTACCAACATCTGGTTTAAAATTAAGAGCATTCGTCTGAATAGAAATGTGTTTACTGAACTCCTAATTTAAGCCAGATTCCGCTAGATTTATCTGTATTAATTGGTAATGTGTCCCTTTCACAAAACCTTATCCAAAGCTCTTTAAAGTCTGCAGATACCACAGCATGCAGTAAGAAAAAGCAAAATCTCTCCTACATTAACCTGGTGTTGAAGAAGGGAATTCTGACCTTGCTGCATCAGAGCTGGGTTGGTACAACGTGGAGCAGAAACGCTGCTCCCCACCGAGAAGCTGACCCAGAGCCACCCGTGACTTTTCTGTGTCCTGAAAACAGCTGCAACTCCACAAACAGTAAAAGCCCCCTTTAAACTAAGGAACTCAGCAGTGTGGATTACTCCCCGTGGCGTAAACAGGTAGAGATCTCTTGCCAAAACATCTGTACAACCCATCACACATTGGGTTTTGACAAACCAGCCTTCTAAATTAGGGCACAGCCATAGCTCAGGTATTCAAACTAATAATAAGGGATGCCAGGGACCATCGTAAAGACACTGCAGTGTCATTTCTCCTCTTGGGATGTCATTTTTTTTTCTCCTTCAGTGAGCACCCTTGCAGAGGACTCCAGTGACCATGAAAAGATCCAAAATGCTGGGCTTGGATTTCACTCTAATCTCATGTAGGAAAATGTGTCTAAAGGCAGCTAAGTATTTTTAGCATAACCAGCTACTTCTGAAAAATGCTCCTGCCTCTCTCCATCATAGTTGTTTAAAAGAGTATGAAAATCTATTATACTTTACACATTTTACTCAAATATTATCCATAGGAACAGCAGAAATATCTGAAAACCTTTTAACTCTGACTTCTTGCTCAGTGATCCATATTTTCATCATCAATGTAGCATTTCCTTTCCAAAGACAAAACTGCAAGAGCTGGGGAAAGATCTTTGCTAGGTGGAAATATCAATGAAGTCGGTGGAACTGTATTGATTTATAACAGCCCAAGACTGAGCCAAAATAAACAGACTCAAAGCGTTTTCCTGGTTCTACTGCTGCTTCCAGCACCCTGCGACATGACCAAAGTTAGTAAGAGCCACGTTATTTGCTCGAGGGAGCCTGCAACAGGATTGATTATACTGGGGAACTGTTTTCTGACAATAGGAAGTGACTTGAAAAAACAGTCTATTAATGAGATGAGAGCTATTATATCATCTGTGGATGAGATCTCACCGTAATCTATGGATGAGAACTATTATGGCCTGACAACAGCAGCAATACAACTGCAAAGACAGTGGTGGCCTCGGTATGATGGAATTTCCACTTGCAAGAACTTAACTGCATTTTTTAAGGATACCAATAAATGGAAGTTCAGGCACAGAGCTTTGTGAATAACTGAGTTTGCTGGTCAGGCCAAACCACTAAAACAAAGCTAAAATGATTACACTCAACGGAGAATAGTTTCGGGGGTTGTTACCAAAAAGGAAGAAAAATGTTATTGAGGGAAGTGAACATTTTTTACACCACAAAGTGAATGGCTCCATTTCATTTTCAGGTTGTTCAGCTCATTCTTAAAATAAAATTTGCTGCATTAATTTCTTTAGTTACTCCAAAGTCGTTCTCTCTGCTGAATACATCTTTTTGCCAGGAATTCAGCCAAGCTCAGCTCCTAATAACCCTGAGCTATAACACCGTAAAGACGACGTTTTTCCTATTATTGGAAAGAGGGAGCTATATAACATTTCTGAAAAACAGTACAAGATGCAAGGGCACAAGAACAAGGTTTATGGAATTGAGGCTACAGAAAGAATTTCTGGCAGACGGAAGATCCGAGTTATTTTATTTAAGGCAATATGAGCTCAATATACCCCATCCCAAAGGGAACAAGAAAGAGTTTCTAATGACTGCTCCATGTGAGGCTGCTGGTTGCATCTCACCTGAAAAACCATCTCTATTATTGTTATTATTGAACAGCCCATTTTTTGGTCACTTTTGAAAAAGCTGTCTCATACTCTATGTTTACCATACAGGGCATAAATCACACCAAACTACTTCATTACATTGTCCTTTACATTACGCACATTACATTACGCACTTCATTACATTCACCAAAATCACAAGGCAGAGCAAACTCAGGCTTCTCCTGAATTTTCTCTTCTCATTTGTAACACCAACCTCCAATTTTTGTTTTACCGAGGGCCACAAACCCCCCTAACAGTGTTATCGCAGAATGATGAATACTCGAGTCTTGCATTATGTATCACGCTTTGCTATAAACAGAACAGTTTCCTGCGACTGTGAAATAGTTTGCGTGCAAGCTCGCAGGCATGGCCATTTGTTTATTTCAAATCTGTTAATAGAATATTCATATTTCATAGCCTTTATGCTGATTGCGCATGAACTAATCAAATTTTCATTCTTTTCCCATACCTTATAAAACAAAACTCGACTTTAGACACATCAATTACCAGGCAAGGTATTTTTTCAAACCTGAAAATGGAAAATTCACACAGCGAACACTACAGCTGTCATTTTGTTGCCCTAAACTGAGGTTCTGATGACAGTTTCAACTCTGTTAAATACTGTATGTAGAAATAGGCTTTCAGACTGGACTCTTGAATACAATACTGATTCCTGTGGAGTCTTTCTAAAAAGCAGCATTAATTGCTTTCTGGGATGGTATTTATAATAGTAATTGTGCCACATGCAGATGGGATTATGAGGCTTTCATGATTGAATCATATCTGTTTTTATTTTAACAACACGACTAATCATAGGCTGTTACAGGGTGAATGTTGGCAAAACTTTGCTCAGTCTCTTTCACTGATTTAAAATTATTAGAACTAATAATTATAATTTAATTTGCAGGTTGGTCTTTTACAAGTCTGGCATCTTTCCTGTCTGTTTCTATATCACTGCTTTTTGAGACACCACTTCAGAACATTTTCCTACCTGAAGGAAAACAGGGGCTTTTCAGATGGTTTAAGTGAGCAATTGGGACATCAGCTGTAGACAGATGAGCAGTACCAGCCATTCGGGCTGTGGTGCAAAATTCTGTTGTAATTTTTGCAGCGAGTGAGAAAGAGAGGGTTACGAGTTATTTCTCTGCCTGTCATCACAGCAAAGAAGTAGGTTGCACTTCTGAGATTCCTGAGCTCACAGTAACTCACCCAGTTTTTTAAAGGTATTCATAAAATTAAAAATGCAGTGAGGGATGTGACGTGTCATCCAATTTTAAGAAGAGACTGACGCCCACTCTGTGTTGGACATCTTGAAGCCTCTCCTCAGGCATCCTAAAAAGAGAAACTTCTGAAAAGCTAATCTAAAGCTAGTTAAGCAAAATAATCTTCATTCCAATTTTTCAAGCAAAATACTATATTCTGCTTCTTGAGGAATAGATGTGTTTTCAGCATGACTTAAAAAAAAAAAATGGTTTTGGCAAGGAGGAGATTGCGTTTCCTCGGGCAGCAGGAGGAGCCCAGCAGCCCTTCCCCAGGGAACAGCAGATAGAAGTGACCAGTACTAGAGATTCAGGACTAAGAACAGGGGTGGGGAGAAAACTAAAAGATGGAATTTGAATTTTCTCCATTTTGCAACCTTTTCTATTCCAACCGGGCCAAGGAGATAGAAATATGAGGTGAAACTGCCCATGAGCCTAACCTGCACACAGAGCGTTTGCAAAACTACTTTAAACTGCAGTGTGGGGCAAAGCTGGAGATGAGGAAAGAGGTCTTAGAGTGCGGGGCTGCCTTCAGACACGTCCCGTGTATAGTAAGAAATAAAAGTACCTAACCAATATCCTGGGAGCAGAAGTAGCTTCTTCTTTGCATTTTCTCCTATAACCCAGGATCTTAATTGCGTGTCATGTTAAAATA
>JAUBNY010000360.1:4044135-4058665 GCA_032275445.1 Crypturellus soui | reverse complement strand
TAAGATTGAGGCAAAATGAGAACTAATTTAAAAGAAATCAAAAATTGACCATTGTTTTACTTCAAAGCCACAAACTCGGATCTGATGCTTTTAGACCTGAACAGGGCTGGCTCAAGTTGGAAATTTGGGATGACACATAAAAAGAACAGGGAAAATCTTGGCTGGTCCCCTTGCAAAATTCCACTCTTGCCTTCCCTGCAGGTTCATCTGCTCTGGCTCTGAGAGGATTATACTAGAAGAATTCTTTAAAATTCCTCTTCTAGGATCTTTACTGAAGCGAGCGTATTTTCTTGAACTCACCCCCTTTTCCACTGCACTGGAAGGGCAGAGCGAAAAAAAAAAAAATTCTCAGTTTAATTTTCCCATCTTTAAATCCACATATTTCCTCCCTGCACTCAGCAATGGGAAACAGATTCAAGCAGCCTTAAAACACTATCTCAGCAACAAAGCACGCAATGTGCTCCATCTCATCGCTCCACTCCAGCCGAGTTTACAGCAGTGGGTGGTTTTCAAACCTAACATTTGATCAAAATGAAAAACTGGGCATTCCTTTCACCCTGTGACAGGCAGGCTGATATAAATCACAGCCTTCCCAGCAAGGGCTCTTCCCCAGACAATCCTTTGTGGCAGGGTCTCAAAGCTCAGCCCTGGCCATTGTAAAAGAAAGTTTCAGGTTTTTAAAACAGGCCTGCGCTTTTTACAGCAGCGCTAATAAAACAGAGAGGGATAAATTTATGGTCCGGTTATTTGTGAGGGGTGAAGAAGGTGTTTCCCCTCTAGTTTTATTCAGTGCTTTGCTCCGGGTGAGTTTGTGCCCATGTCTGCCTGTGTTATCTATATTTTACTAGCCCTGAAAGCTGCAAACTGGGGCATCCCCTGAGTGTTTTACACGCACACAGAGGGAAAACATGAGCTCATGCGTTTCTCCTTCACTGTTTTATCAGTAAACAGAGAACTGCTTCATTAGTCACCACCTCAGGAAAAAGCTCTCAGCTCTGCTTCCTCGAGGAGCGGGCTGCGTTACACGCACCCTCTGCTTCTCATTTAGCGATGCAGACAACGCAGACAAGCATTAAGTAGCAGCTATTAAACTCGTGTGTGTGCGCAACATCGCGACGCCTGATCAAAGCGAGGCCGGTTCCGTGCTCAGCACCGCGGCTTCTCCTTGCTAACCCAGTAACCCATTAGAAACGCCCTCCGGGCCCAACAATTTTAAGCCCCGACTTCAAAAGATCCTTATCCTTGGCGGCTAAGCCGGCTGGCAGGCGGGGGGCAGGCCCAGATCCCGGCCCTCGCGCCAGCCCCATCGGACACTCGCACAAAGGGCCCGGCCCCTCAGGGGGCTTCGCTCGCATTCCTGCGAGGCGTCGGAAAAGGGGCCACCTCCGGAGCCGGGACGCCGCGCGTGATGGACACTAGTCTGCACCCTGTCCCGGCTCTGCGGAACAGGGAATTTCGCACGAAGTTGCACGGCGGAGAGGCGGGAAGTTGGTGCTTGTCGAACCTGGGAACGAGACCGCGCAGAGACGCTGCAGCCTCGTTGCCTTTAGATGTAGGGACCGTTCCGAGGTGCAGGACGTAGGTGAGCAGCACTGTCTGCAGCTGAACAGATGCTGGCTAAAAAGAGTTTGAAAAAGTGAGTATTTGGGAAGACTTCCATCCCAAACTGCAGGACAGGAAGCTTTAACTAAAAGTTAACAGTGCAGTGAAAGTAATGAATGCAAGTTACAACAGATGTATGCCTCAACTAGTATTTCTAATTTCCTGATTAGAAATTGTGGTTATTGCGGGCAGCAATACATACTCCAGCTGGTCTTCCCTGCGCAGGACGGGCTCTTGGGAGGGTCTGACAGAAGAGAGGAAACAGCTGCCACTCAGATTTGGGCAAATCCCAAGAAGCCAGGAAGGTATTGAAATGTAGTGTCACAAACACCTATGCATTGATTTATATCGGTGAATTGCTTGGCAGCACTCTGCAGAATGAGTCACTGATGCAGCGGTTCAGCTTTCCTATGAACCAGGATAAGAACATGCACTGTGAAGAGGCAACAGGAGGGAAGAGCAGGGAAGCAGCACGCGTGGGCTCAGCGCGGAGCTGCCCAGCGGGCGCACACGGAGAGGCACTCGAGCTCTCCCCCTCGGGGTACGCGCATCTCGAGCAAGAGGTCAAGCACTTCTGCTACAGACACCACGGTGCAACTGTCCATCACGCTCGCCCCAGAAGGGAAGAGTCACGAGCTTTGCACTTTGCAGCTTCGTAAAGCAAACGGCACAAGTCACACTTGGTCAGCATTATTTAAAACGCAGAGCCTCCCAAAAGGCTCTAGTTGTCTTTTTTATCCACTCTCCTCTTTCTAAAAAAGAAGGTTCGGACACAGCCGCAATCTCGCTGAGCTGGATGCTTTGCCTGCTCTTCAACCCATGCATTCAGCAACACATCCTAAGCGAGTTTGGGAATGTTCCCTTCTAGCAAGAGGGCTTGTGCCTCTCACGAGTTCATCAGTTCGGTATGAGCCTGTGTTATAGTCTAGCGAGACAAGAGTAACTTCCAGCAGCTGAGAATCCACTCTGCTCCACCTCACCATGTTTGGCCACCTTACTTACATCAGGTAACACATTGCTGTCTGAGGTCATTTGCAGTGTAAAATGGGCGGGTAGTGATGAATATATTGGATACAGGCCTCAAATTAATTTCTCCTCCCAGGAAACAATGTTAATTTTCATTTTATAAATCTCCTTGGGATCCAATCCAGGCAGACAAGACTAACTAGGTAATGAACATAAGTGCCCGCTCCCCACTAGACAAAAATCTGTTGTACAGAAATCTATATCCAC
Organism: Crypturellus soui; assembly: GCA_032275445.1. Classification (NCBI taxonomy): domain Eukaryota; kingdom Metazoa; phylum Chordata; class Aves; order Tinamiformes; family Tinamidae; genus Crypturellus; species Crypturellus soui. Next base: position 4,055,830 of record JAUBNY010000360.1, on the reverse strand, counting down.
TTTTTCTGCCACAGAACACCAGAATCTAGTAAGCAGTGACATTAGAAATTAATTACTCAAAGTACAGACTATAGGAGAGGACTGAACATTACAGGGAAACTGGCTTATCCATCCTTTTCTAAAGATGCACAAGAAGCTGGTTTAAAACAGCCTTTTCCCACTTCTATTGGTAATTTTGGATTTTAGCTGCCCGCTGCTACCCAAACGACCCAAATTCAGTAGCCAGTTCAGCAGTACCAGAACTTTTTGGTCAGTGGTCTCAGCTCTTTGTCACTACTGTGACAAAAAGCCATTAATCACTCAAAATCAAGTTTTTGCCAAAATAGCCACTATGTTAACTAACAAAGAAATAAAAAGCAAAGCCAGTGGGCTGTGTCCTGCAACCACAGGCAGCTGTGCTAGAGACTGTTCCACAAGGTCCTCTGAACACATCCCACATGTCATTGCACAGCACCACACACCTGATGTAAGTTTTTTTTCCTTCATTTTATTTTAATATGAAAAATAAGCATAATGAGCCACAGGAGGAAAGGAGGCAGGAGAAATGCAAAATAAATAACATGGGCACATTACAAAAACGGCCAATCAACTTAAGCACTGATAATCAGCATTTAAAACTCAAGGAACAAATACAGCAGGCTCCGAGAAAGCGTATGTCTTCCTAGGAAAGAGAAGAAACAAGAGATGTCTCTACTCATATTTAAATACTTGAAAACAACATCTTATTTTTCCTATCAGCGTCTTGTTGCTACAGTCTGTTGTGCTAACTGATGGTGATGCATGAGACCCGATCCTCAGCTGATTTACATCACTAACTTTAAATAACAAAGCATGAATGGACAAAGTGCCTGTTTTATAGCATCCTCCCTTTCAGCATTCCCCTTGCCTCAGTTCATTTCCTTGAGGCTTGCTTTGTTCTTAAAGCAGTCTTAACCACTCATACATCAAAATATTTAATCAACATTTCTTAGTCAGAAAATAATCCTGCTTTAGACTAATTCACTGGTAGACACTGCAGTGGATTCAACATAAAAAGGGTCAAAATGCATTTCCGAGGGTGCTTTAGAAAAATCAATGCTGACATGTTTTTAATGAAAATCAATAAGTGACATTATCTAATGAAACAAATGCCTCGCAGCACTGCTGGCAGCCACGCAGGAAGCAACCGGCGAGGTTACTGCTTGAGCATACACGTCCTATAGGCTCTAAAAATAAAAATAAAGTACATTTTAAAATGAGAATTTCAAAACCTGCAAGCAACGACCCAAGGGCTTACAATTTCCCTTCTTCCTTGTTCCCTGCCCCCCAACTCCAAGTAAATCTGCCTTAGGAACCAGTGTCACGGTTCCTCTAACACCGTCTCTGCATTGGGAGCCAGTGACCCGTGGAGCCGCCGCGAATGCTTTGACAAGCTGTGGTGCAGCCGCAGCAGGGGAGGGAGATCCATTAAAAGCTGAAGTTGTGAAACTCTTTGGAAGAGCCCTGTCCCTTCTCAGAGTAATTAATTCTTTGACTGCCACACTGAGATGCAATAAATGAACACACACTCGCAGGAGTAACAACTGCACTAATGGGCAGAAGCTGCGCAGACAAAGAACACAAGCGCCGGCTGGAGCGCGTTGGGCTCTGTGTGTGTAAACCAACGGGGCTACACGTCTGCAGAGCAACCAAACTGGAAAACTCCCTCATGGGCCAGTATTTACATCAGACAAAATGCTCGGACTTGGTTATTCTTCACCTGAGCCTCCTGCGTTCTGTGGGAGCCGCCAAGGCCGCTGCTGCACGAGCAGCACAATCACCCCATCAGCTGGGGGCCTGCAAGGTAAACCCCAAAGCTCTGGGGATGGGAACATGGAAGCACTCTCCAGGGCCTCACATTTGATGAAAAAAGTGCATATAAAAATTACTAGCCAGTCTATAAAAACAAATGAGGGGCAATTGGCCAATATGAAATGACATACTAAGAAAGAGGTGACTAAAAATGAACTTTCCACTTAGAGATACACAACAGACCCTCACCTGTGCGCTAATCTGTGTTTCATTCTTCTCTTTAAACAAAACCCTAAAGCCATTCATAAGATAATGCAATATAAACACCACTGCTTCCGTTGTTTTAAAATGTCTTTCAAAAAAAACACTAACATTGAAGTAAAGTGGAAAAATAATACCATGCTCTTGAGGAAAGTTAGCAAATTGAGGCAAGCCTAGCACAAATCTAGGGAGCATCGAGGCTGCAATGAAAACTAGCAATATTTGAGGACAGATCTGGAATAAAAGCCTACCCACAGAGTCAACAAGCCGAGCGCAAGATTCATTACAAAGTCAGACATGGTGTTTTGGCTTCTGGCTGGACAGAAGGCTGTAGCATTAACACATGCTTCATTACAACAGAATTAGAGGCTGGTTATTCAGGCCTGCCGAAATTAGGGATGGATGGTACACATCAAACGCGCTTTCCCATGGAAATACAGGGCCTCCAGTCCAGCCCTAGAAAATCACTAATTATGGTGCAGAACCAATTTACATTCACAGAATATAACTTCTGGTTGGCAACTCTTTGTCTCATTTTTTCCACAGAAAAGGATTTCAGTCATCACAAAAATGTGACTATCTTTTTCTAATATCACAGCAAAATTTGATCAGAATTAAGATACAAAAATGTAAAATAACAAGAATAAGTTTAATATTTTCTCTTAGGAAGCGTATATTGATGTTTTATTAGTAGGATAAATTACTTTTTCACCTCATAAGCAAGGCCTGTTACATTGAATTACTGTTACAATTCAGACAGTTATATGTAATCAATCACAGAAGATTTCAGGCCATTGCCATTTAATAGCTAATTCCTCAAACTAGAGAATATGTGAGCTCATGCAATTAGTCTTCTACAAAAGTAATGAAAATGCGTCAAAATAAGAAAACATTTGCAAGTGAAACCACTATGTATCCTGAGGGGACAGGGGGAGCTTCTTTAGAAGTATTTTGTAAGTATTTTACTAATACTAATATATCATTCTTTATTGATTTAGACTGAAACATTCATTGTAAGAGCTGCTATGCAGTGTAATAAAGAATCCTACAAACCGATTTAGCATGTTACAGTGCATTTGAAGAGTCTGCACTGAAAATGGGCTCAAGTAACAAGAAGCATAGGGATAGCTGCATATGCATGTTTACATGATGAATACATAAATACATACCAGATTCCCAACTGCTGTAAGTCGAAGAGCTCCCTCAGTATTACAAGACTGTGCATGCCATAATATTTCATGGCATGCAGAATTTTTACAAAAGATTAGTTAAATGATGCAGTAGCTCAACAGTTTATCCTCCTGAATCTCCATTTTCTACTTAAAAAAAATCCTTTTTTTTTTTTTTTTTTTTTAAACGATGATGGCATTCCAGTGTTTGTGATTTAGTTTCCACTGAGCTCAGGAGCCCATTTCTCAGTGTTGTTCTCCCTACTTTACAGACTCCTACCCATCTCTTGCTCCTTGCTGACTGCCACATGCGCTGCCCAGATCCTCACTGACAACAGCAGGATTAAAAGGTAAGGGATACAAGTGTTTCCATGATCCACAGTGAAAGTCCTCTGCGTCAGGACATTTCTTGTAGCTCACTGGGTCTTTAAAGAAGAATTTGAAGGGGAAAAGGGGGGTATCAGTGAGATGGTTAACAGCACAGAAAATACAAAAAGAAGCAACATGTGAGGAGCTGGAAGTAAATTCAAAACAATATGTAAATCTCAACCCTTTCAAAGTGATTGAAAAGCAGGTGTTAATATGAAAGTGTAATAGTGTTGAAATAAATATGCTGCTGAATATTTATAATTTGAAATGCCTTGTTCATAAAGAAATACCTTTTGCTACTGATTATTTTTTTTTCTACATGGGCCGCTTGATCTAGTGGCCACTTGGCCAGTTCTCTTCTTGACATTTGCTCAACTAATCTGATTAAGTAAATTAATCCCCAGAAGCACATTTTCTAAATGTGCTAGCTAGCTGGAGATTTTCTCCTGCTCTAGCTGACTCAGCTGGCTGCCTCTCCCCTGAGGGTGGCCAAATGAAGGGCTTTATAGTCCCCAGTCCCCTGGCAATCTGTCATTTAGTTTAAGAATAAACTTACTGTTCCTCATCCCCATTGGCCTAAAACGAGCACCATTAAACAAACCTGAAGTAACATCCCTGCCACTTTTCAACATTAAAGTACAAGTTACATACGATTTGTACATGCCAAATGCAAGCCGGGCATATAAGCAGCTCAGAAATAAAGTGTTTTTGCAAGCACAGGGTGATGGAAAGAAGCAATGGGAAGTCAGGAACACCACTGAAATACACATCTTCAGCCCAAAGAAACCACCAACATGAACAGCTACATTAACATACTAGTTTCTCTGGCTTGTTTATCTTTGATATAGAGAAAATGAAGCTTTATCCTCCTAAAAAAATGCAGATATTAATGACTGCTTTAGCAACTTCATTCACTCCAATGCCACACTGCAGCATGCTGGCCTAATTCTGAGCTTAGGTATTAGTTTTCTATTCTCAAATACCAGATAATGAACAGCTAGTCTTATCGCACACCTTCCTCCACTAGCCCTTCGTCCATGGTGCCAAGCGCCGTCCTGTCCCTCTCGGAATCCCAGAGTCCAGGGCCAGGCCCTGCTCCGAGGATTTCCGTAGCGGCTCTGAAGCTCTCCAGCCTCACGAGCTGTGCGAGCTCCCCCATTTGCTGTCTTGGGGAGATTTTACAAGCGATTTTATTAAGCAGCAGCAAATATTTAATTCACAAGAAGATTAACAGAAGTGAAATTTTGAAGTTGCTTCTTCATCCGTCCTCCTCATGAATAATGATTCAATTTCATAAAAGCTCAAGAGGGAGCTTATGTGTCAATCCCTGCTAACAAAAGGATAATGGAAGAGTCGGTTACTTCCGCAGTTCCTGCAAGGAACGCAAGTGAATTTCACAAAGGAACAACTGAAAGCAGTCAGGCTCATCTTGCACAGACCTAGGGAAAATGTTTTTTATCTAAGGAAAGAAGGGAAAAAAGTTTAGTTTCTTCCTAACCGTCAATTCATTTCAAAGAAAAAAGCCTACCTTTACACTACAAAATTGGCAGACGTATTGAATCACCACAGCACATGCACCATCCTCCAAAGCTGATGCAAGAAGTCCTCTGGGTTGTTTGGAAGTAGACTATCTTCAACAACCAACACGCTCCCTTATCTACAGCACAGCAGCACTGTCAGCTCGCTGTGGTTGGATAGAGATCATAATGAAGCCCACTGCAAACTACATGTTTGGCTTATATCCTGGCTCAGAACTGCAGTTATTAGATAATTTTCATGCAAGTGTCATTTGAGAGAATCCTCCTGGACTGCATCCCGCTTTGGCTATCACATCACACCATGCACCAGCCAACAGGTGCTGCTACCTCAACATCAGTGCTCACTAAGCATCCCCACACACTGAGCACAGAGCAGCCGGAACCAGGTTATTCTCAACAGTTGGAGCAGTGACCTTCTCAGGGCTTTCCAGCTTCACTAAAAAGTGGACAGATACTCACCATCTCTCTAGTTCATAATTTTAAGCTTAGCAGGAAAAAAAGCCCTAGCTGAAATAGCTTGAAAACACTTATCTGAAGGGGCTAAAGTTAGCAAAATGCAAGCAGCAGTAAGATGTGCTTGGCTGATCTAATGATCAACTCAAGCAATTCAGCCAGGCTCCTCATCGCTCCGAGTCACCACATGGCCTAGCCACTGCAAAAGCCACACACATCCACCAACTAATTTAAGCCTTCACTGACAGTGACTGGTACCTTGTCTGGGGCTGCAGAGTGTGTCACGCCGATGGGCTGCCAGGATACCCTAATACCTTCACACAGGAAAGGCATTGAAAGCCAAGGCATAGAGATTTCCTTAGAACTACATCAAAGCATGTTCCTTGATGCATGAACTTCTGAGGGAAGAGCTGAAGGTCAGGGAGAATAACTAGAATCCACTTAGCATAGATGAAACTCACAGCTTAGCTACTCCACACGTACCTGTGAAAAGCACTCACTACTGAAACGCTCCAAGGGAATGGAGAGACCAAGTCCTTTCCACTCCGGATTCAGACTTTGCTAACGAACACATTACACCTGGGAGCACTAAAAGTAAATCCTAGGCTGAGCTTTTCGCCTTGACTGAACAGTTCCTAGTTACTCTGCTGTTACAGATGGCAAATGGGATCACGATAAGAATAGCACTCAGCAGTCATTTTAAAGAGACAGAGCAGAAACACTGCCTTTTATTGGGAATGGTGATAGCATTTATCCCAGGCACACTGGTATTGCAAACTAGCCCAAAAAAGTAGGGATCACCATCAGCATCAGTACTGTGATTTCTGATCCCTCAAACAACACACCAACCCTCTTCTTACAGTTTATGTCCCATAAACTATAGACCCAGTAAAGTAGAAGGATTGGGCAGAAAACCAAGTACACGGACACAATTGGGCAGAGGTCTGATTTGAGAATCAGTAGGAGGAAAAGGTAATGTCCACTCTCTGCACTGTTGTTATGATGTGTCACAAGGCATATGTTGGAAAAGGCAAAATATTGATATGTGAGCAATTACCAGCTTATTTAAGTGTCATCAGTTTTTGATCTTCTACTAACAGTAGATAACTCAGTAGCAAGAGACCAGACTCCCTTGCTGGCTTCTCTGGTCTTCGTCTCCTTCCCCCACGCTAATCTCCCCCGGCTGCCAGCTCCCATGCAGGTGCACACGGGACCTAGAAAGCTCAGTTTCTACCCCCTTGTTTTGTTACAATAGCTGTCCAACCGTCACCTTGGGAATCGTTCGGCATCTCAGGAGAGAAAAAGAGCTGGGAGAGGAAGATGATTCCCAGTAGGGGAGCAGCAAGATAGAGCAGAGTAGCAAAGAATCAAGCGTTCCTCCCCAAGCTCTGAGCTGTTGGCACCATTAACTGTGACAAATCCAGGGGTATCCGCGCGGGCACTGGGAGGAGGAGCAGGGAAGGACGTGGCACAGGCCCGCCGGGAAGCCCTCCTCCCCCTTTCCCATGTACCTGGCAGCATTCCCTCGCGGCACACCAAGCCCGGAGGGGAGAATACCAACTCTGTGCGGGCTGAAAGGGAGAGGAGGGGGAGGGAGGCACACACGTGCAGAATTACTTTTTCATTCAAATGTGAAAATTCAGATAGGCAATGGGTACAAGGAAGGGAGCCTTAAATATTTAAGTCTTCTCTAAGGCTTTCACACTAATCATTTAAGCCAACCCAATATCAAAAAAAAAAAAAAAAAAAAAACCCCACACACAACACTAAGGAATTATCCAAAGCCTTTTTGCTAAGCCCATTCGCCTGTTCTAAGGATACAATCAGTTTCTCTCCTCCCCTGACATCACGCAAAGCGACTCAGGCAGCAGTTAATAAATCTAAGTCCCTGTGATGGATTTCATCGGCCCCAGGAAAAAAGCTGGAAAGGAAACCAAAAAAATAAAAGAGGATCTGAGCAAAATCTATTCATTGATCAGGGGAACCAGGGGACTAAATTCAGCTGGCAAACAGCAGCCTGGCAAAGGACTCACCAAGACCGCTTCCGAGTGCACTGTCACGGCTTTGTCCTGTATTATATAAACTCTGATTCAGCCTAAAGTGCAGCATGTTCTTCTGTGCACCCATCCAACACAGCAATAGTCCAGGCTTTTAGATTCAGTTTTTGGATCTATTCAAAAGAGCACTATGCTGTGCAAATCCAGCCTCAGACTCTAGCATCTCGCAGTGCCAAAGACACGTCAGATGACTATCTCAGGCTCATCTCTAATTGGCATATCCTGGTGCAGAAATCCTCATCTTCCATAAACAGAAGATCTCAGAGAGGAAAATACAGTCACTTCTTTTCAACACTGATCTCTAAAATGACTCACAGTAATCCCCCACCTAAAAAAGGCACAAAACAACTTTCTCTACACTAAGGAAGATTACACTTAAAATCAAACAGAGAGTTTAGTTCAGCAATAGAAGAGGTTAAATTCTGCAGAGAATGAAAAAGCTGAAAAGCAGCACTTCAGTTAATGTTAAAACATCAATTTCAGTCCATTTCTGTGCAGAACGCAGAGGCGTTCTGGTTTGCATTTTTTCCACAGACACCAGAAGATGCCTATACCTACACTCACCAGAAAACACCAGAAAAAACACATACTGCACCATTTTAAGCTTGTACTGGCTACGAGTTACAGCACTTTATGCCTGCACAACACCTGGAGAAGTGAGGGAATCTCGGAGAGGAAGCAGCTAAATGCCTGACCTGTTGCTCGGGAGAACAGCATCTGCACTTGAAATGGGAAAGGTGGGGGCAAGAAAACAGCATCTGTGAATCCCCAACACTGCCAGAGTACAAGCACAACAGGGAGAAAATAATAACATGATATAGGGGCAAAAAGCTTCAGAAACAGTTATTGCTATCTAGTTACATCATCACTGCATATAATAGATTGCAAAATATCATCTCAGTATTATACGAGGACAGCTGTAATAATTAGAGCTGTAACAAGCTCTCCTACACCAAGCGTTACACCATGGCAGTGCTGTGAGCTCCACTCAAGCTGTCCTCCTGAGAAGGGTGGCTGCATTTACACAGCTAGTATTAGACACCGCTTACCTAGTTTCCCAAAGCAGAATTTAAACTTTTTGCCATGTGCTGATGCCTGGCTGCTGTCACACTTGTGCTTCATTTGCTGAAAAATGGGAGGCTTCAGCAAAACCAGAGGGAGATGAGGAGGAAGACTGTTAATGCCGAGTTTCCTGGGAGGGTAATGCGTGCCTTGTGAACAATCAGCATTCCTACAATATATTTCCTGACTTTGGAAAACCAAGATGAGCGTTGCCTGGAGAAGGGAGTCCCACAGGCAGGCTCTCCATGACACTCTTGGCATGGCTTCCCACCACCCGACTCCTGCCATCCAGTTTGGATACAATTCCGCACGCAGATCCAAGCAGCACGGCTCCGTCCCAGCTCTTGGTGAGAAGGGAAACAGCTCATGGTTGGGCCGGGCTGAAGCCACTAGCTGTGACAGGTAATGGCCCCCAGCTCTAACAGCTTAACCACACTATTTCATGCCTGCTTCACTGCTAAATTGTCTTTTCCCATATTCCCAGAAACAGGTAAAATAAAGCAGAAGAAAAATTACTGTTTAGCTAGTCAGTGAGCCCTCCAGCAGTTGCCCTCGGTGTTTCCTACATTCCAGATGTTCCCAAAACCTAGCCGGAGCAGTAACATTTTACATGCTAAGCGTGGGCAGGTTATAGAAACATTATTATGATTTGTTTACAATTTGCATACATAGCTAGTAAGTATAATACATGAAATATAATGAACAAGGAAAAATGTAGAAAGACAATAAAAATGTGAGTAAGAGATCAAGTAGACAGGGTCATATTTCAGAGGTACGTTATCTTCTTAGTAATTAAGAGACAGCTTTTCAGGAACAGTATTGCAAGCTGTGTTCTCACCTGTTCAACATGAGCACAGTTTAACTGTTAAAGACTTCTATGGGGGCGAAATCATTTTTGATGTTAAGACAAATAAAACACCTACAAAATTCCCAGGAAACAAGAAGAATTTGAGGGAAGAGAGAAAAAAAAAATCACCATTTTGGCCTCTCTTAAATGCCTGAAGAGTTCTACACGAAGGAGAAGACACTCTAACGCTCAGCACTTTGCAGTCCACTGCCAAATGTGGCAATTCTCATATCCCTACGGATTCCCAGAGCAGGGGACCTACAAGGTACCTACATCCCAAAAAACCATTCAATAAGGCTCTTGAAAAACATGCCTATTCCAAGAGAAATTCCAATATAGACATAGCAAAATAGCCACCACTTATAGAACCATTCCTGAAAGCCAGAAACCCACTCAAAACTTTCACCATTGATTTTTATATTTAACATCAAGTCCAGGCTCAAGCGAACAAAGATAAGACCATGAACGCTCTCATTTTCTCCTAAGCATTCAATTTGCTAACACACTTTAGCTAAAATTCCTGCTTAGTCACGCCTGACACAATCTAGTCTTTTAGGCAAACATTCCCTCCATTCTGTAGGCTATGGCTGGCAGCCAGTTTTCAGTTGATGTCCCAGCATTTTTCTGCTTGTGTCCAAGTACAGTGAGATCTCAAACCTGCTCTCACAGGGCATTTTCATCCTTGCATATGCTCTCCATTTATAAACCAAGTATATGCACATTTATGTAGAGACAGATCCAAATACTTTCACGTTAATTTTGAAGGCAGCAACAGGAAAGAAGTAAGATTATCTAAGTCAGGCAACGTACAATAAATATGAAATAACTGCAGGTCCCAAAATAAATAAATCCTTCTTCAAGCAGAAATCAAAGGGAAATTATTTTTCCACCATGGAATTAAAGCTGATGACTCCTTGTTAGCACTTTCTAAGCTCAAAGGCCCAGCACTCAGGCCCTGCTCAGGTATTTACCTTAAAATTCAGAGTTCTGCCTATGATCACACACAATTTTGTTGAACAATCTCCCTAATTTAGTCCACTACTTGATCCTGATATTAAGAACAGGAGTGGGCTAAAACTTTCAGGAAAAGAAAAGGCAATAATTTGTTTCTATGTTCCCTGAGGTAGAGCCTCAAATACCTGTGACCATTCAAATCTCTTCCAATCCCTGTCTCCAAAAATGCCTGCTAGAGGTTGCTCCAGAAACCCAGCAGAACAGCTGCTCCTCTGGAAATCGTTAATTGTCTCCCAAAATGTGGGGATTCATTTCCAAGTGATTATTTTAAGATAGTTAGTCCATTGCCTCAGCTCTAATTACATTTCTCTTGTCAATTAATTAAAACCATGCTAAGTGAAATACCAGTTTTTATTTAAAGTTTAGAAAAAATCACGGGATACAATTAGACACAACCAGACGTGATCTCAGCAGGTTTTCAATTATTCTACGTCTAATAGATCCCTAATTCAATACAAAGCTGTAATTAAGAATGTATTAAATTGTGGTATTCTCCCCATGTCATACACCACAAGAACGCAATGGGCTACAGCTTTCAGTATGGTATCCCAAATAGCTCGGGCTGCTTCACTGAGAATGAGAACAAATTAAGTACATTAATAATTTACTATGGGAACTTGTCCAAAGCAATGGTCATATTTAAAAAAAGAACACGCAAAGTCCATGAGTAAATAAATCTTGTCCCGACATGCAGCACCTGGCCAGAACACCACCTCACACCTGTCAGGAAACGGGGACTTGTCTTTGTACCGAACGGGAAGCTCAGCGAAGGCACTGGCAGTTCTTGAGGATGAGTCTAGGGACCGACAAAAAGCAGAGCATGTTTTCAGATCTGCTTATCACTTGCATGTCGGTGCCTTTCCAAGCAGGGCTGGCAACAAAGCTGCCCCATCCTGTGCTGGTGACGCAGAGCTGTTGAGCACACCCTGCAGACGGGGTCCCGGGCGCTGGGCAGAGCAGCCCTAGCCTTTACTGAGGTCCAGCTTCTGGGCTCCCTGTATTAGAGTTCTGCATCTCAGTTCCATCTCGACTACATTTGGGAATAGTTTTGGTTTGTTTTTCACAGACCCTTTTTATCTCCTTCTTCCCCTTCTTTGAAAAGATACCCAGAAATTTCTTATTATAACAACATAAATAGCAGAAAAGGCCATTTTC
>JAUBNY010000360.1:4012844-4026466 GCA_032275445.1 Crypturellus soui | reverse complement strand
ATTTCGTGTAATTTTATTCTATTTTAGTGTCAGCATTTCTCCTTGAAATCTCTAATCTCTTAGAGTTGTTCCTTTGCACTACATGCAGATAGCATGGCATGGGTTTATATTCAGCACATCTTATGTTTATTTTTCTATCGTAGTGCCTAGAGCTGTCATCTTTTTGATTAACTAATTTGTTTAACCAGGGTGTAGGGTCATAAGATACCAAAACTTGGAAAAAAGAACTAACGCACTGTGTCACTGGAATCTTTTCCGGTTACCTTCATGATTGCGTGGGCCTGCAATTTCAGTGGGCACAAGTGCGTATCTTTCAGTCTTAGAGCTGGAGAGGAGATTTCCTTTTTGACCCAAAGAGCACACCTCAAAATCTAGTAGAGTGTAGGTACAGTAGATACTCAAATCACTGATATCACGGGGAGCCACTATGCTGTTTCCCTTTCTGCTTTTTGACACTGCTACAGAAGTGAGATATGAAAATTGCCAAGATACCAGGGGGCTAATAGTGGTTCCAGGTATTTATTGTCTAATTGTATTCACAGAATAAATAAATAATCACCATGTGACTTTGTTTTCCATGACAAGCTTCTGATGGAAAGTTCAGAAAGGTCAATTTTCATGATCTCCATACTTCTAGTAAATACTCAAATTTCCAATAACGTTTGGAACTGTCAATTTCCAGAAACATACGCAAAGTTCACTTGATCATTTGTGAAAAGCAAAAGTGAGCAGAACTTGAACAGAGCTACGACTAATTATTTGTTTTCATATTGCAAACACTTGTTGAAATCTCTGGCAGCATTTTTCCATCTGTAACACCATTTTCCTTCCAATATTTTTGTTTTATCCAAGTGTTATAGCTTACTATAACCCAAGACTGCAAACTCTTGAAAGATTGTCATCTTTTATAAAGCTCGGCCCTCTCTGAAACAGTGGGGTCCTTGCTAATTATGATATCTGCAATCTATTGCAGTAGGTGTCTATAAACCATTAATGTCTATGTCTAATGTAGTGTTTTTCATGTGTATATCTCATACCAGATCTGTATATAAGCCTTTTGAACAACTCGTTCTCAAGTGTTTCTGATCGCTCTTACTGTTTCTTTTACTTACATATATGTAAAATACAACAAATCAAGCTATCTTGAGAAGTTCCAAATATATATATCATAAACAACTCTCTGGTATATTTTCTGCCATGTGAATTGTCTTACGATAGATATACTAACTTAGGATACAAATATTGTCAGATACAACACATTGAGAGGTGTTTCTCATTTTTCTGCAGCATATTGTGTTCTGCTGTCTTTGAAACATTCGGGCACATCTGTTGCAGGTTGCATTTTGAAAAAGCATAGCTACTTCAAAGTACTGTGTCTAGGATAAATTGCTAATCCAGGTGAACCCCTTGACACTGAGCCTCAGCTCAATCATTACTTTAAACACGTGGTAACAATTACGAGGCTCTAGAGCTGTATCAGCCATAGCAGCTCTGTTGTGACTGTACATGTGAAAGGTTATATTAATACCATATTCTCTGACAATAATAACAGAAGTGACAGCATCTGAGCCAGAGTTAAGATAAACATCTTGCATCATTTCCTTAAAAAAATCTTCTTTCACCTATTATGGTTGCTTTAGGCGCAAAGTTGAGTTTTGTCCTAAGGGTTTGGATTAAGGGGATTTTTCCAGCAGGGCGTCCGCAGAACTGGATGTGAGCGAGCGCCTTTGCAGTGCGAGCAGTGCCCCCTGGTGCATTAGGCAGCGCTGCTAGCGCAGTGCTGGAGGGAAAAAAAAAAAAAAACCAGAAAAAATCAGGGCACAAGAGCGGCTTTTTTGTCTTTTCTCCCATGCATCTGGTACTCGAGAGCAGTATGCAAGCACCAAGTTTCATTAATGTGGCACACGGATAAACAGTATTCAGATCGTTCTGTGATCATGATGGATTATTTGGCCATAACAAGCATATTATCCTTGCTTAATGAATGGAACATGCCATTTCTTCCTAGCCATTGTCAATCTTTGATGCAGTACAATTAGCAGAGGTTCTCATTTAATTATCTGGCATAATAGGACCTGAAATGCTGAAATTCAATCTTTCGTATAACTACTGCTTTTCAACAGTCCCTTAGGCTAATGAGGATAATGTTCTAACCTAATGCATATTATTTATAAAGAAAACATTGCAGAATAAATGCAGACTTACAGGAGTATAATACTTCAAATTGCTTTAGGAACTATTTTGATTACTGTGACCAATAACTGTGGTAAATTGTTGAAGACGCAATTAAATAGTACTCATTAAAGATTAATAATAATCTAGCCAGAAGTAGGAACTTTAATATATTACCTCTGTCTCTCTCTTTTCCCAATCAAAAGAAGGAAGATGACAGCAAATAGATTTGTAATGACATTTTAGGTACAGCTGTCTTTTAATAATAAGAATTCTGATTCCTGCCTGTGTTGGGATAGATTTTGTTTTAAAACACAGAAAACTTCCTTTAAGTGCATAAACCATATCATAAAAATAACCATTTATAGCCATTTATTATGACTGTCTCCCAGAAACTAAAAACTTCAGCACTCCCTTCACTATGCATTGCTCTATTTAGTCTGTTATTGGCACTTAACTGTGTAGGAGGCATGGAACAGACTCTGAAGTTCTTAAACTAGGACACTCCAGTTCTGTGCAGAAACACTGTAAACACCTGATATGATGCTTATGCTTCAGGGGATTGTACCAGATAACCTGCAGAGGTCTCTTTCACTATAAACTATTGTATAGCACTATCTTGTAACTTATGTGACCCAGAAATCACCAAATTACTTTAGAATGGCTTCTCTTCAAGTAAAGGAAAGGAAAAGTTTGTGATTTTTTTCTTTTTTTTCTTTTTTTTTTTTCCCCACAGTAACAGCTGTTCATGCTGGGCTCTCAGTAAATGCATCTCATAGAACGTCAGAGCAGAAACAGAATGAATCTAATTTGTTCTTTACAAACATCACCAATACCATAGAAATCATTGGGGTTGAGAGTAGGAGGTTAAAGTAGGAGATGAACTTAAGCCAAGAAGCTTTAGAGAAGCACGTCACTAGATCAAGTGACTACAGGCAGCCCTGAGTGTTTCTTATAGAAACCATCACTGTCACCATCATGAGACTTTTAAAATGAAAGGTAACATGATTCTGCAGATGAGCCATAGAGTATTTATTATGTGCCCATTAAATATTTGTGGTCTGAAAATCACAGTTGGGCTGTCTCTGATGTCCACAGAGCTAAGCTGTACACTTCCTAACAGCCCCCCAAGATCAGTAGGAGCTTACAAGGGAGCGTGTAACCCTGCCTGCGCTTCCCGCCTTAGTAGCCGATACATCAGACATTGTGGTTGCAAAGTGCAATTCAATTTCCTGGAGTGATGTGTTTTATTTAGACTGAGCAGATCAAGGCAGAAGCCACCCACATAACTCTTCTGTCAGTGCTCACTGCTTTTTTGACTGTCTTTGCCAACAGGAGTTAGTAGAAAGAAGCCTGAAGATGCCCAAAGACAAATAGATCCAATGTCTAGCACTGTGGCTCATCTTTGATGGTCTAGGCTGCATCATTTGCAAATTCTAAGACTTCCAGTTGATAGCTTAATAGCATCTGTGTGCCAAGCAGGCGGAGCTGTTTAACCCTTGAATGTCTTAGATAAATCACAGCGTCACAGTAGTAGGACATTTTTCTGTAGTAAGAAGATGGAAGTTTGGCGCTTTGGGCTCAGAAGCGTCATTCCCCTGAACTATGACTCGTATATTTAGTGCCACGAGTAGTCACATTGTGTGTGAAGTTGTTTTTCTCTGCTGACACAAGGAGTATTATAAAGACTCACTGACCTTTTTTTAAGATTCCTTGATATCTCAGTCTTCTCAAAGATATGTTAGACTTCAGAGTGACATAATGGTTCATTTATCAGGAATGCTTTTCCCCCACTGGACAGGAATTGTCCAGTTTCCCACAACTGTGTACAAGTAACATGATGAGCTAAATTAAAGCTGTTCAGTGAGTTAGCTTTACATTTTGCCTAAATTGCCAGTAGCTAAAGAATAAGTACAGTTAAATTATGGTTTGCAGTAAAGCTGATCAAAAAGCATAAATAATGGAAGATAATGTAAAGGTAAATCAGGAATTTCATTAATTTCTCCATTAGTGCAAGGCCAAAGAGATATTTGATATAATTGAAAAGGCAATTTTCAAATTGCCCTTATGAACAGAGGCAATGTGTGTGGAACTCCTTATCACAGACACCATTGGAGGAAGAAATTTATAGCATTAAAAAAGATGGGAGGCATAAATGGAGAATATCCAAATTGGCTAACTTTTAACCAAACAAAGCAAGGAACTGTATTTGCTGGAAAATTATCTTGTAAACATGTACAGTTCCTCATGCCTTGCTAGAAGCAGATGCAACATACTAAATTGAAGGAACCTCTGAGTCAATGGTTTTCTGACTCGTATGTTCGTGATAACTGAAAATTTAATTTAAAATAACCAAAGATAAGATAATTCCATGGCTTTTAATTGCTAATTTCATTTGCAAATGCAGCATTTAATTGAATCACTAGTCAGCAAGTGCATTAATCCAAACTCTTTGCTGCAGCTGCTTCTGAGAGGGTTAAACTGTGAGAGCTTTTGCTACTCTTACCTGAATTTATTATGGGGATTTAATTTATAACTACACATGGCAGCATACTAGGATACTTTGATATAATTGTCAATACCATAGAAACCTAATTTTCTATTGTTATTAAATCATCATTTTATCATTGGCACCTAGAGCCTAACATATCTTATTTGTGCTAGGTCTGGTGCAAAACCGTATTAGATATGTCTTGGACATGAAAGTTTGCAATTGGCAGCATAAGAATTGGATGACACTTCTCTGCAATTTTCTGCTGCAAAGGCCTGTGGTAAACTTTCAAAATACTCAATCAGTTCTCTAATTTTAAATATCAACTTTATTTTCATGTCCAAAACAAAGTAATTTCATGCAGAGGAAGCAAAAACAACTGCAGTCTCGTGACCTGTAAATAGATAAAACAACCGTGCTTTGTATGCAGGACTTTGCCCTCCCTGCCTTGTTAGGTGTTTTTTCTTGGGAGAATAAGCAGTAGAAAATATTAATGTTCCCCTTTTTCTCATAGAAAGGCAGCAGTCTCAATTAATGCCGCCTTCTGACTTCAAGGACCATAGCAAGTCTGAGCGTTCACTGTCTTGTATAATATTCGTTAGTGGGCAGTCCTCATTTAATTCAGAAAAGGCTACCGTGTTCTTTTCTTCTGATTGATGACAATGATTTAAACATCATGGCCCTCTGGATTTCCTATGCTCACTACTCAGAGGGGCAAACAAAATCAGCTGCTGATCTTGTTGTGTTATTGCTCTGTCCACTGTGCTTAGCTCCCCAGGTTATGTTAATTCAAAAGGTTTGAAAAAAACCTACAAAAATAATTTAAAAAAACCCTCTATGTCAAGATTCTATTTGGTTGGAAAATCTGGACTTCAGTTTTTCTGAGTTGCAGTGATCTACTTTACAGCTTTTCCGTATCTGATAAGACAATGTGGAGACCGTGTTGTGAAGCTTGCAGATACTATTGCAGTAGGGGCTTCTTACAGATTTCATGTGCAGAAACAGGAGGAAGAGCAGTCCTTTAGTCTTCTTGCAGCGGCATTCGTCAACCTTAGCAATTTCCAACTTTGTATTTCATCATTTCAAAACATTGCACAGCCATTATCCAAAGACCACAGCTTAGTCATGTTATGAGGTAAGAGTTTTATTTAATGCAGATTGAATTTGAAGTGCTAGCAGTATCAGAACTGCATTTCTGTGAATAAATTGAACATATCTAATATTAGCAGAACACAAAAGGAAAAATCCACCGCTTAAACTATTGGGATGTCATTTGATAATTTTGTTAGCTGCTTAATGCCAGTCCCATAAAATCCCATATGAGAGAAAGTAATTATTATTTGCTTTAATTTATGATATCGAAAAGTGCCTATACATTGTAAGATATACAGACTGGGATTAATTTTACCTACAATGCCTTATTAAGAAGCTTAATGGCAATTGAAAGTGAGAAACTATTCAGACTCAAAGATAGTTAAGTACTCTCTTCTAGGTCAGGCTTTTAATTGGCTCTAACTGTGGAAAAAAGAGTGGAGGACTATAAAAAGAGAGAGAATTTCTGTACATTGATTGTCTAGACAGAGCAATATTTTAAAGCAGAAAAGAAATACCATGGGTTCCCCCTGGAAATACTAATAAATGATGAACTTTCAGTAGGAAAACAAGTTCCAGAGTTGCATACAAGCTGTTTGAGGAAAGGAAAGGAAAGACTCTGCTTAGGTCTGCAGGAGGTAGCAGTTTATAACAGGAACGTCCTGACAGTTTTCTGGAATTTCAGATCCATCAAATTACTGTTTTATTTAAGGCAAAGCATTTTTGTTCAACGTGTGCTTTTTAACCCCATCAAAGGTTATTAACGTGCACAGCACCAAACCTTTCCTTGGTGAGATCCTAACACACCACAAGTTGCTGGACTTGGCTGGCTCTAGGCAGAGGCAAAGGAGGCTCCAGCTTCAGCACCAGGTTTCTGCAGGTGCAGCAACTGACCCTGCCACCTGCGCGGGATGGGGCCTTGCAGCTACCGTGGCTGCAGAAGGAAAGCTCTGGCTCTGTGCGTGGTGGGAGCTAATTCCAGGGAAACGAGCAGAGGGTTGGCGTCTCCTTTAGCTGCAGCACTCACTCTCTGCTCTCCCGAGTCTGACACCTCATAGCTTCATCTCCCACTATATTTCTGTCCAGTCCTCCACTACTTTCCTATACCTCTTCTCTTCATTGCCATATGTCCGTCCAGTTTCTCTTACACTTACTCTGGCGTTCAGAGGTACCCTGCTATGATTCAACTCACAGAAGTGGTAGAAAAAAAAAATGGTAAAGGAAAGGCAAATACTTTTCTGCTTGGCTGACAGGTTAAATCAGTTCAGTGAATACTCCAGTAAAGCACCAAAGCTAATGCAAGAGTGATATGGCTGGGAGGAGGTAGAAGCAGAGACGAAGGAACAGATCTTTCTCTTTCAGTGATAACAAATAGTTAGGTTTCCTCGATTGTGCTGTGAAACCATACCCCTAAGTACCAGGAAAAGATCAAAATATTCCTTTCTTAGGCTATTATCACGGACTAATATAACCATTAGCAGCAGTACATCAGCAGTTAGCAAATACAGAAAAGGAGCAAATTAATTAGCATGTTGGTTGTCATTTTTTCTTAGTTCCTGTTCTTTTTCTAATTTCTAAATTGAGTAGGAGAAAGCTTTTTATCAGTCCTAGTTGAATTCAGAAAGGTAGTTGAAAGAAGTTTCCTCTGAGGAGGGATCTTTATACTGTGCATTCCAGGTGCTTGTTCATTTTTCTTTTGATCATGTGAATGTTTTACTTCAACTTCATAAACAAACATTTGCCTTAGATAATATAAAGAAATCTCTGAGTATTATGAAAGCACATTCCAACTCTGCAGAGCGCTGTGAATGGTCACATTTACAAGGTCAAGCATTCTCTCCAAAAGACCAAAGCAGCATATTTTATTTAAACAGAGAATCAAAGGGTGAAAGGGCTCAGGCCATTGAAAAGGCTCTTGTCTTTCTTTCAAGGGACTGCGCAGTTTAGTTTATGAAACAGAAATCAGATCAGACCGAGATCAAGGCAGATGGCTTTGCCACCTGACAAGGTTAGGCGATCTGTCTGACCTTGTTAGGAAACCAGGGTGAGTGGAAAATAATGCCCACTTGCCACTTGCACCTAAAAAGCCTTTTAAACAATAGTGAAAACCTAACATGTCAATTATACAGCTTATACTGCTAGAATTAATGGGAGAATAATTTTAGAGACTTGCTCTCTTATTCCATTATTAACATGAACTGCACGGCAGAGGGCCCTGTAGTACAGCTACAGATAAAAGAAGATTATTTTATAAAGCTCCATTCATTTTCTGATGCCAACTGAGATAGTTGTTTTAAACAACTGGAAGCTTTGCTAGTATTTATCCATATTCTCTTTTTTTTCCTCATGTTTAAAACACCAACCATTAGTAAAATGATGAGTAAAATGCAGTTTTATTATATTAAAATACATTACTCCGTTGGATAGATAACAGAGAATTCAAACTAGGACTAACTTTATTAATTCTTGTAATCATTTGCACCCATACAGAATGTGTATAGTATGCTACGAAAATCAGAATAGTGATATTACACCACTTTATGCTACTACACAGGAAAAAACAAAAGATATGGTTACTGGAGTGACAAATCAGTAGCAAAATATTTTGCTAAGCAAAATATTTTTACCAAAGCTGTGCAATGATACAAACTAATTTGCTACATTTTTTGTTGTGAAACAACTTCTGCCTTGTTTCCCCAAACTAGAATTTTGCAATGTTTATAACTACCAAAACAGTGGCAAAAACTTCTTTCATGAATTAACTGGAAAAAGACAGAAAATAAAATGTTCCACAGCTGATGTTCCACATATCTTAAATACTGGTTCCTAAGCTTTTCCATGCTATGATCCTCATGATCCAACCAAATAATATTTCAAGGACTTCTGTTCAACCACAAAAGTATGTGGACATCTGAACCCTTATTGCAATCTCTGGGATTAAAGAGTGGTTTTAGGAATTTAGAAGGTGAAGAACTCAAAAAGAGCTTATGTGGGTCATAAGTGGGTTTGGCAGATGTTTGGGCCACAAGCTGGCCCCTCCAGACCATTGGAGTTCCTGTTCAGACCGTCTCTCAGAAGCAGAGGTAGGAATGTGATAAGGGCATTGCCTACACTTCATCGGGGCTGGCAGCCCTGAAGAAAACAACACCGAGGCAGTTGACACACTTCTCTTTTTTTGCAGAGAAGGGAAAGGAAGTGGGATAATTTAGGACATGGGATGAAAAATTTAATTTGGGTGTGTGCCAAACTGTCTAGACCTCATGCTGTCCCTGTTACTCCTGGTACAAATGAGTTCTTCAGAAGTTTGTAACTTTCTAGTAGCCAGTTCACCTCAGTGAATGCACGTCATTAATCTGTGATTCTTTTTCTTCCTTAAAAATTCCTTTTTGTTGTTATACAGCAACATTTTTTTTAATTTCAGATTCCTTTTCCAAATCTTCCTTTCCCACTATACATAGCTCCCTAACTTTGCAGTTTTATCTGTTATGATGCATCATTTTGATGCACTCAGCACCCCACTGCCTGACTCACTGTATATAATTGCATCCACAGGCTTAGGTTCTAATGGCTTTAGTGTCATCATATTGTCATTGCTATGAATTTGTGTTAACAAAAAAACTCCAAATGCAGCTGGCAACAGAAAAAAAGTGTCACATAAGTAAAAAAATGTGTCACATAAGTGAATTACAACAGCATCCTGCATCCTAATAAAGTATGTAAAGCTATATTCAGAAAAACACAATAGTCAGCTAAAAGTCAATAAGCACAAATACATTACAGTGTCTCCAAAGAGCTTTTGTACACAGAACATGTCAAAGAATGTGGACGTCCTGGTGATAATATTCTGCTACTATGAGATGAAATAAAAATGAAGCTTCAATTGCAATATTGGATATCTTTTTGGTAAGTGTCAGACTTCATTAAAAATGAATTGAATCATTAAAATCTTTGGACAGTGGGAAGGACAAAAAGATTTTTGTTACTGAATGAACAAATTATTTAAAATCAATGCACTGTGATACATTTCCACTGTTAAAGATGCTACTGGTTTGTGATCTAACAAAATTAGATTACAAATAGGTTAGAATATGTTCTGTGTGAGCAGATATGAGAGAAAAGACATTAAGTATCACCAGCATCTCTTATTTTGTTGCATTATGATTAATGGTCCTAATCAAGATTGACATCCCACCTTAGTGTAGACTAGTTGAGTTTGCAGCCTAATTAAGAAAAGTAGTTTAAAATGAGAGAAGATGTGGGGTAGTAAAATACCGTCTACAAAATCACGTAGTATGTGGAATAGAATTTCTTAATGCAAGGTTGCAAACACAAGCCTAGTCTGCCGCCTAGGAGTGAAGTTTCAAACAAAAGCTGAAATGTGGCAGTCTGCAGGGCCTATACACATTCCTATATTGAAATATTTTGTGTTACTGACGGATGAGAATGGATATTTGCAGCCATACCAAGTCACTGAACTGAGCATCTGTGGAAGGTGATGAATGTACCGAGCTGACAGTGTCATAGAGCTGAAAATGTATGAAATTGGCCAGTTCGGTGGGTTTTTTTTTTAAAGTTGTTCTGTCTCTGAAGAAGTTTTGAATCACTTTTTTTTTCTGTGACAAATCTATGACTGTAATATAAGGTATCAGCTTCCAGCAGGTAGTGGTCCAGTTTGAATTCATACAACAGGTTTCTGGGGCTTATTTTTAAAAAATCATTTATAAAATAATAGTTTTTCCTTCCTTGTTGATTAAACAGTAAATAGGAAAAATCTATCCAGGCAACAGAACTTACATATTCAGTTCAGTTATTTGACTGTTAATGCCCAGGGACTATCCTGATGAGCAGCTTAGTGACAGTAGCTGTCCATATTTATACACCTTACCTTATGCCACAGATAAATGTGAAAAAGGCAAAAGAAGTTTGAGTGGGCAGTTGTTTCAGAATCATTCTCTATTATAGGTAATGTGCAAGTAGGAGTTGGAAGTCTAAAAATACGTAGCATTGTTCTTGGGGGCTGTGAGGTCATGCTTATTTATTATTTTGGACTTCAAATTGCAACTTATACACTGTCCTTTTCCATATCAGTCAATTGACTGTTTGCTCAGACATTGAAGAGGAGCAGTGGTTGCTGAAGGAAGGTCTTCATATAATGAGTTCTGCAATTTTGTTTGATAAGGATGACAAAACTTTGAAGGATCTGCAACAGAGTTTACTTAATGGGTGGAAGACTTTTCACTGGCTTTCAAATCCTGTAGATCCAGTCCTTAACTAAACCCTGAAAATTGGTCTCTTTAGGAGAGTGAATGCCTATCTAAGTTAATGTGCATCTGAATTGTAATATGTTTTGCTTTATGCAAATATGAACAGCAAGATGTATAAATTAGCAGATGGAAATAAATAGATTCTGGGCCATTATTTGTTAAACCTTTGCTCATAGCAGTACAGCTTAGCTGCCTTTATACAGCACTACAGCTGCAGAGAGGCCGGAAGAATTCAGCAATCAGATAACACAAGAACAGTGATTTCTAAAACACAAGTGTACATGCCCATTTCACTAATTTTCTTCCCTTGTATCTCCCACTAGCAATAGCAGCAGTAGAAACAGTTTAGATTCCTCTCCTCATACCGAAAGAAAGTGGGTAAAGCCAGTATGACTCTCTCTTGCACTTTTCAGCAGCTAGTTACGGGTTAGTGAAGAACTAGCATATGCAAAAAGGCCCCTTTTCCTCTCCAACCACCAGTGCCTTTCCCTTTTTCTGGGGTTCAGTATTGGATATTGAGAGTTGCTGGGCTGTCCCCTCCACTTCACACTGATATAGGAGCATCTTGGACAGAAGTCGTGCATATTTCTCTGTGTTTTTATTAACACAGTCAGAGCTGGAGGGATCTCTTCAAGGTGAAAGATGGAAGCATGTGCTTCTTTCAGTTCTCACTCTTTCAGCCTGATATCTGTATTATCAGTTCCTGAATGTTATTTTTCCTGATGTGGACACTATATATAGATCAGCATTATTTGCCCAGAGTACATCACAGTCAAAGGAAGTCATTTTCTCAAATGATCCTGAGATCAGTCTCTTGGTAAACTCATACTCCCAAATGATTTGACACAGACCAGAAAATGTTACTGACATTTGTATTATTATTTCTCCTTGATCAACTGTTTTAGAGCTAGATGGTGAGTACCGGTAAATTTTTGTGTTCAGAATAGAATGACTTTGGCTTTCCCTCATAAGGAGGGTCATGTGTAGACAGAAAATAGAAGCGTTAAAAATACTGTGTACAGTTTTGAAAAAGAAAAAAAAGATCTTGCCCATCAGGAAAGAGCCTTCTGATCCTTTGTACTTCAAAGATGTGATGATAAATCTCACTTTTTAAGGATCACATGTAAGTGTCCTATGGATACGAGGGAGGGTCATAGGATTATCAAAAAAAAGAAAAAGACAAAATAATAAATTACTGTTATGAGTCATTAAACAAAATTCTGGTTATGTTTTATGTACTGTTGAAAAAGAACTCATTGTTATTTATTAAAGCACCATCACTAACTGATGAACCATGTTAGAAGAGGATAGATTTATTGTTGTTCCCATAGAACTAAAAGGTTAGCATCCTTCTGACTGCAAAGGAGCACGCTTGCAGCTAATGGGAGCATTTAGCATTTAACAGAGCTGTGAAAAAAATATGTCCTTGATATTTATTAATAGACAAATACCATTTTCTGGGGCCAGATTATAACATCTTCAGACTCTGATATGAACTTTTAAGCTTTTCTCAATTACCTTGGATATCCTACGTGCAAATTTTAATGAAAGAAAAGAATAAACAAAGTTTGAGTTAAATTGTTTCAAATTTTATTTTAATAAAATTATAAACAGCAGATCAATCTTTTTCTTTTTCTATTACTAGTTTTCAACTTTTTAGACAAACAAATGGTATGTCAGATGCTGTGTCAATAATGCAACGATTAGCGTTACACTTTAGAGAATCACTCTGAGTCTGTTTTTATATTTACTGTAACTTAATGTTATTCTGATAAAAAAAAAAAGGCTGACCAAGAGGTATATAAGCTATTTTCAAAATGTTGGCCTGTGTTTCGATTAGTGGGTACCCTCAGTTAAATCAGACAGCAAGATCTTGTAGTTCTGTTCCAGTAACTGTAACACAGTGTTCCTAGTGAATTGGGCTGTAGGAGCCGAGTTTTGTCATAAGTAAGATACAAGAATTGCTGTGATAGCAACAGTAAAAGAGTAAAAGAAGCAGCTCATGACACTATTTTATCTACATCCTCTAGCTGCGAACAATGAGATATCCAGATCTGTCCAAGGCAGTGAGGCTTCCTGCTCTTACCAAACTAACAGCAATAGGTGTCCCTTCTGTGGGGCTGAAAACCTCAGCCAGGAGTTCCTCCCCCTTAGATTGGGATTCAGTGATCAGAAGGGATCAGTATCACTACCCATGCACTGTCTGGGCCGATCAGTGTTGTGTGCTGATGTGTAGCAGCAGCCTGTGAGGTACATTAATAGTCTCTCAGAAAATCTCTCTTTCCATTAAAACAGTCAATAAACTTCCTCCATAGGTGACATGCAATTAGCTCTCTTTTCTACAAAATGAGTGCCTGTGCTGGTTGCTGGAATAAAATCTTGAACATGAAGTGCCTGGACATCAATAGTTTATAAATGAGTATTTTGTTTCTTTGTTATGAAAATGAGTTAGATATAGTGAATATTTTTCAGTATACCAGGTGCTGAAGAAGGACAAACTTCTGGAAGGTGCAGAAGAGTTTAAGAAGAAAATGTGATGAAATGCTCACTTTCTGTCTATAGAGATGGGAAAGATGAAAGGAGTATTTAGAGGAAGAAGTTCT